>VZTZ01004150.1:0-22596 GCA_013400955.1 Drymodes brunneopygia | reverse complement strand
AACTCTAGAAACAGGAAAGTACAGCTGGTCTATCATAAACTCGTTCATTTTTCTAGGCTATGCAAGAGATCCAAGAACCCTACATCACTTCCTTTTTTTCAAAACCAATACTAAAGTGCATCTTGAAGGCCTAGAGGAGCCAAAACCAACTAAATAACAGGGCATAAGGGCTAGTTTATGGTAATCAGATACTTTTTCCATTCTCGGTAGGTCTGTTTTTACTTTACATCACTGGCTCCAATCCAGTTCAGCAACCAAATCTCTTGTGGTCAAGTGAGACCTACAAGCCACTAAAAATATACCCAACTACTAGTCTGGGTCTAGCTTCTATCATTACTAGGACATTGAAAGTCCAAATCATAAACAACAACAAAGAAAATACTAAAGTTCATGTGGTACATTCTCAGGAGAAAACAGAAGAACTCTTTAAAAACTCTATTGGCTTGTCTGGGTTCTTTTGGTCTGATCCCACAAGATAACACATCAATATAACTGAAGTTTTCCCATTCTTAAGGACCCTGAATTCTAAAGAAGAAATACATTGCAGTAAATTCAACACCTCCTGTTAACCTCGGTATAGTGAAGCCATGAGGAGGAAATGGAGGGAAGCTCATGAGTATAGGATCACTGTGCTGGCATTTTCCTGTAAAATTCAGGACTGACATCTATCCAAATAGCTTTTACAGCAGTAAAATTGCACCAAAACATAGGTATAAGCCAAAGACAGGTTCTAAAACAATGAATGAAAAGCATGAACATGCTGAACAGGTTATGACAGGAACAGTTTCTCTGTTGCTATTCTTCCACAACCACCTGCATATCCTTTCCTTCAAATCAGTATATCCTCTGTCCTTTTCCTAGTCCTAATTAGTTTTAACTCCACTCTGCAAGTCTAAAACAAAGAGAAAAATAAAAAAATTCCAGCCATTCAGGCTCAGTTTCCTCCTAGCAGCAGTTGATAAAAGAGAATCAGTTTCCCATAGGTGAAGAGGGAAAGGAATGCTTCTTGGTGCTTTGTTTACTTAGGGGCAATCAAAAAACTTCTGTTTGGCTACTGAAACCTTTTATAAATTCTTTCCGTACCCACTGCATCCCAGTTTTATACTGGTCTCCTATGCATTTACACTGGCTCTGAAACCTGCCCATTCCCAGATTCAATCATGAACCTCTTTCTGCATGAGGCAGTAAATGTTATTTATATAGACACAAGAATGGGAGTTGAGCAAGGCAGGAAAACTCTGTGGGCAGGCAGCATTTGGAATCCTGTTATGTTCTGGTCTTACTGTTAGATCAAGCTGCCTGTTCCGAGTTGCAATGGAAAGCTCAATAGTGGATAGCTTTACTTCTTCCCAGTCTTCAGGGGCTACCTCCTGGGAGAATTCTGCATATCAGAAAGAGAACACAGCAATCATTAAGTGGAATTTAATTACACAGATCACTATGAAGCATGATGCCAGACACAAAAATCAGTCTGAGCCATTTTTGCCACTGGTTTTGTTTCTCTAAAATGTCAAAATCTTAAAAAAGGAAATGGGAGCTTGGGAGTACTGANTGCTGGAAGAAGATTTCAAGAAGCTCACCCAAAATTGCCAACTATGGATGCCTCCACAGCAATGGCAACTCGAGTCCAGGGAATGCCCTGGGTTCTTTACAAATGAATCTCTGTTTATGAGACTACTAACACCAGCAAGACTACTCTGTTCCATTTCTGACAGATACCACTGTAACTATCTTGACAAAAACCACAATTTAAATAAATAAAACAGTAAACAGATAAATAAATAACAGTAATAAAAAAGAGAACAATAAAGTAAAGTAGACATGCCCTCCACACAACACACCCCTGGATCTATTAGAATAGAGCCTGCATGTGAGTTTATGCCAGAACACACTCAGCCCACCTTTTGGAGATGACCAGTATGATCGAAGTCGTCTGTAAAGCCTCACATACAAAGGAGGTCTGGGTGATTTCTCCTCTGGCTCTTGTGGAGGTCTCTCAGTTGGACCCACGTACATGAGAGCAGCTTGATTTTTCTGAGGCCACTCCTTTACATGGAAATGGATTTACGTGGAAAGAAAAGACAGAAGATAAAAGGGCCTTTTGTTTAGCATTTACCTGTTTGTTCTGTTTAGTCCTGCAGCCTATTTATTGTGTACTCACATGTAGTCCTGCAGAGCTACCCAGACCCCCCCACTGCCTTAGCATACGTTATGGCTCTCCAGTCTCCAGGTTCATTGATGAGATGACATTGCTCCAGTTTCAAAAAGATTACCCACAGTTCCCAAATCCACTAATCTAATCCTTCCCTGCACAGAAGTGAGGGCATTTTCCCCTCTAAGAACAGAAGATGAAGGGATGCTCCCTTGCCTGTGGGTGACACAGCTGCTTCTGGCTGGAGGGAACAACTCAAAACAGTAAGGTCAACATTAATTTCTGAAAGCACAGTTGGTTTCTGCATGGCAACCTCAAGCAGCAACAAAGGCAACCTCAAAGAGCAACTGCTCAGCAGGATCCAGTGCAAACAGACAAAGACTACAGTGCTGTGTGCAGCCAAGGGGCACTAAAACCTGACAGGCTTTTGTTCTCCAGCAACTCAAACAATCCAGACCTGAGCTGATAGGTGCTTATAAACAGCAATACAACAGCTCTTAAGGTAAGTCACGTGAGCTTTATAAAGCATCTCAGGGAGGAAAAAAAAAGAAAAAGGAAAGTACTAACATATTGTTGTTGGTGATATTTCAGATTCCAGTACCAGGGCTACAGAAGAACCTTAGCTTTTGAAATATCTCCAGATGCTGACAAAGCTTATTTCCTGTCATTGTTTTAAAAATAATTTCCGAAATGCTCCAAACATAGGGAGGGAGCCATTTAATTGTTTTTTAAATCTATATACTAAAACAACACAGACAAGAGCCCACATGAACTCAATAAAATTATTTTTCTATGTACAAACTTTTCTATGTTGTTGTTAAGGCTGTTAAGCTAATTCACCACACACCTCTGAGAGTAAGGAAAGACTCCACTCCCATATNGAAGATAAAAGGGCCTTTTGTTTAGCATTTACCTGTTTGTTCTGTTTAGTCCTGCAGCCTATTTATTGTGTACTCACATGTAGTCCTGCAGAGCTACCCAGACCCCCCCACTGCCTTAGCATACGTTATGGCTCTCCAGTCTCCAGGTTCATTGATGAGATGACATTGCTCCAGTTTCAAAAAGATTACCCACAGTTCCCAAATCCACTAATCTAATCCTTCCCTGCACAGAAGTGAGGGCATTTTCCCCTCTAAGAACAGAAGATGAAGGGATGCTCCCTTGCCTGTGGGTGACACAGCTGCTTCTGGCTGGAGGGAACAACTCAAAACAGTAAGGTCAACATTAATTTCTGAAAGCACAGTTGGTTTCTGCATGGCAACCTCAAGCAGCAACAAAGGCAACCTCAAAGAGCAACTGCTCAGCAGGATCCAGTGCAAACAGACAAAGACTACAGTGCTGTGTGCAGCCAAGGGGCACTAAAACCTGACAGGCTTTTGTTCTCCAGCAACTCAAACAATCCAGACCTGAGCTGATAGGTGCTTATAAACAGCAATACAACAGCTCTTAAGGTAAGTCACGTGAGCTTTATAAAGCATCTCAGGGAGGAAAAAAAAAGAAAAAGGAAAGTACTAACATATTGTTGTTGGTGATATTTCAGATTCCAGTACCAGGGCTACAGAAGAACCTTAGCTTTTGAAATATCTCCAGATGCTGACAAAGCTTATTTCCTGTCATTGTTTTAAAAATAATTTCCGAAATGCTCCAAACATAGGGAGGGAGCCATTTAATTGTTTTTTAAATCTATATACTAAAACAACACAGACAAGAGCCCACATGAACTCAATAAAATTATTTTTCTATGTACAAACTTTTCTATGTTGTTGTTAAGGCTGTTAAGCTAATTCACCACACACCTCTGAGAGTAAGGAAAGACTCCACTCCCATATTTACATAATAAGCAGGACAAACAGGGGTTGTATCAGTAAGGTAGTATATAAACAATAAATATTAATGTTTAAATGGAAAGGCAGCAATGCTGTGATAATTTAAGCCTATTTTAGAAGAGATGATAACACTCATAATAATGCCCCTACCAATATCAGAGGTGATATTTCCCATTACACCTTTTTTCAGCTACAGGTCATCCTGCTTCAAAAGACACCCACAGTAAAACCAGAAAAAATGAAGTATGGGGCAGCAAACAAGCCAGGAAGAGATTACGCTCAATAGGCTGGAGCCACTTCTTGTAGAAATTAACAAAATGATAACATAAGAGGCGCATAAAGCAATGAATACCACAATTAGGGGAGATCAGGTAGAAACTTTTCTGTCTAAATAGCTGAAGAAGTGGGCACCTCTCTTTAACCTTCAGCAGGTTAAAAAGATCTTTATAATGTACAATTAATAACTCACCAGAAAAATCCACTATCACCACTCCCAGCTGAGCCTAAGGACCCAAAGGAAGTGAGAAAGGAGCTGGAGAGAAATGAAGAATAGGTTTCCACCCAGAATGCCAGCACTCAGAACCCTAATCTCAAATTTTCTGGGGATGGGGGCAGGGAAACCTGACCCAACTTTCCTGGGTACATTACTTTTAAGTCTCCCTTTACAGGAGTTTCCTATAAAGGAAGCATTGGCACCATCACAGACAGCATGGCTAGACTGCACTATTTGATCTCCTGTACCAGCTCCTGAGTACTTCCACTGCCTTTCATGAGGTTCCTTATATGTTCAGAGAACAGGAAAACCACATGAATGGAAATGCCTTACCTTTCATGCAGGTCAAATTTTAATCTTTCTAGGATCAATTTTAAGCAACAGAAAAGTTTCAGGCAAGATAAAAGCTATTCATCTTCATGTTCATTTTACTACACAAGGAAGCCTTATTATCAATGTGTATGAGCAGTCTAATTATAGACCCTTCTGCCAGATGAATAAATCAGAGTGAAATGTTATTACAAAGACTATTGAGAAAAGGTGGCTGAGTACTTAAGCACTTAACCACCACTGCTGCTCACCAGTATCACAGGAGGTTATGAGCTTCCCCTGGTGATCTTGTAGCAATGGATCTTCAGTACAGGAAATTATTTTTTTAAGTATTTCTCTTCCCCTTCCTCTCTTCAGAAGTAAGTCTATCAATTGGTAGGCTTTTTAACAAGTCGAATTTCACTCCCATTTTATATTGTTACCGGAATCCTTCACAAAAACTTGCAGACAGATTGTACAAGGCAAAGTCAGCCTGTTCATTTCCCAAACAAAAACACCTTCTTCACAATTAATGTTTACCTTAAATGTACTGAAAAAGTGAGCTGCTTTGGTTTTCAGAGGCCCAAGGTACCAGTACCTGAAAAAAGAACAGAAATACAACTTCTAAAATATCCAGGGATCAACACTGGGAAAGGGAGAAACCTTGCACGAAGTCAGAACAGTTTGCCACTGAGTTAGTGCTCCCTGATAACCTTTAGCTTTTTGATACTGTAAGATAGTTTCTACACATCAGCAGCCTAGCAGTGACATCCCTATCCTGAGTAACACATCACCAAAATGCAGTGTATAGTCTTCACTACAGGCAGCAGGACATCTCACTCTCAGAATTTCATCTCGTTATGTGAGACAACTGGGGATGATTTAAAGGTCTGTAGTCTAACAGCTGGTGGTGTGCAATACAGCATATTTGCAAAGGTCAGAGGAAACAAAGAAAAAATCAAAAGCTCCAGTGACAAAAGAACCAGCAAACATTCATTAGTCCCAGAGGATTCTCACATCGAAATCAGTGTTTTACAAAATAAAAATCCTGCCAGCCACACAGCACTGTAAAGAATATGAAGATGTGACTGTATTTAGGCAGGCTTAGTGCACATTTTGATCATTGTCTTTCACCAAAGAGGGTCAAAAAAGCACATTAAACATTACCACCTCAAGAGCACTGCAGATCTAAGGATATCATTAAGGCATGCAACTGTAACACCACTCCCCTCAAGCCATGAAACTGTCTGTAAAATAGTAACATAAAACAGCACCAGGGCTTCAGCAGCACAGTCCTTAGCAGAGGGATAGTCAGACACACTTCTGGAACTGTGTCTAATAGCTTAACTCGCTTTCAGTTCTTTTCAGTTTAAGATCAGCTGCACTGGAACACACCAAATATTTTTAGTCCAATAATCTATCTCTCACAGGGAGCAAAAGCGGATGTAGTTAGAAAGTATAAAAACAGGAAAAGCACACGTGGATCCTGTTCCAAGCAGATTCTGAGCATCTGTTCATTTGTTGCTGAAGTGCTTCCAAAGCTGGACATGTTTCTCTGCATTCAAAAGCATTCATGGAAGGAAGCAAGACTTGAGGATGTTCATGTGCCTCACAAACAAAAGGTGCTGTTATGCCCCCAGCACTGAGCCCAAAGGACTCATACAAAAGGGAAGTGCTGCAGCGAAAGATCTGAAGGCTGACACCAGGGAAAAAACAGAGCATGGGCAGGAAGCTCAGCAGGAGTGCAGAGCAGAGAGAAGCACACATCCTTGAACTGGGGGCTGCAGTTAGCAGGAGAGCCTGCAGCACAGCCAAGTCAGCACCTACACAGCCTACTAAGAAAGTCCCTGGCTTCCCAGGGACAAACCTGACCATTTACTGCATCTCCCCCATACCACATCGCCTCTCAATCCTACTCAAGTATTTGCCAGACAGACTCCAGAGGTCTGCTACCTCTTCCTTCCTGACAGAGACAGCTCAATCACAAAGCACATGGTATTTCCTTACAGCTGTATTTCCTCCATAAGAGTTTGGGGAGAGAGCTGCTTTGGCTCTGCTGCTCCTTCAGCAGACAATGCCTATCATTTGATACACAGACAGTGACATGTTAAATGTCCATTTGGAGAAAGCCCAGTAATTACAAGTTTAGCATTCAGAGAACAATCATCAGATAGCACAGTCCATGCCATTTCTGGCAGGAACCTGAAGGGCATTTCTACTGCATCTGAAGTCCCTTGCTGGAATTGAGTTTCAGAGTCTGCATACAGCTTTTCATGGGCAGATGATGAAAAACAATGGCCAATTACTTTACTTAGACTTTACTCAAGGGAGAGATTCTCCCCCTGTTACAATCTGAATAAAGTTCCAGAAGCATATAGTACAAGGCAAGAAGAAAGTAAATACTTAAAAGAACAGGTCAGCACCAAACAATTGTTTATTTCAAATCACAGAAATTCTGATACACCTTACACTCCCATGTGTGTAATGCAAGACCCAACAAGAGTGGGTGCCTCTGCCTGACAGATACCTACACTCAAAAAAAGACTTATTTGAGAGAAGGGAGTGTGTCTTTTTAGGCAACAGATGCTAAAAGGGGTACAATCTCATAAAACAGTATTTTCTTACTTGCTAACTTTAATGCCTGCATCTCTGTAAGATCCCCATCTTAAACCAGAGACTGCAAACACAGGCTGCTCCTTTTCTCCCTGTAAAGAAAAATAAACATTGCAAAATTGCTTTCTCTTACCTTGTTCCCAACTTTATTTTCTGAAGTTGGAAAATAAGCATTTCTACATAAAAACTGATTGCTGATTAATCCCAAAAATGAAATTTAACAGAAGTGGCATGACAAAGAGCTAACAGAAATAAAGCTTAGCAGAATTTAAGCATTGTACATTCCATCTGCTCCAGAGAGGAATATAAGAGGTGAAGTTTTGAAGAGGTAGCCTGAGTTTGACTGCACACCCAACAATGGCCATTTCATTTTGTGGATTTGACTGTCAGCCAAAAGAAAGGAGCTCTGCACAGCGACACAACACTCTCGCTGCAGAAATGTCCATTCTATAACTGAAGAGAAAAATAATATTCAAAAATCATACAAGGCATAATCAAATGTTTTCCCATTTTATATTTTTCTGTTTGCCTAAGAAAGCTATTCACTTCATAATACACATGAATGCATCAAATCAGCAGACAGCTACTGCTACCTCTCACCATTGCTACAGAAATATCACTGTTAGTAAGCATTGTATTCATCAATACTCTGAGTCCTAAAGAAAGGTGATGGTTGAGGCATTCTAGTATTTTCTTTCTGTTTAGAAGAAAAAGAATCTGTTTAGATTGTCCAGCACATGGTGAAGAAACGACTGCCACTAGAAGTGCTGATATCATTATCCAAAATTCATAACAACAACACACAGAGGAAAACCAGCCCATATAAACATAAAAACATGAGAACAGGGAAGTTTTAGGAATGCTGGGTTCCAAGTAAGTAGATGCTTTCACCTTGATCTGCAAGACGTCAAGTGGAACTGTCTCTCCTTTCAAAATAGCCAATGTAGCATTAGTAATATGTCTGCAAAACAAACAGAAACAAAGCAAAGCAAAATAAACAGGAAGAAAGGAAATTAGTAAGATTTAAAATTACATTTTTTTCAGCAAATTCCACTATGAGTCCACAGTTTCCATTCCTTTTTTCCAAAGCTGGATTGTATTTAGTTTCCACACTGCATACATTTCCAGTGTCTCAGCTGGACAAGGAAAAAACAAAGTTTTCAGACTCAGCCCAATATTCATGTGATTCAGTGGGAGAAACTGCCCTTGGTTTCATCAGGATTACAATACTGAGACACGTAAGGAAGCTGTTCTTCCCACAGCCCATCTTCTCTTCAAGTTCTTATCTTTCTCCAAGACTTTTACAGTTCCTACACTCCAACGTAACAGAGTGCTGAAGGAACCAAAGCCCAAATATTTCTTTGAAAAATACCACTTTTGCACTTCTTAACTCAGGTTCTGTTACTGGTGCAGGTTGTTAAGCAGCCTATAGACCAAATCACCTTCAACTTCACCGGTGTGCTGCAGTCCCAGCCGCACAGTTCATTACCTTGGGACAAGATCATCCATTTCAAACAGCTTCTTTAGAACCCAAACATAAATTATTATTTTAATCTTAGCTGCTGATTACAGACTTGTCCACCTTTCCGAGCCTCAAAGCACTCTGGGAGTTTTAATGAAGGATGTTACACCAGTTGACTTGTGGATTTTATGTATGATGGATACCAGCAAGGATTCCACAAAGGAAAATGTTATGAGTTAGTGGGAGAGTGAGAATGAAAAGATTTCAGGATCAAGAAGAAATATATTTATTATTAGGAGAGGAGAGGAAAAATTGGAAAGAAATGAAGTGTGGGGAAAGGAAAGAGAATACTTGACTCCCTTTTCTCTCTAGAAGTGGACAAAACAATCCCGCAACAAACTGAACTGCAGGCAACAGATACCACCAGATTGGATCATATCAGTTCCACCACAGAGAAAAGTCAGTCCTGCCCTGCAAAAGTCAGTAATGGGATCTAACCTTTCCCATATTCTTGTATGTCTTACTCTGCAGGTGCTAACCAGGCTATATGTGGTCTGGTTTCTAGAATTCTTACACTGGAGAAAAGTCAGAAAGAGGACTTATTTTTGGCTTATTTTGTCATATCCTTGCTATATCCTTGTCATATTCTTTCTGTTATTCCTAAGAGGCTGATCCTTTTAATCCCTTTTTCTTTTTAAACTCTGAGCATCACAGGATCACAGAGAAATTAGCCACAGCAAATGATTCCTATTAATACATACATTTCCTTCTTTAAATTTTTAGTCAGTTTTTGGAAGTCATTAACTCAGGCAAGTCCAGAGAATCATCAGGCTCTGCCCAGAGACTGCCAACTTCTATGTAACACAGAAGAAAAAGAAAAGCATCGAGCTACCAAGAAGCACTGCTCCTTGAAAACAAACAACTGTGTTTCAGAAACATGTCATACTTACTGGACTTGATTTGTGCTCTCAGGGTACAGTGTGTGGCTCAAAGTGCAAGTTTTCCCAAGGGGTATGAATCCTATAGGAATCTTACTGAAGGCAGCCTGGACACATAAGGAGAGTAAATTAACATTTGCATGAAGCTTCCTGTGCGGAGATCACAGCTGTGTCTGGCATCACCCCTTTGGCACTGAGCAGCCAAGTACTTCCTCACACAATGACTCAGAACACGGCACCCAAATCTGTGAAGCCACCACTGCCAACTGGGTACAAAGGAGCTCCCTGTTATCATTAAGGGCATTGTTACATGCAGTTTGGCAGCCACATCCCAACTAATGCATGGATTCTGTCAGCAATCTGCCATCTTTCTTAATACTGACCGTGGCATCACAGACTCTGAATCTCATTTACCACTGCAGAAATCCCCCTCTGACAGAGTAACCTTGCACAGCAAAGAGATTTTCTCACTTATGGAAAGGAAATTAATTGATTCCTCTGCCACCCAAATCAAGAAGCAGCAGAAGGTCTAATTTTTGGAAGTCACAAACAATGTTATTTTTCTGTACCACTGCTCAGTAAAGGGGCTTGTTGAAGGAGCAAGTTATTACCTCATCTTAAACCTTGCTTCTTTAAGTGCATCAGCAAATCAACGTGAACTCCCCATATCCGAGTGCACCATCCCCCTCCTGGGTGAAGCTGCCAGCAGCACCGGGACATGGCCAATCCACAGCCACTCAGGAACTCCTGTCTCATTGCACACCCAGTCCGTGTCACCTGCGAGTCCCAACACCCTCAAACACCCTCCTCTCATTTTCCTCAGCACTGCTTTACAGTGTGCAGATGGGAGGCTGCTTGCAGCTCATGCAGTCAAGCTCTGCTCCCCTGGCTGCCAGGAACAGGGCTGCTGGAATATAGGCACAAGCTCTCATGCAGGCAACAGCGGTGTGACCCTCCTGAGTGACAAGGAAAGCAGGGCACAGAGAGAGGGAGCTCAAGTGCAGATCTCTCCTAGGACAAAGTGACATGAAGGACAGTAATTCCTGGCCAAAGACATGAAGTGACACAGTGGCAATACTACAATGCAGTATTCCACACATAATTGTGCTGTATGTAGAATTTTCTACACTACTGCAGAGCAACACAAGCTACATCAAGATAAGAAGCCAAAAAATAAACTAGCCAGTAAAGCCTCTAGAACTTTTTTTCCACTATTTTCAGGTTATAAAGGTCTCAGGATCCAACTGTAATAATATTAAATTAAAACAGTGATGTCTCACAATTGATACAACTAGCCCTCCTTTAAAAATACTGGCTTGTTTGTAGAGTTCCCCTTGTCACATTCAGACAAAGCAAATGCCTAAACAGATACAATTCTAGCTGCCAAGGGTATCATCATAATCTTGTCTGAATCATTTAATTGAGTTTTTGCCAGCTCCTGCCAAAAGGTTGGGAACTTTGTCTTTTGGGAACAATGATTCCCTCCTTTCTTCAACAACACTGTCCTCCCACTTCAAGAAGAAAAATCTCTCTCGTTTCCATTCAGAATGATCCACCTTGAGAGGTTCAAATTTGCTCACTACAGCCATCTGCATAGGTAGGTATGCACTGCTTGAAGAAACATTAAAGCAATCCCAAAGCAGTAGGAGAGCGACCATAACTGAATTCAGTTTCAAACCTCTACAAATGCAAGCAAAACATATACTTTTGCCCAATGCTTCTGCCAAACAAAGTGGCATGCACAGCTGGTCCATGGGTCTTTGAAAATTGAGCATTTGGCTTCTCCACAATCCCTGCTCTGATGCTGGAAGCTTCCCAAAGCCATGGCTTGGGAGTCACTGCACTCTCTCAGAAAGGGAACAAAGAACCACAGGCAGCACTGCAGGACAGTAGCCCAGCTGGATTATTGCACAGCAAGCTGGCTCCAGAGTAGTGAGCGATATATCTGCTGGAGGCAGCTGAGGCCAAGAGATCACAGTGAATGCACAAGACACTCCAAGAAATAAACACAATTTTAAAATTACACTTTCTCACCTCATCTGCTCTTCGGAGAAGTCCAGTTATGACCTGAAAAATATGGGAAATGCTCAGCTCCAAGAATTTTATTTTTCAGTTACAGTAAAAAGCTATGAAATTCTTAACCACATTTACTCTTTGAGAAGATTTAAAGAGCAGCTACTCTTTTATGGAAGGTGCTAGAGTTTTTTACATGGGAAAACTACGTGGGTGCTACAGTTGTTTACATGGGAAAGGAGGAATGTTCAGCCTGCAAACATGTAGGAAACAGCAGGGTTATGAGTGTGCCCGAGTACATCCTGGCACCACAACTAATGCCAGTGTAAATGTTTTAACTGAATAATGCTCTGCATAACACAAAGCCAGCACTGGTCACTGTAATTAACAAAAGGCTAGAACGAACTTGCAGATACATTCTGATCGCTTTCTCTTAAGGTCATTACATTCATTTAGCCATTGTCTCATGAAACCAGTAGTTGGCATCCAGGAACTGCTTGAATAAAACACAGTCCTACTTGAAAAAGACAGTAACCCCCAGTTCTGCTCCTGTCATTAATCCTCTTGACAACAGGCATTTATTAAATACATTCCATGCTTTGTTATCATTCCCATGTAATTTTTAAATTATCTGATTCCCACTTAGCAAAATATGCATTCCTCTTGTTTAGTTTATAGAAAGGAAGGAACTTTGAAAATCAAACCATTACAACTACATTGCACAGGAAAAAAAAAGTTAGAACCATGTCCCTCCAAAGAGTTTGCTCTTTATAGAATAAAATTCTGGAAGACAGTTACTTCACACACTCTTTTTGCCCCCACTCCCATCATCTTTTTAAGACTTATACCAAGAACCAGAGTGTTCTGACTCCAGAATATTGTAACATTTACTGAAAACACAGATACTAAACTGCACAGATCTCTATGAACAGTTGTTACGATGCTGCTACATTGCACAGACTCAATCTTCTTGCCCTCAGCCCAACCATGATTCTCAACAAACCAGGCTCCCGCAGTACCTCTTGGACTGTGCCATCTCCTCCTGCAATAATGATCAGATCTGTGTTTTCCATTAATTCCAGAAGCTTTTTTGCTTGTCCCTCATAATCTGTCTGAAGATACAGAAATCCACACATGAGAACTCAAATTACTATTTCTAGTATATCTCTCTTATAGAAAAAGGAATCATCTACTATCTGGTTAATAGTTATTTTTATATAGGCACACATTACTGTATACTACTTACATTCTGAGATTTTCTTTTCAACTTATAAAACCAGTTCGATGCATAATATAATATGTGTAAGCAAACACACAGAGGTTAAATGAAACATTGGAGCAAATCTTACTCAATAGATCTAGATTATCATAGCAATAATCTTATTTGTGCATCTCCTGGAACATAGCATCACCTACCTAAAAGGCCACTGCCCGACAGCCACTGACAACATATGTAGCAGTAGAGTACTGACTTTTTAAACCATCAAAACTGTTCTCTGCAAAATTAATGTCTTTTACAGAGTCATCTCAGCCTCACTTCCTTGCCCAGCCCTGTTTTGCCAACTTGTCAGGTCTGATGCTACCAAGCATCAGTTTTAAGTCTTGCAAAATAATTTCTTCTCTTAGGGTGGGACTACGTATTTTTAATGATCATAGAAAGGGATTAATAAAAACAGCATTTTAGCACTAAACCTTGTGAAAAAGATTCCAAGGTAGAAAGATACATATTAGAGTACTTTGCTCTTAGGACACACTGACTATTAAACAATGCACATAATCACAGCCTCAAAAACCTACAAAAAGATCAGAATTCATTCTTGTTTCCTTGTTCTTCTCTTTCCAAAGAAAATCTGTGTGTAAATTCACACCATTTAGAGCTCAGTGTTCTGCTTTCACAGTGGGAACATTGAATTATTTGAAGAGACACAGAAATATTTTCAGTGTAAAGATAAAAGGTTATTTTTAATTAATCTGATCAGTTCAACTGCATGTCAAAAGTCCTCACTTTTGAATTCTTCAAGTTCAGGCAGAAATAACAAATTCAACAGCAATAGGCATGTACCACTAGCCAGCACTCAAATATTTAGAGAGTTTTCTCTCAAGCATGAATTATAGAAGGGCTGCTTTAGACAGACAAACAAGCATATGTACTGCTTTAGCTGAAAATTAAAATCTCACTACACTGTTTGTAAACTAACTGTGAATTAAAAAGATTAGGTACTGGCTTAATATCTCAGTATTTATTTCTTCCCATAAGATGTCTACAGGACAACTGAGAATTTCAAATGCATACAGTTTTGAATTTCAATTCTTCAAGAGAGAAAGAAGAGCAGTCAGTATTTCTATAGTAGCAGAACTTATCAATTATTACCTTAACTACAGTTACATCCAAGCCAGATAAGTGCAAAATTGGTGCCGCATTCTTTTCAAAAAGGTTCCCAGCTTTGCTAGAAATAACAGAGTAAAAACTGTTTAATGACTCTTGTGGCTGAAAAAAAATTAAAAAGGAAAGAAACAAATGAATAGCAAGAAGAAATCTACTTAAAACTGGGCATTCAATCTCCACAATCAGTCACTCAACCTGACAGTCAGGAAAGATGAGATTTCATGTGGTTCAAATGTATTATATTTTTAGGCTTGTATCTCAGATGTCAGGTTTCTGCTGCAGTTTTAATAAATGCACAAGATGTTATCTAACTTTTGCCAAAAATAATTTAAAAAACCCATTAAAACAAATTAAGATCTCCAGAAAGAAATTTATTATAAAATTAATGACTTACAAAGCACCAGCCTTTAGGACCACAAAGAAGGCCCATGTAGGCTTTAAGAAATATTTTAAAAATCCCAATTACTTATTATTAAATCTTATTAAATAAAGTTAGGAGCAAAAACTCTTTTTTTTCAATAGGACTGATACATTTTATTCCTGTCATTGCATAATAAAATAATTATACCACTAAGTATAAATTTTTTGCAAGCATAAACATGAGACTTGATTAATACTTTGCATTTTCCAGTCATGAGTGTTTGAAGGAAAGTACGTGAGTCCAAGCACTTCCATTTCAGGTGTAATATTCCCTTTATATTAGTAGTAACAACTCTCTGCCCCTCCACAAAATGCAACTACTCCAAAGCTTAGCTGATCAGCAGAAACAGAAAAACATCAAATCCAAGACTACGGTTTTTCTGCTAATGAGCGCACAAAAATAGCAGCCGACCTCTTCCAGAAGTCTTGCTCTGAGCCCATATTTAGCCTCTCAGTTTGTGNTAAACTAACTGTGAATTAAAAAGATTAGGTACTGGCTTAATATCTCAGTATTTATTTCTTCCCATAAAATGTCTACAGGGTAACTGAGAATTTCAAATGCATACAGTTTTGAATTTCAATTCTTCAAGAGAGAAAGAAGAGCAGTCAGTATTTCTATAGTAGCAGAACTTATCAATTATTACCTTAACTACAGTTACATCCAAGCCAGATAAGTGCAAAATTGGTGCCGCATTCTTTTCAAAAAGGTTCCCAGCTTTGCTAGAAATAACAGAGTAAAAACTGTTTAATGACTTTGGTGGCTGAAGAAAATTAAAAAGGAAAGAAACAAACGAACAGCAAGAAGAAATCTACTTAAAACTGAGCATTCAATCTCCACAATCAGTCACTCAACCTGACAGTCAGGAAAGATGAGATTTAATGAGGTTCAAATGTATTGCATTTCTAGGCTTAATATCTCAGATGTCAGGTTTCAGCTGCAGTTTTAATAAATGCACAAGATGTTGTCTAACTTTTGCCAAAAAATAATTTTAAAAACCTATTAAAACAAATTAAGATCTCCAGAAGGATATTTATTAGAAAATGAATGATGTACTAAGCACCAGCCTTTAGGACCACAAAGAAGGCCAATGTAGGCTTTAAGAAATATTATAAACATCCCAATCATTTATTATTACATATTATTAAATAAGGTTAGAAGCAAAACTCGAACTATAAGTTGTTTACAAGTAGAAACATGAGACTTGATTAATATTTTGCAGTCATGAGTGTTTTGAAGAAAAGCACGTGAGTCCAAGCACTTCCATTTCAGGTGTAATATTCCCTTTATATTAGTAGTAACAACTCTCTGCCCCTCCACAAAATGCAACTACTCCAAAGCTTAGCTGATCAGCAGAAACAGAAAAACATCAAATCCAAGACTACGGTTTTTCTGCTAATGAGCGCACAAAAATAGCAGCCGACCTCTTCCAGAAGTCTTGCTCTGAGCCCATATTTAGCCTCTCAGTTTGTGGGCACATCCCTTTCAAGGGCAGGTTCCCACAGAAGTAAGATCACTTCTTCACAACTTCAAGTCTTGAAGCAATCAAGGTCATCTCTTATTTCTATAGTTTTTGAGGACAGAAATATATCAAAAAAGTTTGGAAGGAATACAAAGGAATTCTACATATGAAGGAATGACAAAGGCCAAAACATATGATTACAGAAAAAAATAAAGTATATATATATGTATGTTTAGAAATCATTCTTCCACCTCAAGCAACCAATTCTACTTCTCATCCCAATATTTTTGGTGAAATAAAGTTTGGCACCAGAGGGAGGAAAAACAAGCTCAAAAATCTGTCTGGCTTTTAGAGTGGATAGCAGAGCAAAAATGCAGAAAGAGAGTCTCAAATGAGAGTGCTGGGAAGGGGGAATTTTACCCTTTGCAAGCTGCTGGGTTGAGGAACACTGTTGCTTTCTTCAATGGCATAGTGGCAGGGATCAGCTGGTTGCCAAAAGCCTAAGTAACAGAAAAAGAGCAGGGCTCAATTTATCTTTTAAGTACATTGCTAAAACAGTTCAAAATAATGCATCTCTACAAATGTCAATGGGCTTTCAAGCCTCATGATATTCAAATGACTTCCATCTTGAGCCATTGAGCAGGTCTCCTATTCAAAGAGCTGCACTCTTAGCAGCAGCTCACATCACTGTCATAAGTACTCTTTAGCTCATTTTTACAATTCCACCACCATTTCATTTTTGTCAACCTTTGGTTTTCTGCCATGGGCAGAGATCCAGGGAGCTCTCCTTGACTCCAAGGTTACTTGATTTTCTTTCCTTATGTAATTCTCATACACCTGCCTGCCACCATCTTTCTGCATTCTTTCCAACTTCTGAACTTTAATTCCTCTATCTCTTCTACTCATTTTAGTATTTTCTATGCTTCAGTTTTTGAAGACAGGAAAGATAATTACAAGAGAATCTGCCTTGACCTATAAGCAAGTTCACTGTTCTCACACTTTTTTTAAACTAATCTCTCTCTATAAAAATCATTCGATTCCTCTTCAACTTTTAATCCAATTCTGAATAGGCATCCCAATTTTAAATTCTTTGAGAGTTCCTCCACAAAGCCTCTCTCACTTTGTACCTCTTTCCAAAGCTGTTCAGCACAGGGGAGGCAAGGAAAGGTAAAGCTTCCACGCATGTTACATCCTACTCTGTAAGCTCTTAGAAGGTCACTTGAAGGCATCCTCACTAACACACCAAATCAAACTGGATTTGAATACACGGAATACAAGGTATTCAGCAATGCCATCCAGAAGCCCTGGAGACAGAGTAGGAACCAAAGACTACTGTGCTGAATGTGGCCCAGTCAACTGTCCCTGGCTTTTTTCCCATTACCTTGGAAGTTCACCCCCTAGCAGGAATTTTTACATTGAAGAAGGTGATACTATATACAAAGCAAAGTACATTTTAGCGGTTGTTAGCTGTTCAAACTTATTATTAATTCCACTTGCAAACTTTGCTCAAGAAACCTCAATTTAAAGAATGGTACAGCTGGCTATGCTGCTTAAAACATCCCAATTTCTTCTTCAAGAAAGAAAAAGGATGGAAGAAGTTGCTGAGAGTAAAGAAATCTTCAGAGAAAGTGAAACAAATCAGTAGCTCTTAAGCTTTACTCAAAGATCAGCTGGAAAACAGACCAACTTATATTGCAATTATTGGGTGGGAATTGGGGAATAGGGGACCTCTAGCATGTTACAGCTGTTAGAAACAACTAATTATTTGCTTGGGGGGCACAGTGTGATGTATTTGCATGCTCCAAACAATCTAACAAGGCTCTAAACAGCCCAACAAGGTTCATAAAGATTTTATAAGTCCTAACATAATTGCTTCTTTATGTAATATACTTAGACATTTATGTTATGTACAGGAGCATTTCTAAAGCAAATGCTGATTTGTAAGACAGGAAATAAAAAATAATAATGCAACATTCTAGAAGTCTTTCATAGCAGAACATAAATAAAGACAACTTATAATCATACCATAAAAATGGTTATTAAATATATATATGAAGGTATAATTTAGGTAAGTCAATGCCTTTTTCACTTTCTTGTTAAATACACACTTCCAGGTATTGTATTTCTGGATTTCTAAAATAACAATCACTATTTTACAACTATGAAAAACCCTTTATACAAAGCTTTTATAGTGCTTTATGAATACCAGCAAAGAAACTACATTCTTTTACAGAAAACTATCCTTGACTGAATTGTTTGCACCTCTTTAACACATGCCCAGAGTTCAGCAACAAGGTCAATCAGAAAGACTGATTTGCTAGGGAAGTCTAAGTTAGCTGACACCGACTTATTCCAGAGACGGAGGTAAAATGTTAAAAATATGATAAATGGGTTCTTTATTATAGAATCTTTCCATAATCATTTGGCACACCAAGGCTGTCATAATAAACTGATATTTAAATTCAGACACACGTGGCAGAACCTTTGCAGGAAATGCTGCTGCAGTGGATACTTTGTCAGAAGGCAGCTCCCTCATCACTTTGATAATGTAACAGGCTTAAAAACCTACAAATCCAATGTAAAAATGGTAAGAACTTCACACACATTTCATTCAGACTGAACTTTTCCTTTGGTGAGTTTGCCTCTATTTTTTCCCAAAACTTGTATAGAGCACTATAAAAGCAAGAATCATTTTTCAAACAATTTTAGATTGTTGTTATTCTGAACCAGATTCTATACCAGACACTTAATGCCATAATGCAGTTTTGCTGTGTGTTTTGAAGCACTATTTGGCACTGACACATCAGTGAGAATGGAAATTGCAGCAAGAATTGATTACTAGGCTTTCTGGTTCATTCATTTTTAAGGCAGGAGTCTTCTGCAGGATATTTTCCCAGGCTTTAACCACTAAAATTGCAGGAAGCTCTACTGACAGTGCTTTTGTATTTTCATTTGTAAGAATGAGCCATAATGGAATAGAACCTGTCACTTAATGACTGGATTTAAGAAATGGGAAATTCAGGATTTCCACAACTGAACTATCTGCTGGTACCAGTCTTTTCCTTAGCACTTACACCTTTTTGAAAATACACACAAACCACTTCATCAGCTCCTTTTAAAAAAGTGTTTTAATTTGATCATCATGCTTCAAATACTGAGCTATTAATGGCTATTTTTTGTGATATAAAAAACTTCTATCCCTTTGTTATTATGCAGTAAAAATGAATATGGAAAACATAAGACTCTAAAATTACAGGTATGGTTTATGAAAGCAGTATTTTCAGGGAAAGATTTTCCTTGTTCTTTCGTGAGCCATGAGTTCCCTTACATTTAATTCTGGCATGAAGATCCATTGCTCAAGACAAGTTGCTGTGAAAATCTTTCCCTCAACAGCAGACAGGCTAAAATTGGGATAGTTCAGGTGCACAACACTACTGAGAAAAATAATTTTCACCATTCTACTCAGGCCCCAGTACGTAGCAATGATGGGAGCAGTGTTACACCTTGCAAAATCTCAAAGATCTGTCATGGAGAAGCAGGTTTAGAGAAAACTTTATTTGTGGGAGGTAAAAACNGACTGAATTGTTTGCACCTCTTTAACACATGCCCAGAGTTCAGCAACAAGGTCAATCAGAAAGACTGATTTGCTAGGGAAGTCTAAGTTAGCTGACACCGACTTATTCCAGAGACGGAGGTAAAATGTTAAAAATATGATAAATGGGTTCTTTATTATAGAATCTTTCCATAATCATTTGGCACACCAAGGCTGTCATAATAAACTGATATTTAAATTCAGACACACGTGGCAGAACCTTTGCAGGAAATGCTGCTGCAGTGGATACTTTGTCAGAAGGCAGCTCCCTCATCACTTTGATAATGTAACAGGCTTAAAAACCTACAAATCCAATGTAAAAATGGTAAGAACTTCACACACATTTCATTCAGACTGAACTTTTCCTTTGGTGAGTTTGCCTCTATTTTTTCCCAAAACTTGTATAGAGCACTATAAAAGCAAGAATCATTTTTCAAACAATTTTAGATTGTTGTTATTCTGAACCAGATTCTATACCAGACACTTAATGCCATAATGCAGTTTTGCTGTGTGTTTTGAAGCACTATTTGGCACTGACACATCAGTGAGAATGGAAATTGCAGCAAGAATTGATTACTAGGCTTTCTGGTTCATTCATTTTTAAGGCAGGAGTCTTCTGCAGGATATTTTCCCAGGCTTTAACCACTAAAATTGCAGGAAGCTCTACTGACAGTGCTTTTGTATTTTCATTTGTAAGAATGAGCCATAATGGAATAGAACCTGTCACTTAATGACTGGATTTAAGAAATGGGAAATTCAGGATTTCCACAACTGAACTATCTGCTGGTACCAGTCTTTTCCTTAGCACTTACACCTTTTTGAAAATACACACAAACCACTTCATCAGCTCCTTTTAAAAAAGTGTTTTAATTTGATCATCATGCTTCAAATACTGAGCTATTAATGGCTATTTTTTGTGATATAAAAAACTTCTATCCCTTTGTTATTATGCAGTAAAAATGAATATGGAAAACATAAGACTCTAAAATTACAGGTATGGTTTATGAAAGCAGTATTTTCAGGGAAAGATTTTCCTTGTTCTTTCGTGAGCCATGAGTTCCCTTACATTTAATTCTGGCATGAAGATCCATTGCTCAAGACAAGTTGCTGTGAAAATCTTTCCCTCAACAGCAGACAGGCTAAAATTGGGATAGTTCAGGTGCACAACACTACTGAGAAAAATAATTTTCACCATTCTACTCAGGCCCCAGTACGTAGCAATGATGGGAGCAGTGTTACACCTTGCAAAATCTCAAAGATCTGTCATGGAGAAGCAGGTTTAGAGAAAACTTTATTTGTGGGAGGTAAAAACTCTTAAAATCCTATGGAAGTGATGTAATCCATGGGCAGCAGCACTTAAACCTCCAAAAGACTGCTTATTAAGGACAAGATTTCTTTGTGGGAATATTACAGTATGGGAGTTTGTTGACTGCTGTTTGCCCATGCAGGCCACAAACTACGAAATGCAAGTCAGTACCCTGAGAGGTAACTCTCCCTCCTGAGCATTGGCCTTCTTGTCACTGATCAGCAACCAGGCTGTCCTCATGAGGTTCCCAGTACATGGGTCCCAAAAGAGCTGGGCCAGTCAGTCATCACAGCTGGCATCCCTGATAAAGTCACTCAAGGTCAAACAGAAGGGCAAGGTCTCTGCAGCTGAGCACTGACACGAAGCGGTTTGTGCTGCTTCTGCCCAGACTACTCTCCTCCTAGTGGGGCTGGGATTTCACTCTTATCAACAAACCATCTTCCTACCAGAAGTTTGCAGGCACAGAGCAATTACACATGCAGCAATGGAGGTCTGGGTAGCTCCAGCAGTGACTAAGATCACTCCAAGGATAAGGCTGCATTCCCCTGCAGCAGCAGCCAGGACACACAAAGGGCAGTACCCCTTGTCCACCCCTGGGCATTAAGAACACAGACAGCATCATTATAAAGCTTGTCATGTAGGAAAGGCACACTGGGAAAATCTCAGGAGCCCTGCACAACCAAAATAAGTGGGAGATTTTAATCTAAATTTATTACTTTAAATGGTATTACCTGGGCTTCTTGGCACACAGCTCTTTGTAGCAGGTTATCGCTATCAGGTAAGACAGAAAAGAGAGGGGACATTACATTGTGTAAGTTTAAAACAATTTGCTCATTTTTTAAGCTGTAGGTACATACCCCTTTTACACACAGTTTGACAACACTGAAACAAAAAAAAACCCAAAACATTTTAAGGATAAAACACTCCCATTTATGCACACATGCATATTTTGTTCTGCATGTGCACACAAATGTTCTTTCTAGAGGAAAGAAAAGCAGAAAACAAAGACCAGGATGCCAAGCATGCTGAGATTACATAAGCTCTGGCACACTGTGTAACTGATTTATTTGTTAAATTGCTACATAACTGTACTCCAGGGCTCAGGTGAGGGTTTTTCCAATGTTCTCGCTGTCTGGTATTTACACCGAAGGCACTTACATTCTGGCAGTGTAGAAGGGTTTTAGAGAAGACTTAAGTCTTTGTGCATTACAACTGTGAACTCCCCTCTCTATCAGTTTGCAAGCCATACACATGTTAATGCAGCACCTCCCATCCACCTGGGCCTGAGCATGGCCCAAAGCAGTAACTCAGAGAGATGAAAAACACTCAACTCTTTAAGTGAAGTTTAAAAATAAAAAAGAGATGATCAGTGCTAGATATGTCACAGATGGTCATTTCAGAAATACATTCCTGACTGAACCTTGTGCTTGTCACTGGTGACAGACAGCATTAACTGTTATGGACAACTTGAGCCGAATGGTAAAGTTTAACAAAATTTATTAACAAAGTGCCAATTAATAACAATTTAAAATTCAGAATAGCAACAAAGAAACCTTCAGAACAATCAGGGATATACCTGCAAAACCGTAAAACTGCAAATCAAAAAAAAAATTAGCAATTCCTGTG
>VZTZ01004141.1:47479-64675 GCA_013400955.1 Drymodes brunneopygia | reverse complement strand
TCCCAAAACTGGAGAGGTTTGGCCATGGGAATGTCATGGTCACCCTGGGGTGACACCATCCCTTTGACCTGGAGCAGGTTCCTGTTCCCAAAAACGGAGATTTTTTGGCCATGGGAATGTCCTGGTCACCCTGGTGTGGCATCACCCTTTTATCCTAGAGCAGGTTCCTGTTCCCAAAACTGGAGAGGTTTGACTATGGGAATGTCATTGTCACCCTGGCATGGCACCATCCCTTTGTCTTGGACCAAGTTCCTGTTCCCAAAATTGGCACATTTTTGGCCATGGGAATGTCCTGGCACAGGATCACCTCATTGGAGCATTGTCCTTGTCCCAAAATTGGAGAGGTTTGGCCATGGGAATGTCATGGTCACCCTGGGGTGACACCATCCCTTTATCCTGGAGCAGGTTCCTGTTCCCAAAATTGGAGGGGTTTTGTGCTCTCGGAGCTGCTCCCTGGGCACATGGAAATGGTTTTATTGTCCTGAATTCACCACCCCAGAATTTCAAACCCAAGGCAGGTTTGCAGGGACAGGGATTGTCTTTCATTTCACCAGTTAACACAAGCTGAAGGGAAAAAAAAACCAACCCAGAATATCTCAGAAACACAAGTTCTTCCAATTTTAACAGAATGCTGGAAGAAAAAGTTAATGTATCTTTCATGAGGACAATCTAGATAATAAGCAACACAATTCTACAGCAAAAGGCTGGGAATTTTTTTTCCTTTTTCTTTCTTTTTCTTTCTTTTTTCTTATTTTTTCTCCCTTTAAATAAGCAGGAATTTCTGGTCGTGGATAGAGAACCAAGGTAAAAGTTGAATCATCAAACATCCCCCAGAAAGGAATACGTTGTAACCTCAGGGGTTAAGTGATCCATGAGATTTTACTTTCAGATTCGGGCAGAAACAACAAGTTCAGGGAAAAAAGAAAAAAAACAAAACCAAAAACCCTAAACCACGACAACCCCTCTGTGTGTCAAACCTAAACTAAAATTGTTATTCAGCAATTTGCAACACTTACTGTCATATTAAAGTAATTTCATTTTATTTTTTGCTTGCTGGCTCTGTTCTTGTAACAAAACAGCAAATCTCAGGATTTAAGGGGGTATTTGGGAGAGAACTGAATTTATCCTTAAAGGTTTGGGGGTACAACCTGTGACCCTGGAAAAGGTGGAAATTTTGCAGGTCAGATGTGACAAAACTCTGGGATTTGGGTGTTTTCCCTTCATTTCCAACCTCTCCTCCTCCTTTGCATGGAAATATTATTTATCAACATGCAGGAACTTTCATTCTCTCCCTTTTTTATTTAGGAAAATTTCCAAATGAAAGAAACTTTTGCTCAAGCAGCCAATTTCTGACCCTCCCTGGATGATCTCCAGGTGGTTTTATTCCTTTGCTGGAGCGAAGAGTTGGTAAAAACCAACACATAAACACAGAGAAAAGTTGAATTATTCATCTTTTGGGGGGCTCTTACAGCTCAGAATGCTCTGTGATTTCACATCTAAGGATGTGAAGTCAGCAGTTGATCCAAGTGGCCAAAAAGGTTAAAATTATTATTAATTAAGGCACCAAANATGGGATGGGATGGGATGGGGGAATCTTAGCACAACCACAATGCCCTTTAAGCAAAAGAGAGGGAATTTCTCCCATGGGAGCTGAAATCCCAGCCAGAAGGCTGAGATTAGAGAAACTCATGTGGGAAAAGTCTTGGAGATGATGATGATGAAAAGGGAAGGAGGTGAGACATGAGGATCCTGGACAAGGACACAGGGAATGGCTTCCCAGTGCCAGAGGGCAGGGATAGATGGGATTTTGGGAATGAATTCCTCCCTATNCTGTGACCCTGGAAAAGGTGGAAATTTTGCAGGTCAGATGTGACAAAACTCTGGGATTTGGGTGTTTTCCCTTCATTTCCAACCTCTCCTCCTCCTTTGCATGGAAATATTATTTATCAACATGCAGGAACTTTCATTCTCTCCCTTTTTTATTTAGGAAAATTTCCAAATGAAAGAAACTTTTGCTCAAGCAGCCAATTTCTGACCCTCCCTGGATGATCTCCAGGTGGTTTTATTCCTTTGCTGGAGCGAAGAGTTGGTAAAAACCAACACATAAACACAGAGAAAAGTTGAATTATTCATCTTTTGGGGGGCTCTTACAGCTCAGAATGCTCTGTGATTTCACATCTAAGGATGTGAAGTCAGCAGTTGATCCAAGTGGCCAAAAAGGTTAAAATTATTATTAATTAAGGCACCAAAAATAACGTGGCCAGCAGGACCAGGGCAGGATTGTCCCTCTGTGGAAGGGCTGATTTCCAGCCTCTCTCCAGGATCCACATCCCTAAAGCTCAGGATGAGGACAAACCCCACGAGAAGATGGTTGGTACTCACTTTTTCAAAGGCTCTATGACTGTTTTTTGGATCTGATTCACCTGTGGAAAGCAAAGAGAGGGAGGATTGGAGGTCAGGATTGTTGGAAAACCCTGTTTGGACAAGGATGGGTTTGGATAGAGCCCACCATGGGANTTCCCAGAGAAGCTGTGGCTGCTCCATCCCTGGAAGTTCCCAAGGTCAGGCTGGATCAACCTGGGATGGTGGGAGCTGTCCCAGTCCACGGCAGAGGTGGAATGGGATGAATTTCAATCCCTTCCCACCCAAACCTTTCCAGGATTCCATGATCTCCCCAGCACCCCTATTTTCCAGGGAACCCCATCCACCTTCTCCTGGTTGAAGGAGTCCATCCTCTTCATGGCCGTGTCGAAGGCCGTCACCATCTCGAGGAACGAGGGCTCCTGCTCACACAGGGGGTTGGACAGCAGGTCTGAGGAGATCTTCACAGCAGACTTGGACATGGCTGATGGAAAAAGAAACCAGAGAGGGTCACATTTCCCACTTCCAGGCAAAAAAAACAACAGGGAGCTGAGGCAGCCAGGAGGGGCTCGGCACAACCTTCCAGGGAGATGCTGTCACTGGTGGCTGAGAGAAAAGCAAGGAAAAGGCACCAATTCATTCATGTAAACAGCCAGAGAAGTGTTTTTATATAAGTTAAGTCTGAACCACTCCAATGTGAGGCTTGTGATGCTGCCAGAAATAATCCCAGACTAACAAAAGCACTGTTCTCTTTAAAAAAAACTCCAGAGATGGGGGTTTTTATACATCTTCTCTCGACAGACTATTAAGTGTCACTCTCAGCCTCACTACAGCTCTTCCACAACGAGAAAAATCACAGTCCATTAAGTCTTTCAAATGGCTTTACAAAAAAAAAAAGCATGTATTTGAAGTGGATTTAGTGGGAAAGGACCAGACTGACAGGGCTGGGAGACGAGGTTTCTCTTTTCCTCTCCAAACACAAAGAGCAGGGACACAAGTTAAGCATTTTCCCCTCAATAAACCCGAATTTTGTGCCTGTGGAGAATGAGCTGGGGGGTGGTACAAAGTCCCCACAGGCCCTGGGAGTGCCACCAGGAAATCCAGAAGCACCAGGTCATGCTCTGAGTGAGCATTCTGGTTGTTTTCCATCAGCCACGTCCCTCTTTATCCAAACACTTGGTCCGCGAAGGGAAAATTCAATGACAGACTACACAAACGAGCAAGGAATTAGGGAAGGTACAGAATGGAAAGAAAGACTAATAAAAAGGAAAGCATCAATATAAACAGGGATAAAATAGACTGTGAAAAAAAAAGTCAGGAGTATACTAAAAAAAAAAAAGTTCTTTTTCCTCAGTGCTGGAAGTTATTCCAGTTGGAGATCACAAAGCCAGATGCTTGAGCCGTGCCACGGAGGAGCTTTTGGAAAGGCTCCCTCAGATATTAAAAGTGAAAGTCATCTGAATAATGGGGCTTAAGATCATAAATCAAGGGGTTAAACATTGTGATTTAAAGGTTACACACAATTATAACGGAGACAGCTCAGAAGCTGCAGGGCTGGGGGAGCTCAGTGCAGAGCGAGCCTCTCGCTCCGGAATAACAAAGCTACCGTATCCATCTATTATCCAAACATGAAGGCTTGGGGTATTTAAACCTTGAAACAGATGGGAAATAATCCATATTGTGTGACCACATCTGAGGAGGGATTTGTGCCAGAACGGGACGGAGTTAAGAACGGCAAAACTCCTCGGGCTGGGAGAAAAATTAAGTTTTCCTTCAGAGGAAAGGATTGGAAGGGAACTGGAGGGAGGGAGGGAGGGAGGGAGCGGCTCTGGGTCACGCTGGGAGGTCGGGAACTGGGGGGGGTTTGGCCATGTTCAGGGGGGAATTTGGGTCAGGAATTTCCCCTGTATCACTGACATCACCTGTAGAGAGCTGAAAAAGTGGGGTCTGAGAGAGCCAGGGAAGGGAGGAGAGGAGAGAGAAGGGAGGAGAATGGAAAAGGGAGAAGGGAGAAGGGAGAAGGGAGAAGGAGAAGGAGAAGGAGAAGGAGAAGGAGAAGGAGAAGGAGAAGGAGAAGGAGGAGAAGGAGGAGGAGAAGGAGAAGGAGAAGGAGAAGGAGAAAGAGAAGGAGAAGGAGAAGGAGAAGGAGAAGGAGAAGGAGAAGGAGAAGGAGAAGGGAGAAGGAGAAGGGAGAAGGAGGAGGAGAAAGGAAGGGAGAAGGGAGAAGGAGGAAATGGATGAGAAAGGGTTGCCTGTCCCTCAGGGTGGCCTTCAGGAGGGTCTCCTCTGCTCTTTGCTCATTAAACATGTGAGATGTAGCCCCAATTAAAGGAATTTCAGATTTTAGAGTCCAGAACAGGCAGAGAGCAAACCTGAGCCATGGGAATGCCGTGGGTTACCTGCACCTCATTTCAAAGGAGAGCTTTCACCTCCAGTTAAAGAACATCTCCCTGCTCCTTACGATCCTGTTTTGTTTGGAAAGAGGGTGGGGAAGGGGCTGAGTGATCTCCAGCCACGGGCCAGGGAGTGCTGCTAACCCCCCATTCCCTGTTTGCTGGCAGGGCACTGGAAGTGCCTCACAGGGATATTTCTGTGCACAGGAATCACTCTCCTCCTGAGCTGAGTTTTTTGGGAAGAAGGTGGAGACTCGAGCCACCAGTCCTGCTTTGCCAGGGAGTGTTTGCAGGCAGGGAAGAACCAACCCCCTGAGCCTGGAGGAATGAGACAGGAGGACACAACGCTGCCATCGTCACCTGGATTTGGGGGCTGGATGTTGGGAATGGGCACTGCCAGGTGAGGAGAGACATCCTCAGGGCTTGATCTGATCCACCTCCTTCCCCTTCAGCCACCCCTGTGCAGAACCTCTCCCTCCACTCATCATTTCAAGCCTTTAAATGAGAAATCAGATCTTCCTGGCTCTGGCCAAGGCTCATTTGTGACTCTGCCATGTAACAGAACGGAAAAAGAAAGTCCTCCCACAGCTCCTCTGGGACTTGAAATGCTCCATATAAACAACGCCCACTGCAAGGGAGGGGAGGGGAATCCTTAACAAGGAAAAACTTACCAAGGATCCCTGACAATGACCAGAGTCCTCAGAAAGGGCATTTTTCACCCTGGAAAAGAGTCCTGGGTGGCTGGTGCCTTTCCCACCCCTCTCCCTGTGCTGGGAAGGGTGGGAGAGCACGGGAAGAGCCCGGATCTGTGTTTGTGCCTGGCAATACCCACACACACACACACAGGTGAGAGGCTGGATCATTGGAAAGCCCCAGATTTGCCTCCTCCCCACTGCCCTGCCCTGCTGTGACCCTGATCCCACGGGATGAGTGCTGGCCCAGTGCAGCCCACACCTGTTTGTGCTGGTGCCTCTGCCTGGGCTCCAGAGCTGGGGGGGCCAAGCAGGGACTGCTCCAAACCACACGCTGGGAAAAACCATCTGGGTTTGGAACAGCTCTTTGCTGCAGGTTCCTGCCCTGCTCAGCTCAGGAACAGCATCCAACAAAGCCAGCTCCCAACAAACCCAGCTCCCAAAACATCCACTGGATCCCTCTCTGGGCACAGCAGATTCCGACCAGAGGGATGTGAAGGGAGCTGGGACATGGGACAGGACACCTGCAAGGGCAGATGTCACCCCAAACGTGCAGGCAGAGCTTTTTATTGCTTCCTCCATCGCCCACTGCCACGAGGGGAAGCCAAAACAAGCAGCCAGAGAGGGAATGAGCTGGGTTATTCCCGAAGGAGAAGCTGCCAGGCCGGCACTTCCCACGAGAAACACGGCCAGCTGTGCCCAGCTGTGCCCAGCTGTGCCCTGCACACCCCCAGCCCATCACCCCACCTTCCCAGGGCTCCAGAGAGGGAGGTGAAGGAGGTGACAGGAGGACTGAAGGAGGTGAAAAAGCACAGTAGGCTCAGCTGGAGCTGCTCCTGGCTGGATAATCAGACCTGGAGTAACGACTCTTGTTTTGGTTTTTTTTTTTTCAGTGGCAGAAAGTGAGGCAAAGAAAAGAAAGTGATTTGTCCAAGGCCACAGAGCTCAGGAGACAGGGACTGAGCCCGCAGCACTGTCTGTGTTCCCTGGGCTGAGCTGCTGCTCGCAGCCCTCTCGCAGATGGCCTTGTAACTAAGCAAACTGAGTGGGACTGAGCTCTGGATTTGTTTTCCAGACTTGTCACACATTACTCATGTGATCTCGAGAAAAGTCACTTCATCTCCCTGTGGCCAAGTTCACAGTCTCTGTATCCTCCAGTCACTTACCCAAATCTGCATCTGTGCTTTTCTTCATATCCTTCTGAAGTTTTTTGGTCTGATCTTCCAATCTGAAAGATGGGAGAAAGAAGGCAAAGTCGGAATCTTGGAAAGAAAGAAACCCAAGTGTATCATACGTGCAACAAATCATTTACGGGCTGAATATGCTGGCTTCTGGTGGGAGTTAAAAATATCCAGGCAAGGCTCGCTGAAGTTCAGTGCAGCTCAACCCTTTCGGGTTGTTTTCAGATGGTTTTTAACCTTTTCAAGTTGGTGATCTCTTATTCATAGTTCGCATGTTTCCTGAAAGTTCTCACACTTAGCACAAATGGTAAAGCCAAATGCTTCCAGATGATCCCTGTGAGCTCCTGTGACACAGGCAGGATGGCAAAGCCACTCCTGGTCCTCTGAGCTGTTGGGCTCTTTGGGGACCCAACAGATTTCTTGGCGATTTCACACTTTGTTTCTTAAAGCTGCCAAAATCTGCAACCTCACCGCAAATACTTCTGAGGACACCTTTGAACACTCAGAGAAACCCTGGAGAATTGGAAATTACAGGGCAGCGAGGGATTTGCTCACTGGGAAGAACATCCCTGGCTGGAACTCCCTGGGAAGATGCAAGGACAGGACACAGCAGGGAAGCACGCGGCCGGTCCTGTCCGACCAGTGCGGTTGATACTCACTGCTGCAGCTTCCCATATTCCCTTTCAAAGTCTCTCTCCACCTGTGGAAAAGAAGAGATGGGAATCAGCTCCAGGGGACTGCAGGGCAGCCTGGAGTGAGCAGGCAAAGCTGGCCCTGGGAAATGCAGCACAAGCTGCAGCTTTCATGGGAGTCACACCTCGAGAGGAAAGGAAGTCTTGGAGTTTTGGAGCTCCAGACTCTCTTGGAGCAAAGTCACTGCCACCAAACGTGTCAGCTGGAGCCAAAGACGTGCTCCAGCACGTGGGTTGGGAGCTGATGGAATAAATGGGAATGCTGTAAAAGTAGGGAGGTCACAGCCTCAGTCCTCTCCCAAAAACTGAGGGAGCTGCTTCTCCTCCAGCCCCACTGAGGACCCTGAGGTGGCTCTGGCTGTTTCCTCCTTTCTCGTCCTCAACAGGATGGTGAAATGCCCCCCAAACCACCACTGAGCCCTCCCATCTCTGCATTATTCACCCCCTCCACACGCTCCTTACCCCTACAACAGCTCCCTGCCATGAAATTCCTGGGCTGGAGCACAAGCCCAGTGGACTGTGACACCTCCAAAAGGGAGGGGAAACCTGTGCTCTGAGCTCAGAGCTCCAGCACAGCCTTCTCCCGATGCTACCTCAGTGCCTGCTCCCTCCTACTTGCTAGCTGGCAGCAAACCTCCAGCGAGATAGGAGATATTTTAAGGAACTTTCTTTCCATGCTGACTGTTTTAACACACTTAAAACATTCATTCCACACCTCGTCAAACCAGAGAAGCAAATGGATTTCAATTGACCAGCCAAGAGTAAATCCGTGCGCGTTTGTTGTCATGGGATCAGCGCTGGGTTCAGTTGTGTTGTCAAGCTCCCGTGCTATTAAGGAAACGCGGAGTGCTGGGAGCAGCCAGGACTAGAAGGATCCAAAGGTTTGTTCCAATTCCTCCTGCTGGCCCAAGATTTCAATCCCAGGCTCGATGCGACACCGCAACGTTTAACGGGGACGTTCGCTTCTCGAGCAGAATTGCTGTTAAAAGCTTGGGGGGGGTGGGTTCAAGATGGAGCTCAGTTTTCTCAAAATCTCCTTTTTTAAACACCTTTTTGAGGCTGCACTTGAACTCCACCAGCCCAGTCCGAGGGCAGGCAGCGCCCAGCCACATTCCAGCCCCATCCCAGCGCCCAGCTGTCCGCACCATCCGCTCCCACCATCCGGGGGATGCGAGCTGCCTCTCCCCCCCCCAAACCCTGTGCTCCAAAAAACCCTCCCCGGAGCTCCAGCTCCCTTTTCGTGCTGCTAAAATTGGGCGCTGGAGAGAACAGCCACGGAGCAGTGTGGGGGCAGCTCACACGACTTGTGCCTGGCGCTCGGGGAGCCGCAGAAATCCGCGGCAGCTGGCGCCCGCAGGTCAGGTAACCGGCACATAGTAAAACTCACCCTCCATCCCCGTGCCTGTTCCGGCTGCTAAAATACCCAGGGACTATTGCACTCTATTTATAGGCCTTAGGTGTGAATTGTTTTGGTTGCAAAACCCTGCACAGGGTCGGGCACGACTCAAAAATGGGCCCCCCTTTGAAAGGCTGGGGTGGGGGGGTGTCGTTCCCTTCGTCGTTGCCTCTCTGTGTTTAGGAGGATCTGCTCAGCAACCAATTTCCTCCAAAAGCTGCAGGGTTTGGCTGTGAAATACCTGCAGATATTCAGGGTTTCTGTCCCTTTTCTTGCTGTCGGATTCGCCCGTTTCTGTGCAATGAGCAAAAGGCGTCGGCGCTTAACGGATGCGAGGCAGCTTCCCGAGCCTAAAGGGGCTCCAGGAGAGCTGGAGAGGGATTTGGAAAAGGGCCAGGAGTGTCAGGACACAGGGAATGGCTTCTCACTGCCACAGGACAGGGTTAGGTGGGATTTTGGGAAGAAATCCTTCCCTGTGAGGGTGGGGAGGGGCTGGGATGGAATTCCCAGAGGAGCTGTGGCTGCCCCTGGATCCCTGGAAGTGCCCAAGGCCAGGTTGGAGCACCCTGGGATAGGGGAAGGTGCCCCAGACCATGGCAAGGGGGTGGAACAAGATGAGTTTCAAGCTCCCTTCCCACCTAAACCATTCTGGGATTTTAGGATTCATCCCATAAAGGCAAAACCTCCCCACTCTGTGAGAACCCCCCAAACCTCCTGAGCTCCCCCAAATTCTCCCAGGGTAAAAATTCCTTCCTAAAATCCCACCTAACCCTGCCCTCTGGCAGTGGGAAGCCATTCCCTGTGTCCTGACCCTCCTGGCTCTTTTCCAAATCCCTCTCAGTGTCCTGTCCTTCCATCCCTTTGTCCCCAGTCCCTCTTCAGTCTTTGAGTCCCTCCCCAAAAGCCCCATCCCAGCACCAGAGCAGGATCCACACGGCACCGAGGTGACTCCACACAGAGACTCTTCAGCTGCCCAGCCTGACTCACATCCCCAGCCCCATCTCCGAGACAGCTGCCCAAGGATTGCTCTTATTTTTCACGCCCACAGGCAGCAACTGGCTCCCAGTCCCCACAGTCTGCGAGCTCACAGAGCCTCCCAGCCACGGCTGGAGCCCAGATATCCCACAAAAAACCAGCACCAAGGAGCTCTGGAGAGGGAAAAAGCTGCTCTCACGTGCTCCCACCCAGCAGAGTGACAGGCAAGGAGGACAAGCTGGGAACATTTTGCAGAGCATACAGCAATTCCCACTGCCAGGAGCTGCCCGTGGTCACACGCAGCCGACAGAGGCTGTGCAGAGGATTAGCACGTTAGGAGTAACGAGAACAAGAAGTACAGGCAAGAAAATTACAATATCCTGAAGGGAAGTTTCCGTATTATTAAAACAATCCCACTGCTCCGCAGCCTCTTTCTGAAAACTCCAAATCAAACCGTGCTTTCTGTATTGAACCTTTTTTAAATTTTTTTTTTTCTTCCAGGCACAGGGTAATGCAGAAATTGCTCGTCTCGGGGTTTTTATTTAAATCTACATCAAGAGAGATGAGTGCTCGAAAGCTTTGAAATAAAACAACAAATTCTCTCTTTCACCCAGTTATTTTTTTTTTTGTTTGCAAACACTGGGCCTCCCACCTTGGTAAGATCCCTCCTGCTCAAAGGGCAGGATCATCATCACCACCATGGTTATGAGGCAAAGGGGCAAGACCAAAGCCAACACTACAAAGAGATGGAAATAAGGGACTGTGAGGAACCTCCCCATCCCCTTGGGGTTCATGTTTTCTCCTGGAGGAGGAAGATGAGCTGATTTCTGCATCTCTCAGTGGTCTCAGCCTTTTCGTGGATCTTGGCAAAAAGAGTGAAATATCTGTTTCCTACCCCCTCCTCTCCAAAAAAAAAAAAAAAAAAAAAACCCCCAAATTTAGGCCATTAATTTTTCTGCTGAGCTTTTGCCATCCCATCAAGAGATTCAAGGTAAGTCCCATGGGATATTCAATATCCTGAGCAGAGCTGAGGAGTGCAGGTGGATCTGGGATGTCATGGACTCCACCCAGCAAGATCTCCACCTCCCCATCCTGCAAGAAAGCTTCTCAGAAAGGTGGCAAAGGGAAAAAGGGTGCACATCCCAGCTGCAGACACCACTCTGGTCAGCAAAGATTGAAGGAAGAGAGTGAAAATGAGCAAAATGATTTATCGGGCATCACTTGAATTCACTCTACCATTCCCATGACATTTACTGCACTGTTTTGGGATTAAAGCATTACCTGTGCACAACCTGCCCCTCTGGGGGGTACAGAGAGCATCCCAAAGTGGTGACATCCACTGGAAAAATGGTTAAATCCAGGGAATTTTGGTAAAAGAGGGATGTGGGGTAGGAAAATCCATGAATCAGCACTGGTTGGGTATCAGAGCTGGGAAGGGAAGGCAGAGGCAGCACAGGGGGTTCTGTCCCTCCCATTCCCCATCCTCACCCCACCAGGGAGGGCAAAGGAAGCCCAAAAATCCCTTCTTTTCTCCCAGGAACAAAGGGGAGTCAGTGGGGCACTGCAAACCCCCCGTGCAGCTGGTGGAGCCCAGTGGAAGGTGCTGACGGCCACAGCTGCAGCGGAATCCTGCTGCTCACGGAGCTCCTCCGTCCGACATCCCCGGGGAAGGCAGAGCTGCTGGGATGAGTCAAGGAAGGGAGGTTTGGCAGCTCAGGTCTCCACTCCCTGCCAAGCTGACTCAGGCCAGTGAGGAGGAGGAGGAGGGTGAGTGGTCTGAGTCAGCCCAGGCCAGAGCAGGGACGAGGGAAGCAGAGAGGGAGACGGGGATAAAACCTCGCTCGACCCGCGGGGATGCGGGGCCGGCTCCGCTCCCCGTTCCCGGCCTGCTTGGATCCTCCCAGCCCCTCACCCGGCTCCCTGCCTGCTTGGATCATCCTAGCCCCGGTGAAGGGCAGGGAACAACCTCGGGGGGACGCAGGTGAACTTCAGCTGGAGCTGGGGAGACGAGACGGCTCCGACGGCAGCGCAACCTCTGCTGGGAGCGGAGCTGTCCCGAGGGAGGGAAGAACATCTCTGCCATAAGAGGCTTCGTGGCTGAGCAATAAACATGGAGAGATATAATTCTAACAGGTTTAACTCCTATCACTGGGCATTAGTTTAATTGGGCCGTGGGCCCGTGGCCCTGCTGACAGCAGCTCCTCTCCGAGCATTAGATCCTCCCACCCGGCTCCCGGAGCCCGGTGACAGCTGCTCTTTTCAGGGGAGAGGAGGGGAGAGATTATGCTGTCTGGAATTGGATTTGCCCAGGTTAAGGTGGAAACAAAGCAGAGGCATGTCTGGGGAGGGGGAGATCACCTCAGTTCACCAGCTGATATTTTCTACCGGGGTTTCCTTCTCCCTCAAGAGCTAAACTGTGGCTGACACCGTGCCCTTCTCCAAAGGATCACAAGCGAGTGGGCACAGGGAGTCATGACTAATTCCTCGGCAGCCCAGGCAAATTGCTTTTCAGGACTACTGCCGGCCTAGATCTGACACCAGCCCCAGCATCAAGACAACAAAAAAGCCTCTCTGGCTCGCTGAGCCTCTCGGCAAAGCCACCCCCCCTCTCCTGACTCCAGTCCCAGGCCTCACGGAGAGCCAAAGAAGTCACATCCTAACAAATGCTGCTTTTTTTTTTTTTATTCTTCCCCCTCACCATCCTTCTTTTGTGGTCCGGTCCCTGCGAGTGGGAGATCCTCTACCCACAACCACTTCCCTTCTGATGGGCTTGGGATGCAGCCCTGGAGATGCCACACCTTCCCACTTCCTGCAGCCCAACATCTGGAATATCCCAGCCCTTGGCTGCTGCTGCTGTTCCCCAACGCCTGCACAGATGGAGAGTCCCAGCCTGCATCTGGGAGGTGAAATTTGGGGGCCTGCAGCTCAAAGCAACCCCATCCCTTCCCCACCACGCCATGGAATGCCTGATCCCGGGGGGATATCGGTGGTTTCCTGCCTTTTGTTCTGCTTTGAAGAGCTGCACTCTACTCCTGGCTTTGTGAAGTTCCAAGGCTTTGAGCTTCCTGTTTTCTGCCTTCCTGGAGAGCAGCACCACCACCACCATCATCATCATCATCATCATCATCATCATCATCATCATCATCCCAGGGCAAGTGGAAGCCATTTAGGAATCAGTTTCCAACTTTGTTGACACCAAACCTTGCCTCCTGGGGAGCTGAGAAGGAAGGAAGGAAGGAGAAGGAAAAGGCCTGGAAAGGCTCCGGGTGCTGAATGAACCTCTGCCTGCCGGATATTCTGAGCTGTTCTATTTAACACACACACATGTATATATAAGCAAAGGCTGCCAACTGCTTCAGAACAGCACATTCCAGCAGCTCCAGGGAAGGGAAGATCTCAAAGGTGCCACCGCTCATCTGCAGGGAGCCCGAGCTCGGGGAGGGCTGATTTTAGGGGAGAAAAACCTCTCCCAACAGCAAACGCTGCAGGAGGGGAGGGAAACCAGCAAGGAAATAAAATGTATTCAACTGTGATGTGAGAATGGGTGGGCTGGAGATGGCCAAGACACCCAGAGCTGCAGGGCAGTTGGTTCTTGCCCCAGCCTTGGAAGGACATTGGCACTGGGAACACCGGGAAATGCAAAATGTTGTGGAGTAAGGAATGTGGGGGCTCCTGACACGAGCTGGGAGGGTGTGAGGAGCTCAGGCTGGGCTGCCTCACCTGGGGGACCACAGGCAGCAGCACCTTCCTGGTGGATCGCCAGCCCTTGGAAAAGGGCAGCCGAAAACATGGAAAAACCATGGAGGAGGAATTTTACCAGTCCTTGTCTTCGTCGCCTGCCTGGCTTAAATTCTGTACTGACAGTTTGGAGCTGTTACAGAAAATTGCTGCTCCACGGCAGCAGACAACCACCAAATCCTTTAAAATAAAACATGACAATCAAGCCTTGAAGGGAGTGGTGGGATTAGCCCTCTGCCTCCAGGGAAAATGTCATGTCCCAAGGAGAAACTGCCCCACAAACGCGGGTGCCCACGCATCCTGCAGAATTAGCTGAGTGTCCCGGGGAGGAAGGATCAGGGATGTCAGTCTGTGCAGGGGATTAGGTCACCAACACTGGGAGAGGGACAAGCTCTGCCCCACGCTGCCTCTCAGGGCTCCCATTTTAGAGCAGGTGTCCAGGTGAGTTTTCAGGGCCAGCTCCTGGGAGGTTCCACAGCTTTCTTTTTTCGCTTTTTTTTATTTTGGCATGGGACAAATGCAAAGCCAAGCTGCTTAAGAAGGGAAAATACCACAGCCAGCTGCGAGCAGCAGCACTTGGGGTAGGAGCCTCAAATCCACGGGAATACAAAATGCTTTTTTAATTTGCTTTTAAAGCAAATGCTGTGCAGCACAAATTAATTCACGCCTGAGCACTAAGCATCTCAGCTTATAAGCCTTTCTTTGGAAACAGTTATATTCAGCGATCTGAACCACTCCTCCTCCTCCATCTGCTCCGAAAGGATGAACAAACAAGCCATTGCTGAAAGAAGGAAGGAAGGAAGGAAGGAAGCAAAACCGTTCAGCCATCTCCGAGGAAAACCGTGCCAGACCAAGAGAGCTTTTTCCCCCCTAAAAAAATTTTAAAAAAATTTATCATTTCAACAGATCCCAAACCAAAATATTCTGCCTGGATGGGGCTCCCCCTCGCTCCTCGCACGAGGAGCTGAGCGCTGGTCACACGCGGCAACAGGTTCTGCTGCTCCAGCTCCCTCCCACACGCTGCAAAATGGGACGAGTCAAAGTGCCGGCTTGACTCATCAGCCACATGATCCAAGGCTGGAGCTAAAAAGGGGGAACTGGTTTACTCACTGTCTTGGGTACAATCTGTTTCTTGGGCTGCCCGATCTTGAACGGGATCCTGGAAAAGAGAGAGGAGAAGGGGATGTGAGAGCGGTGATGCTGCCGGGCCCAGGGCTGGGGGTGGCTTTGGGGGATTGTCCCAGGGTGGCAGCCCCTCATTCCAGGCTCTGAGCACCCTCCTGGAGAGGGAAAGGGTGGGAGAGGCTTTGGGGAGACCTCTCAGCATTCCACAATTCCCCCCCGAGGGGCAGCTCCGATCTCTGCTCTGTGACAGGGACAGGACCCTGGGAACGGCTGGAGCTGCGCCAAGGGAGGGGAGGGTTGGATTTGAGGGAAAAGTTCTTCCCTCAAAGGGTGGAATAAACACTGGGACAGCTCTCCAGGGAATGGGCACGATCCTGAGGCTGCCAGAGCTCCAGGGGCGTTTGGACACTGGTCCCAGGGTGGGATTTTGGGGTGTCTGTGCAGGGCCAGGGGTTGGACTGGACAATCCTTGAGGGTCCCTTTGATTCTCCAAGAGCCAGTGCCACCCCTAAAGTCAGCCCCACACATCCTCCCTCCACCCCAAATCAAGGCAAGGACGCTCCACACACAGCTGAAGAACCAAATCTGACGGGGAGGAGAAAATAATGCTCAAAAAACCCCAAACAAAGCCTGTAAATATTTCGAGAGAGGATATTAAAAGAAGTAACGAGTCGGTGTCTGGGAGCTGCGAGCTGCTTCAAAGGATTCCTCTGCTCCAACAGCTGGAGGAGAGGCTCACCTGCCAGCACAGCCTTCATTCTTAAAATCCCTAATTCCCAGGAAAATCTGGGTTACCTGAATGGTTCCCTCGGAGGTGAAGAGTACTCTAAATAAATTACACAACATATGTAAGGGTGGCTGGGTCAGCTGGGAGCAGCCACGCAGGCGGCCTGGAAATAATTGGATTTCTTTCACCTATCAGTATAATGAAAATCCAGGAATTCCACTGCTGTTGTCAATGGATTTAATTAAGTTAAAGAGGTGCTGCTTGGTTAAAGCATCTCAGCCAAAATCTCCCAGCGTTTCCTGGGCTGTGGTGCTGTAGATAAACAGAAAAAATTGAGGTCGTAGTGACATTAAAGTCTTGTTTGCCAGAGATGCTTTACCTACAGCTCAGCATCATCCCATCCCATCCCAAATCTGCACCAGGAGCTTCCTGGGAAAGTGTCTGAGTTCCCTCCTGAGAATTTGGACTGGACCAGCCCAAATTCTCAAGCTGCTACACCAAACTTGAGCTAAAAACATGGATTTTGGGACTGTCCTGGCTGCTGGTCCCGCTGCCTCCCAGTCTGGCTTTTCCCACTGCTGGTTTTCCATTTGCTTCCCACCAGCTCCACTTCCAAGCCCCCAGCACTGCTCCATCCAACAGCTGGACCCCCAGGAAACATTTTCATCAGTAAAATCCAACAGGAGAAAGAGTTTGCAATGGAAGAAGGGAGGGATGGAGCAAAAAACCCCGGATTACCCAAACTCCAAACCTTGCTCTTCCCACCTTTCCCGTTGTTTTCAAACCAATGCTGTAATTACCCACCGGGAATAATCCAGGCCTGCAGCCCCCGTGACCCTCCCTGAGCAGCTCTGGAGCCAACCTGAGTCACCAGGTTTAAATTTAAATTTTTTTTTTTTTGGGGGAGAACTTCCTGTTTATGGTTCTCCGTTGTAATTTTGGGTTTAACCCTTTCCAGCTCCTGTGGCGATGTGAATCACCCTTCTTTTATAAACAAACACCACTCTGCTCTGTAATTTCCCTGTCAATAGCTGGGGGGGGTGTGGTGCCTTACAGGAAGAAAACAAAAATATATGGATTTTTTTTTCCCTTTGTTTTCCTCCGTGGGTCAAATATAAACTAAAATGAGGCACCTCCCGCCTGCCATCACTTGATGTTTTTGGAAGTGATGGCATCAACTTGGTGCTGGAAGGATAAAAAAACAAACAAAAAAAAAGGGGATTTTACACAGGGGAGTGTTATCCCAGTTAAAACCAGTTTGCCACTGGTGCGGGAACCAAGCAGGGAGCTGGAGCCAGGCTGGTTCCTAATGGGAAAGGACAATTAAAAAGGTGATTAAAGCATTACCTGTGCACAACCTGCCCCTCTGGGGGGTACAGAGAGCATCCCAAAGTGGTGACATCCACTGGAAAAATGGTTAAATCCAGGGAATTTTGGTAAAAGAAGGATTTTATTAGGGTAAAAAAATTAGGGCAAAAAATTTATGGTAAAAAACGGGTAGGAAAAGCCATGAATCAGCAAGNTTCCTTCAAAATTAAGAGGTTTTTTTCTGATTATAAAATGCATGACAGGGATAATGTAAATAAACTGGGGGGTGGAGATGGATCCGTATCCATCATCCCCAGCGTGGCACGGATCTCCCTGGTCCCTTCANCCAGGGAGGGCAAAGGAAGCCCAAAAATCCCTTTTTTTCTCCCAGGAACAAAGGGGAGTCAGTGGAGCACTGCAAACCCCCCGTGCAGCAGTAAATATCTCTATCAGCATCGTGATGCCACTTGGTAATTATGTCTGTCTCAGTAAAACCTCTAAAAAATAACCCTGTGCAAGTCAGGTCTGTTCCTCAATTATTGGGTTGGGTTTTTTTTTTTGTTCTATTTTACAATTTTACATAATTTTCCTGGTTTCTAAATCACTGT
>VZTZ01004141.1:5530-18415 GCA_013400955.1 Drymodes brunneopygia | reverse complement strand
TCCCATCCCATCCCATCCCATTCCCACCCCACAGGGCAGTGGATCACTCTGGGCCCTGGCTCCCAGTGATCCCAATCCCAGCTCAGCCCGGCCGTGCACCCGACTCCCCTCATCCCCAGTTAAACCCAGGAACGACCCAGGTGATAATTTCCTAGAAGGATAAACATCCGATTGCCTTTTCTCCACCAAAAATAACCAGCCCAGCCACAAGGAACCGAGGGCAGGGAGGGAAGGATGATGGAGTTTGGCTGCAGGATGCCAGCGGAGCCGTGACCTCTCATTTACACCGGAGCCTCGCTCCGACCCTGCCGGGCCAATTACACCCTGCTCCGAGGGCAGGGATAGAAAAAGAGAAGGAGAAATCCAACTTTAGCAGACTTCCATGACATCTCACGGTGTCATTTCCTCTGCTGCTAATCTTAGCCCCGGTGGCAGCGGGGTTGGTGTTTTTTTTTCCCTGCCTTGTGGTGTTACCCAGCTTCCTTTTTTTGTTGCTTTCCTTCCCGCCGGCTCCTGCAGCTTCACCCAGCCCGGTGTGCCCGGGGCGAGCTGAGATCCTGCTCCTGCATCCCCCTTGGATACTCTGATCCCTCCTGGAGGGGCTGGAGCTCTGCAGGACCCTGCTGTGATTCAGCCCCTCCGAGGCAAAGAGCCACTTCCTGGAGGGAAAGTCCCGGCCAAGTTTAACCCCCAAGTGCAGGGCTGAAATCCACCTTTAACACACCAGGACTGAAATCCATCTTTAACCCCCCAGAAAGGACTGAAACCCACATTTAACACCCCAGGACTGAAATCCACGTTTAACACCCAAGAAAGGACTGAAATCGATTTTAAACCCCCAAGTGCAGGATTTAAATCCACATTTAACCCCTCAGTGCAGGACTGAAATCCACATTTAACACCCCAGAATGCACTGAAATCCACATTTAACCCCCCCATGCAGGACTGAAAACCCGTGTGTAACACCCCAGGACTGAAATCCATGTTTAACACCCCAGAATGGACTGAAATTCACTTTTAACCCACCAGGCAGAACTGAAATCCACGTTTAACTCCCCAAAGCAGAAATGAAATCCACATTTAACCCTTCAGGCCGGACTCAAATCCATGTTTTACCCACCAGGGAGGACTGAAATCCTCTCTCACTATCAGGAACCCAGGGAAGGTGACCAGCAGGATGGCACAGAGCTGTTTTTTTCGTGATCAGGTCTCTCTGTTCCAGACCCAGGCACTGATGCAGAGCTGAGATGCAGCACCCAGAGCATCACAACCCCTCTGAAGGGTCCCAGGCCTCCCTGGGAGGGAGTCATTCCCTCGTGCCTCAGTTTCCCCCCGCCTGCAAAATGTCCTGGGCTCCTGCTCCCCGTGGATTCTTCCAAAGGGAATTTTATTCCTGGCCATGGGCAGGACAGAGGCAGCTTTGTCACAGCGCAGGCACCGGGATGTGCTTCAGGGAGAACCTGCAGGCTGGTGAATCCGAGCCTCGGAGAAAACTGAGCCTTAGATGAAAGCCTAATTAAGGAGCTAATTAAAGGGGAGGTCCGGCTAAGTGGCCAGTAGGCAGAGCTCTGCTGATTTATGCCTTTAATTTTGGTTTTGCTTTCCAAGAGAAACGGGCTGAGGGCAAAGGCAGGGCAGGGCCGGGGCAGTGCCCGGTTCTGTGCCCGGTTCCCACGTGGTGCCACCAAGGGACCCCTGGGTTGGCACCACTGTCCCTGTCCCCTCCTGGGTGACCCTGGGGTCACCCACACGAGGGTCTGGCTGGCCACCATCACCCACAGGGGGCTGCTCATCCTGTGCAGATCCCAAAATCCCGGATTCACCCAGCACCGCCACTGCCCCGTGCTCGCCGCCACCATGGAGCCCTGGGTGCTCCATCCAAATTTTATTCAGGAAGCTGCAGGCATTAAACTCGAAGTCCCCAAAGTGCCAGGGGGACATGCAGGGAGTCAGGTCAGAAATGGGGTGAAGGGAGGAGAAGGGGCGATGCCAGAATTCCTGGGATGCCCAGGCGAGCTGGGGCACCTCTTGGCCTGTTCCCCAGAGGGAAAGAGAACTCGGCTGTGGGAGGGCAGGGGTTGGGGTTGGTGCCGTGGGTTTGGGCTGGGAGCAGGGTGGGTTCATCCTCGGTGGGTCCTGGGGTCCCCTCTGCTCCGGGCAGAGGTGGCTCTGTGCTGTGGGGGTGTAGGAAGGGATGGCCAGAGTTAATCCTTGTAGTTCTTGGTGAGGAACTGAGTCTTGGCCACAGGGTAGCCCAGGTGAAATTCCTCCACGAAGTCCTTCAAGTCCCAAGTGCCTGGGGAGAGAGGAGAAGGGGGTGAGCAGGGCTGGAGGAGGGCTGGAGCGGGGAGCAGCCCTGTGCAGCTACTGCTCTGCCCCAAACCACATCCTGCATGCCCCGGGAGGCCCCAGGGACAGCGGGGAGCTGTGGGGACCCCAGCTCTGAGTGTCCCGGCGGTTCACGGGGGTGGCTCCTCTCCTGCCCCCTGACATTTGGAGCAAACCTTCCTACGGCTTCCTACAAGCCCACCCCGGGGTGGCCTGGCTGGAAATCCCCCTGGGGGCGTCGCAGGAGATTCCCTGTCCCCCTCAGTGGCATTTGCTGAGCTGCTGCTCCACGAGCTGCTGGAGCCGAGGGGGTTCCTCATTCCTCACCCTCTTCCCCTGACCCCGGGATCCCGGAGATCTGGGGACAGCTTGTGCTGCATCCAGCCGTGGTTTTTCCCACGTAGGCGGCAGGGAAACCCTCTCCAGGGCGAAGGGCAGGAGGGTTTCCCTCACACCCGGCCCCCGTGAGCCAGAAATCCCCCCGTGCCCTGCCGGGGTCGAGCACCGAGCCCGGCTCTGGCTGGCGGCTGCCGGAGCATCCTGCCCTGACCGGAGGGGCTTTCCCTGGCACCCAAACAGCTCACGCTGCCCCTCCTTGCGGGACACCGGGGAAAGGGGCCCGTTGTTTATCTGAAAGCCGTCCTCTCCTCTTCCTGGCTGCTTTTAATGTCACGCGGCAGCCTGGCAGCCCTTATCTGCTGTCACATCTCAGCCCCGACCGGAGCACAGCGTCCCCTTTGCTCTTGCAAAAGTGCTGAGCAAAACCTGAGCTGCTGCATCACCTGCGTGGGGTGGTGATGGCTCGGGGAGCTGCTGGAGCTCCCACCTGCTCCCACCTCGGGCTCTGAGCTCCAAAAAAAGCCCCGGAGATTCTCGTGGTGACGGCACGGCACCCTGTGACCTCCCGGAGCTGCGAGAGGCCTCAGCTGGGATGCTCCAGGGCCCCGGAAGGAGCTCACAGGATGCTCAGGAAGGACCCTGCATCCCGCGTTCCAGCTGGGATGAGATGTTGGAATGCATCAGGCTGCTGCTGGAGGGTCCCAGGTGTCCCTGCCACCCTCGAAGGACCCAAACCAAGCTGAGAGCAAGGACAGTCCCAATGTCCCGCACTGGGGTCACCGCCAATCACAAACAGCCCCATCCCCAAATTCCACCTTGGCAGGAAGGGCAGCTCCTCACTTCGGGGTCTCAGCCCAACCCCCTCCGTGCTGGGGGTCCCGGTGAAGGTGGCAGCAGGGGAAGGAGCCTCGGGGGGGCCGCTCCCGCTGCGCCTGCAGCCTTCTCCGGGTGCCTTTCATCCGGAGGCTTTCAAAGAGCTTGGAAAAACCCCACGGGAGAGCAGCCGGTGCCGCGCGGGACCGGGGTGAGAGCGAGACGCGGCACCCGCGACTCCCAGGGGTGCCGGAGCTGTCACTGATGCTCGCGGAGCCTCGGGAGAGGAGCGGATGAAAGGAGCCGGGGGAGGCAGAGCCTCTGCGGGGCTGCAGGCGCCGGCCCCGGCCCTCGCCCCGCGCGTGGGGCCGGGGATTTTCCTGACCTACTTTCCTACCTGCCCTGGCACTGTCTGTGCCCGGCCAGTCCGGGTAGGGAAAGCCCCGGGGCAGCCGCGGGTGTGGCAAAGGGAGGATGCACCGGGGGGGATGCCAGGCTTGGGGGTCCGGGTCCCCCGACACCAAATCCAACCCCTCGGGTGCATCCTCAAAGTGGGGGCCCCATCCCCCACTCCCGGCACGGGGTGACATCCCGGTGCCAGCCATGCCAAACCACCCCAGCTGGCTCCCGGGGCTGGGGACTGTGAGTCACTGGGATCACCGAGCCGGGAAAGGAGCAGGGGCCCGGCCGGGGAGCCGAGGTCGCGGTGCCACTGTCCCCTCTCCGTGCCACAACAATACGGCGTTTCATCCGCGGCTTGGGCCGTTTTCAAGCTCATTTCCCAAAGGATTAAATCATCCCACTTGGCCCTTATCTGAGCACCCGCCGGAGGAAGAGGAGTGCCCGCTGACACCCACACGTGCGCGGCCGCCTGAGCCCGGAGCGTCCGATGGGGAAACTGAGGCACGAGGCAACGGCCGGGCTCGGGGAGCTCGGCATCCCTCTGATCCCACAGCTCTCCCAGCGCTGCCGTTGCCTCCTGCCCACCCCCCCAAACGCCGGCCCCCTCCTCCCCCGGCCCCCCGGCTGTAATTTATCAGCCTCATCAGCGGGAACGTTCTCCTGATGGGAGCCCTGATGCTTCTCTGCCAAGATTAATGATGTCCCAGCGGAGGTGGGCGGGAGGCCGCCAGCTGCTTTGGTCACCATTAAGTGACACCCGGGGACTTGGGCCGGCACCGTGCTCTCCCCGCAGCCCTTGGCCGCCTCCCGTCCCAGCCGCAGCCTTTCCCTCCCCGCCGGGGCCCAGTCCAACCCGATTTTCCAGCTGGGTGGATCGGGTTGGAGGCGCACAAGGTCGGCTCATGAGTCAATGCCGCGGCCCCGATCCGGAGCTGGAGCAGGGGAGGGATGGAGCCAAGGGCTGGCCGGGCTCATCCCGCTCCCTGCTCCCCCAAAGGACTTGTTGCTTACAGGAGGCAACATTTCTGGGAGGGAAAAAAATCCATTCCCTGTTGTAAAACATCTTTCCAGGGCAGGAAGGGGTTTGGGAATGCTGGAGCATCTCTCCAGCTCGTCAGAGCTGATGGGAAAAGGTGGAAGCAGAGGGATGCACTCAGGTGCGATTAAACCTCAAGATTTTGTGCTGATTAAAGATCCCCTTTGATGAAAACTGTGGGGAACTTTAATTCCCCAGCACCACGAGCGGGGTCTGGTGAGTGCCTGAATTCCCCCGGCCAAGGGATTTTCCGTGGATCGAGCGCCTGCGGCGAGTGCTGCCATTGCCCCGGGATGTGACAGCGGCTGTGACATTTCACAGACCACAAATTATTATCTGACATCTCCCCAAAACACAACCACAGCTTGTAACACTCCTGGCTGCCAGGGAAGTGGGGCGAGTGGCAGGAAGAGCCGTGGGGACTCAATGTCCCCACTTTCAGTCCTGAGCGGGAACAGAGCTGGTGCTCGGTGACAATTTAGTGGCATGGCCAAAACCTGAAGTGAATCAGGCTCCAGAGGAGAAACTGAGGCTCTGAGTTGTTTGCCCGAGGTCACGCGGAGCCGGCTGGAGCCGGGATTGATCAGAAACACTCACGGGGAAGGATCAGGGTGGTTTTTTTTTTCCTGATGAAACAAGATTTTTGCTCAAGAGCCTCCCTGGAGAAACACCTCGGCCGTAAACAACTGATTTCCACACTGCCGCGAGTGACAGGGGGACGTGTCCAGGTCCTGCAGCCCTTCCAGCACCCGACCTGTGCCCGTCAGTGCCATCCCAGCCGGGACATCCCCACGGCAGGAGGGCACCGTGGAAATGTCCCCGCTCCCTCAGAGCTGCTGGCGTTGCACAGCCGGGCAAGGAGGGACAAGAAACAGGGATTTGTTTTCCACGCTCGCCGTTGCCCCTCGCGTTTCACATTCCCAGGGATCTTTTCCAGGAGCAGGGACAGGCGACGCGGGCAGGTCCTGGTTTAGTGCCCTCTTCTGGAGGCTCCGGCCGAGCTCCTGCCATCCCGCCTGGCACTGTCACCTCCCCCGGCTCGGCCACGCTTGGCCCGGGACCTGGCCTGGCCTGGCCTCCCAAACACATCCCGAGCCAGGAGGGAATTTTTCTGGGAACGGAGCAGAAACGCTCTCAGAGCTCAGCTCTGCCAGGGGATGAGGTGCCAGAGGGAGGGATGCCTGGCACAGGGATGCAGCACCGGAGGCTGGGATTGGCCAGCTCTGCTCCCTGTGCCCGGTCAGGACGTGCCCCTCTGCAGGGTTGGTGCCGAGGGGTGTCCCCATCCTTGGTGAGACAGAGATGTCGCTGTCACCAGATGCAGGACAGAGTAAAAGCAGCAAGAAGGGGTTCATGTGAGGCCAAATAAGATGGGAAATTCCGAGCAAGGATGCGAACTGTGCCTGCGGCATTGCCGGGAGAGCCTGCATCGCTTCTGCTGCAGGAGAGGAGCGAGGCAGCGCCACGGAGGAGCCGGCCGGGTTCTCATCCACGATCCGCTGGGATCGGGGTCACCCCCTCCTTGTTCCCACCTTCTGCCAAAGGTGTCTGCTCCTCTCCTGCAGGGCTCAGCCATGCAGGGCTGGGTGCACCAGCGGATCCATCGCCATCCCACTGCCTCGGGGTGGATTTATTTAAAACCCCTGAGACACCAAAATCTCATCCTTTGGCTGCTTTTGGGGCTCATTCCCTGGGAATAAAGACGATGGGCTGTCGGTGGTTCGATGCAGCAGCACCTCCTGGCCAGCCCGAGGATGTGATGTGGCAGGGAAATGGTTAAATAACCCTCAACCAGCTCTTTAAACATCAGAACTGCCAGACCCCCGCAGCTGCCTGACAAACGATGCTCAGGCATCGGATTTTGCAGAAAAATATCTGCTGGGTCTTTCCCGGGAAGTGCGGGAAGGGCTGGGAAACACGGATGGGATGCAGACGGCGCCGGCTGGGGAATGCCCGGCCACCCCACGCCTTGGGGACAGCAGGGTGACAGTGGGGAGCTTCCACAGGGGGTGAAATTTGGGGGGTTGGAGCCGCATATCCTGCTAGTAAGAGGATTTATCTGGAAAAAGCTCCTTGGTGGGTGTCTCTGCATCCCTTCCCAGCTCCAGGATGCTGCGATGGGAATGCAGGGACAACACGGAGCCCCCTCCGCCGAGCACGAGTGAGGGACCGGCTCCGCTGGCAGGGGGGTGACATCAGCGGTGTCATTAAGAAGCGGAGCTAATGAGCCAGAAAACAGAGCCACGGGCAGGGAGAACCCGCAGGGAGACTCGCGGCAGCCTCATCCCGCTCCGGCCCCGGGATGAGCACCACGGCCCCGTGCTGGGGGGGTCAGGGGCTGCCCCGGAGCCCCCCAGAGCCGGCCCCCCATCCCGGGCTGTGCGCTGTGGGTTAACAGGCACGGGGTGAGTCAGGCAGCGCAGCCCAGACGCACCGACCTGACCTGCCCGTCGAGCCCTGCTCATGTGGTCCCAGCTGGGAAAGTTTTGAAATTTCCCTTGTGGAGGCCACGTGAGCCACAGAGCCCCGAGTTCCAGGCAGGGCAGGGAGGAACCCACGCCTGGCACCGGGCAGGACGGATCCCTGCCCATCCCGGGGTCCCGCAGGCTGCCCCGTGCCCCAGGATGGAGCAGCAGGAACGGTGCCCTGGTGTTTTGGGGAGGGGTCTCTGCCGCTCCATCCCTGCCGTGCAGGATTTTGGGAGGAGGCAGTGGAAGGGAGCTGGGGAGCTGGGAGTTGGCGGGCGTTGTGTCAGCCCGGTTTGAGCAATCCCTTGCTAAACCTTCTCCAGGGCTGATCCTTATCCGCCTGCTCCGAGGTGCTGGTGATGCAACTCCCGCGGCTGGGGCTGGGGGGGGATGTGCCAGCGAGAGCTGCCTTTCACAGCCCACATCTCTGTCCCTGCTTCCGATCCCGCTAGCCAGGCCGTTACCGGGCCTTTTCCAAGGGTTTCTGCTGCCTGGCAGGGATTTAACACCTCGTCTACATCCCCTGTAAGGATCCCTTGGCACCAAGGGAGCAGCCCCAGCCTGCCGGAACGCGCGGCGTTATCCACACCCCTGGAAAAGCCCCTCGGGGCCGGGAGTGAGAGCACAGCGGGTCCTTACCCAGCGATTCCTGCTCCTCGGAGCTCAGGCCGATGCTCTGGCCCGCCGGCTGCTTGTACAGGCGGAACTGGTAGCGGTGGTAGCCGCTGTAGCGCGGGGGCTTGGGCCGGCTGTAAGCTGGGGTGCAGAAGAGAAGGGTTGAGCATCCCTCCGAGCCAAAATTCCCACAGGAACCTGGCATCCATCACCTTCCTCCGGGCCGGGATCAGCTCTCCCTCCCTCCGAGCCAAAATTCCCACAGGAACTGGGCATCCATCACTTTCTGCCAGGCCGGGATCAGCTCTCCCTCCCTCCGAGCCAAAATTCCCACAGGAACCAGGCATCCATCACCCTCTGCCAGGCCGGGATCAGCTCTCCCTCCCTCTGAGCCAAAATTCTGGATGGAATCAGTTATCCATCACCTTCCTCCAGGCCGGGATCAGCTCCCCCTCCCAGCCCCCTGCACTGTGAGCCCTCACCACGCATCAGCTCAGGTGTTCCACGGGCAGAGTGGCCACCAAAGCAGCTCCTCACCACCTCCTGGATCATCCTGACCTCTCCTCCATCCCCCTTCCCATCTCTGCACCCCTTCCCCTGCTGGGTGCAGCCTCCCCTGGGCAGGGCACCTGCTGGGGAGGGGGGACAAACCTGAGACCCCCAGCCCCCACCAGAGCATGGCCATTGGAGCCTGGGCTGCCCCAGGGGGGTTTTGGGGTCCACAGCGTGCTCCAGACTGGGAGGGAGCAGTGCACAGCTGCCCAGATGTGGGGCCTGCAGCTGGCTTGGGGCACCTCCAGCTGCTGAGGACAGAGAGGGCTGGCTGTCCCAGGGAAGGGGACATCCATGGGATGCTCAGCACCCCCAGGGCACAGCACAGCCACCCCTCGGTCTCCATGAGGGACAGGAGGAGGTGACACCAAGGGACAAGAGGCTGAAACTCCTCCAGGACTCAGTCACCTGCAGCCAGGTGAGCCCCCAGCCCATCTCCCCTGGGGTGTGACCTCCCCGAGCCACGTCTGGCCCGTTCTGAACTGAAAGTCTTTGTTCGTGCAACATCACAGGAGTTGGCGGGATTCACCCGCTTTTATCTTGTGTTTTTCTTCTGGGTTTTATCCCTCCCCCCTCTTTTTTGCACTGGTTTGGAGCCTTTCCAACCGTTGGAGAGTTTTTAAACCACTTTTGCTTCGAGAAAAAAAGAAGAGAAAAAAGTGACTTCTATTTCAGACAGTGCCCAGCTGTGCCCTGGGGAGGTCCTCGTGTCCCCCACCTTGTGTCCCTCCCTCGTGTCCTGGTGTGCCCACCCCAGCCAGCACTGCCACCCCTCACCCCAGCTGGCTGAGACCCTGTCCCCTCATTCGGGGTCTGCACTCACCTGTCAGGACCTTCCCTTTGATCTTCCCAACCCTCAGATCCGAGCCCTGAAAGGACAAAAAGAGGGAAATCAGATGAAACTGGGATCCTCAGGAGAAAAACGTGGGGGGATGGAGCCCTCCCGCCCCTCCCAGCTGTGCCCACTGCTCCCCAGGGATTCATTTCCCAACATTTTGTGTGGTTTTTGTAAAGATCATTTGAGAGCCACTTCTCTGGGGTGGGTGGGAAGGAGCATGCCGGGATGTTTTTTGTCTGTTTGGGATTTAGGGGCTCGATCTACAGTGCCCTGGCACACAGGTGACACTGCTGTCACCTGTACACGGAGACCATACATGGTCTGGAGATCCAGGCCAGTGACCCAGGGAAAGCCACAATAATTCCTTTAAAAGCCTCGGTGCTGCTCAGAATTTGGGAGAGCTGGCCCATTCCAGGTGGGATCGTGGTGATTTCCACCAGCGCTCCCATGGCAAAGCTTTGGCTTTGCTCTCAACACAAACCCCTGCTCACAGAGCGAGCCTTGGCTCTCCATCCCCACCCTGGATGAGCAGGGAGGCTTTCCCGGGACACCGAGCATCCTGTGGGGACAGGATTGGTGACAAAGGGATAGCCACATCCCAGCCCCACACATCCCACCTCACCCCTGACCTGCTGTGCTATTCCCGGCCATTCCCAACCTCCCGGCGCTCGTAAATCCTCTCCTACGGCACCCGTTATTCCAGTCCTGCCCACACACGCTCCCCTGCCAGGGCTCCTCCGTCCTAACCTGCCCTGGGAGTTGTTATCCCGAAAAAAAGATGCCTCAGATAACTCCCAGCAAAAGTGCACGCGGGGAACAGGGTTCGGTGCCTCGGCTCCCCCGGGGATCAAAGCTTCCCTTTCCCTCCGAAGGAACCTGCTCCGCACTGAGTCACGGCCGGTGACAGCCTCCTGCCAGCTGTCCCTGGCACGCCAAAGGTCACCGGGGAGCCAAGAGCCCGCTCAGATCCTTGGGTATCGGCTCCCCGGCGCTGGCTCGCCACCCTGGCAGCCGGAGCCGAAATATCCCGATGGCAGGGAGGTGATGAGTGAGGGCTGGGGCAGGTTCGGGTGCCTGGGATCACGGCGGGAGGGGAAGGCGGAGCGCGGGATGTCAGGGGAGAAGCACCCGGGGGTGCCGGAGGGGACACACGGGGCTGCTGTGTGGCCCTGCCCAGATGCGCACACCCGCTCCAGATGCTCACACCCTCCCCGCGCAGATGCGCGACAGCGCCCATCCAGATGTGCACCGCCAGCCCACCCACACGGGCTGGCGCCTCCTCCGCCCAGATGTGCACATGTGCCCGGGCCCTCCAGCTGTGCCTGCTGCCCCAGATGTGCCGCTGCTCGGCGGGGGGAAGCTGCTGGCGCATCCCGAGCTCATCCCGAGCCCATCCCGAGCCCATCCCGAGCTCGCCGTGCGGCCGGGCCGGCTGCCAGCCCCAGCTCTTCAAAGGCAGGGACTGCGGGTTCCTCTCCGCTCCTGGCAGGGACGCTCCCGTGCGGGGACCGCGCTGCTATTCCTGGCTTTGCCAGGGGCTTATCGGGAGAGGCCGGGCCTCCTCCCTGCTTCCCTGCCCGCTGATGTGGGCTGCCGGCTCGCCCCGAGATGCTGCGGGTTCCTCGCTAGCCCCGGGCATGGGAGAGTCAAAGGAAAAAGCTCCTTTTTAAGAGGCGAGAAGAGGAAGAGGGCGGGAGGGAGAAAGTCGGGATGAGCACTCCAAACACTGCCTTTTTTTTTTTTTTTTTTTAATAGTAAAAAGCTACCCTGGGAGCAAGGAGCAAGCTCTGGGCACGGCTGCCGGGATACGGGAGGGATTGGAGAGGTGGGGTGTGACGCCCTGTGACATTTTCTCCTTGTTTTTTTTGCGGAGGGAATGGTTTGTAGGAGCAATAACCCCCTCCTCCAGCCCCTTTCCCCTTTGCTGACACGCCGGTGAGGGCGAGAGGAGCATCACACTCCGGCAGCTCCCGAAGATCCCTGCCACGAGCGCGGCTAATGGACACTGATGAGCTGCCGCGTTTATTAATGCCCTTTTATGAGAGCATTAATAGTTCCTAATGACACCATTTGAGCTTCCCAGCCTTTTATCTCCTCTTTCTCTCTTTCCCCTGCCGAGGACACGGTGTAGGAGGTGGAATTAGATATTCCCACCCTCCGGTCTGTGCCGGGTGGTGTCGAGAGCTGGCGGGGCACGGGATGCTCGTGCGGAGACCTGGGCAGCCTGAAAAATCTGTGCGGCGCAGTCCGAGCGCCAGGAGCTCCTCTCCGCGATCTTTTCCTCGGCCAGAAGAGTGGGGAATTTTATCCCTCTCATTCCTGGTGCCCTGGGCACCGAGCGAGGCTCCCTGGAAGCTCCCGGCCAGCCCTCGGTGCTGCCTGCACGTCGCAGCCGAGGGTGTGTGGGGGGGAAATGAATAAATAAATAAACACAAATAAATTAAAGGCAGTGAGTCACGTCGTGTTTTCCTCTTGATCTTTTTGTTTTTTTTTCACCCCCTTCCCTCTCTTCCCCCCTCTCCAGAACGTGTCTGATCCCATCGGAGAGGAGGGGAAGGGAAAGGGATGGGTGGCGAGCTCTCGCCAGCGATTCGCCCGGGCGAGGACGGAGGGTTATGGAAAGTGGGTGTGGGAATCGGCACAATCGCTGGCAGGGCACCAGGACAAACAGATGACGGATGGGACCCAGGGAAGTGCAGCCGAGCAGGGCTGGGCTGCTCCTGCCTCGCCGGGAGCGCGTCCCAACCCCGCCCCGGGGACCCCGGGACAGCGTGGGGGGGTTCGGGCAGGTGCGGGGGCTGCATCCCATGGGAAGAGCCGAGGGGCCGGCCCGGCCTCAACCAACAATTATCCGAGGGGAAAAGCTGATCCCAAACACCCGGGGCCCCTCCTGCGCAGCTCCTGGCGGCTTGACGGGGCCGAGCGGCTTCAAAGCCGGCCCAGCGGGAGCCCAGATTTGTTCTCCTCAGTTCCTGTGATCTTTGTAATGAGGTCAGGATGGAGGAATTGGCTCAGCGAGCGCAGGGGAGCATCCCGGGAAGGGCAGAGCCGCTGGGATGGCAACGCAGCTTCCCCGCGAGCGGAGCGGAGGCTGGAACGGGGAATGAAGGGATGGGGTTGCTAACTGCAGGTGGATGTGGAGCTGTTCCGCCGTGTCCTTGCGGAGGAAGGTGAAGGTTTTGGGGTTTCCTCCTCCCAAAGCCAGCAGCGGCGGGCAGGACCACTCCTCCCCCAGCTCCCAGAAACATCCAGGCTCGTCCCGCTTTCCAACAAAAAGCATGTGAGCAAAGAGCCGATCCAAGACAAAACTCTTCCCTCCGATTATCCCCGCATGCAGGGAGGCCAGGAGAGAGCAGGGCCGGGCTCTGCCGGCTCCCAGCACTCCCAAACTCTGGCATTTCCCGGCTGCTCGCACAGCATCTCGCTCCCACCGAGATCTTGGTGCTGGATCCGGGGCACGGGATGCTCCCGCACGGCCCCGGCTCGCCCACGCC
>VZTZ01004137.1:31635-47095 GCA_013400955.1 Drymodes brunneopygia | reverse complement strand
GGGGGGAAGCCACAAACCCTCCCCGAATTTTCTGAAGTCTGTGACAAAGCAAGATTTGTGAGGAGGCTGCTCCTGCTCCTGCCAAACAATGGTGCTGCTTTCCGAGAGCTGCGAGGGAAGACGGAGGGTCAAGTCCCTTTAAAAAAAAAAAAGTGAAATACAGTATTGTGCATCTTGAAATCTGAAACCAAGAAACAGAAGTGCAAGGGAAACAAGGGGGAAAGTCTTGCCATTCCCGTGGACAACTGATGCAAGTGGAGTTTTAAGGAATACAATACACATCTGCACCTTTGGAGGTCATTGAATGGCTTTTGTGGAGAAACCTGTGAAATAAAGGAGCCTTGGAAGAAGAGATTTCTTTTTCTTCTCCTCTCTGGATATAATGGCCATTGCAAAGCAAAGCATCTTGAGATTTGGCTTCAAGTGTGTCTTCCTAGCAATTTTTACACTCACCTGTGATGGACACGGCGCCAAGAGGGAGAACGGAGGTCCTGCCTGCTACGGGGGATTTGATTTGTATTTCATTCTGGACAAGTAAGTCAGCCCTACTTTGTTCTTTTTCACAGAGCTCTTTCCCTAGGCACCATCTGGAACGGCACACGCTGATACCGAGGAGGTTTTCTTTGGATTTGGGTTTTGTGTGGAAGTCCCCGTGTCCCCAGGGGACCTCTGAAACTCCCGACTGCTTTGTTATTGTTGTGGTGACTTCTTTGGTGTGTCCTGTGCAGAAATCCCGCTGTGCTGTGTGATCACATCGTTATAAACTCTGCCGGGCAGCTCTGTGTGTACTCGAGCTCGAGTGTGCACTCGAGTTTCTAAAAACAGAGCCGGGAGCGGGGCAGGAGCGCGGTCCCCTCGGGTGTCCCCGTGAGCCGGGGAGGTTTGGGCTCTCACGGGAGCGGAATTATTGCTGCAGGCACCGGTTCCACGGCTGAGAACGTGCAGGGAGCGCTCGCCTGCCTGGAGCTCTGCANGCTCTGCCCAGAGCAGCAGTTCCAGGTAAAATCCAGCCCGGAGAGGGGCTGCTCCCTTGGGAAGGGGCTCAGTTCAGCTGCTGGGATGGAGAGCAGCTCGAGTGCCTCATGTAAAGAGCTTTATTCCCCCTAGCTGAGTCACACTTTCTTTGTTTCTTCTCTTAATCAAATGCATATTTTGCCGGTTTAGCTGTTGGTGCTGGAGATAACTTCCCACCTCACTTTTTCATCACCAAATGTGACCGTGTCATCCCCTTGGCACTGGGAGAGTGCTGCTTTCTTTCAGATGTGGATGGAGCAATGTGGGATCATTTTGTGCTGAGCTTTGTACTAAAGCAATACAACAATTAACAAAAAAAAAATCTTAAAAAATACTAGCTTGAAATGTTTGTCCTGATTTTCTTGATCAAGAATAGTTATTTTGAACCAAAGGCTTGGAAATACTGGAGATGATGCCTGCCAGAGCCATGGCACTGACATTAATGGCCATAAATTTCAGAGACAGGAAAGTATTTGCAAGCTGCCAGAAGTGCTCACAGATGAAGTTTCTGACTGATCCTCTCGAGTGTTTTGCAGTAGCTCCCACATTCCATCAGCATAAATGACTTGGAATTACATAACCCTTTATTACAAAATACTGGGTAAAGTCTCAGACTGAGCCTCTGTCTGCCAGTTGTCCTGATGCTCCAGGGGAAGGATTTATTTATTTTATTCAGTGGACAGATCTACCTGGCTCATTCATTTTGCTGCTCTTCAGTTATGAGCTGCAATAACTCTGTGGCTACAGAAGGAAAAAAACCCCAAACCCAAACTAAGCCAGGGCATGATTTGTACTGCAGAGAGCTTTTGTTGACTGCATTTCCCTGGAAGCTGAGGCGGGACTGAAGGGTTTCTCAAATCCCATGGATGTGCTGTGTTGCACCTCTGAGCTCATGGAACTTTAGCAGGCCCTTAATTCCAGCTCTGTGCTGTTCCCTCACTGAAATCCACGACTTGTGAGCCTCGCTCGAGGGATTTTGGCTTTGGGTGGAAACACAAGCCTTGGCACAAGCTTTAAAGCAGGCAGGCTGGCCCCAGTGGGTGCATCAAGGTATCCAACAAAAACCCTGCTTTGACAGTTCCAGAATTCCTGTTTCTGGGATTTTTCTGATGCAGAAATGAACAGGACCTGATGTAAAAATTTCCTTGGTCTCCAGTGGAATTTTGGAGTTGCTTTTCAGCTGTTCCTGAGTACAAACCATCTCTGCTCCTCACTGACCCCCAGGACTGATTCCTTGGGGTTCTTCCAGGACCCCAGCCCTGCATCCAGAGCAAGGTGTGCATTTAGTGGGGATGGCAGAGGCTTGCAGGGACGTGGAGGGAGGGTTTTTCTCTGTGTTAGCATGAGGGCTGAGGGATGCCAGCAAGGCAGGGTGGAGACATTTGGGCATTTCTGTGTCTTTTTACCTGTTGCCTGAAGGAAGGTAATTAACTCCTGAGTCTGCCAAGGGCAGGCAGTGGCAGTGAGCTGAGCTCCTGTGTGGAATCCTTGCCAGTCAGGACCTGTGGCTGTGGTTTTTTCCCAGTGATGCAGCTCAGATAAACATTCCTTGGTCCCTCCCAGGCAGGGCTGAGTGTGTCCTGCAGCCCTGTGCCCTTCCTCTGCTGACTGATGTGAATCCAGCCCATGGCCACTCGTTTATGAGTTGTTTTCCTGCACACCCCCTGCCAGCCAGGAGGAGAAGAATGTTCTTGGACTGGGACTGGGTTTAGGTTTGTCCTGCTCTGACCTGAGCCTCTGTGCACCCTGTGACCTGCAGTGTTTGGCAGTGTCTGCTGCCAAGTGTGGCACGAGATAACAGCGTTTCCTCAAAGAATTGCATCACCTCTCAGAGGCCTTTGTGCTGTGGAGGGCTTTCAGAATTGCTCCTGGAGTATTTGGAAAGGCAAAGGACACTTTTGGGCTTGTTTGTGTGATTTTTGAAGAGCTCAATAAGGAGATGCTGCACAGCTGCTGAGGTGAATGCCATCTCTGAGAGCCACTCCATCTCTGGGAGTTGGTCCAAAGCCAGGAAAGCTTAAAGGAGATTTTGGATCAGCATCATCCCCTGAACCAAGTGTCTTTATGTCCTCCTGTCAGCTGCAGAGCACATAACCCCTGTGAGGTGTTGGTGTAGGGAGTGTGGCCTGGACCCTGTGACTCTGCTGGTGTGGGAACTGAACAAAGCCAGGGCATTGTGAGAAGGTGCAACGGCAGAAATGGAAAAGTGGAGTCCAAAAAGTGCAGGAAAAACCAAGCCCAGGGAGGTTTGAGCTCTGCAGCTTTGGGTTGTGGAGCAGCAGCTTGTCCCAGGGACCTGGAGGAGGAGGAGGAGGAGGAGGAGGAGGAGGAGGAGCTGGAAGGCACCTGCTGAAGGGCAGGGCTTGGCCAGGTGTGGCTGCAGCCACTGGGGTCTCTCTCAACACTTCAGTTCCCTTCAGAGGTACAAAATGCCAGTGGAGCTGAGCACTCTCTTGTTGAAGGGAATGCTTTACTTGGGTTTAATTTCCATTTATTGGGCCTTTCTCCAGCAGAGATTTTGGCATCCTCAGCAGGAGCCTTTTCTCAAACTGAAGTTTAAAGCATCAACCCCTCAGCTGCGAAGCGCTGGCTCGCTGACCATCCTGTGTCCTGTGGGAATATGAGAACTATTTGAAAATTGGCTTTTCTCATCTTACAGTTGGACTTTAGGAATCCTTGCCCTGCTCAGGCTCCTCCTGAATGGCTGGGAATGAAAAGCAGGCGTGGGGAAAGGGGGCAGGAAATGCCTGAGAGCCCCAGGACGAGCTCTGGGTGCTGCTGGTGCTGCTGCAGGTGAAGCAAAGCTCTGGGGTGGCTGCCCTGGCTCTTCATCCCCACAGCTGAGGGAGAACAGAACAGCTCAGAGGGCTTTTCTTCCTCTGAAGTGAAAAACCATCTCAAACCTTCATCTTTTCTTCCTCAGGCCGCAGATCAATGAAGTTTCTGTTGAAGCTGGAATGGTTATTTCCCCTCTAAATATTTCTGATTGTACTCAATGAATTAAATGAGTGATGACACTTTTATTTTCCAACTCTAGGAAAGAGATTTTTTTCCAATATTAATATTCCAGTGTTCACAGAAGTGTTTATGCCAGAAGGGGCATTTTGTGCTGAAAGATTCTGATTAACCTAATTTTTTCCTCGTTCTTAAAACATAAAGAAGAATAATCCAATCCCAATATAGCCTATGGTTTATTCCCCTGAGGGGCAAAACGAGTTTGTTTTGTCTTTAACTGAGGTGTGAAAGAATTAACCAGAGCAGCTGAGATGTGGACTAAGGTGTTTTACTCTTTGTAGTCTCTGGCCCAGTGGAAACCCTGGAGAAGTTTAAGAATCTGTTCCTCCAACTGTGTGTAATTCTCAGAAGAGGCTGGAGCTGCAAGCTCTGTGGGATGGTTTGGAAGTGAGGGGGTGGAATTGGTCCAGAGCCTTGTGCAGAGAGGCAGCTCCTCACTCACAGGGGTTTATTTGGGTAAGGCTTTGGTAAGGTCCAGCCTAACTGCCATCAGCTGCTGCCAAGGCTCCTGCAGGGAGTGGGAATTTTCCTGCTTTCCAAAGGAGGAAATGTCAGTTCCAGTCTGGTCTCCCTTGGAAGGAGGAGCAGGGGCAGCGAGTGCTGAACACAGCAGCAGCCAGTGCCTCTCTGGGCCAGGGGTGGCAGAACAAAGGGCTGGGAAAACTGAGACTCATGTGTCCTGTGATGATTGTTCCTAGATCAGGCAGTGTCCTGCACCACTGGAATGAGATCTATCACTTTGTGGAGCACCTGGCCCGCAAGTTCATCAGGTGAGGGGGGGCTGCAGGGCCCTGGGCGGGCTCTGGGGGCTGCCAGGGGCTCCCAGCCCAGCATCTGCTGCCTCCCCCTGGGGGCTGTGCTGGAGAAAGGGCTCCTGATGCTCCTCTCAGACCTTCCATGGGCTGCTCTTCCACCTTCCTGTCCTGGGGGGAGATAAAATAATTCTGTTTATTCCTGCCTGCCTTCCATGGCTCCAGTCTGGGGGGGAGGAGCCCTCCTGTCCCTGAGCTGCTGCCCCAGGACAGATTTGGGGCTGCAGGGAGAGCCTGTGGCTTCCAGGCTCTGGATGAGGAATCCCTGGGGACAGGGCATGGGATGGGCTGTGACAAACACAAGGAGCCCTCCCTGGGCCTGTGGTGACACCAGGGTGCATTTCAGCCCCTCTTGCTTCACCAAAGGCTGTGATGAAAGAGTTCTTCTCATCCTGTGCAAGGATTCCCCAAGGTCTCCCTGGGCTAAGAAGGCCCAGGGCAGAATTCACTTTCATCCTGTTGAGCTGTAACTGGGGTGGCAGAGGCTCCTGTGGGACTGTGCCCTGCACCACCAAATTAATGCACTTTTTTCTCTCCTCCAGCCCTCAGCTGAGGATGTCCTTCATTGTTTTCTCAACCAGAGGGACAATTCTAATGAGGTTAACAGAAGACAGGTAAGAAGAGCAGCTTCTTTCCTTCACCTTCCTCAGTGATTTCCATCCCTCTGGGAATGGTGCTGTGACTCCTCTGTGCCTCTCAGGGTGACTGATGGAGTGTCCTGCCCATTCTCACACTCCAGAATGCTCCAAGGCCTCTCAAGGCAGAGCTTCCCTTCTTAATTTCAGCTTCTAAATGTCTTTGTGTCAGCAGTCAGGGTTTCAGCTCCCGCTGCTGTCACTGCCAGGGAAGCAGAGACTCAGTGCCCGTGGAAAATCCTCTGGGAGTTTCAGTGGCTGAGAGTCCCTTCCCATGGAAACAGCCCTGGAAGGCAGAGGGGACAGCCACACCCCTGGGGCAGAGGGGATGGGATTTCCCTGCAGGGCTGAAGGTGTCACAGGCAGAGCTTGGGAGGGAGTGTGGGTTTTTTGGCAATAAGAGTTGGATTGCCTCGTTTGTGAATTGTGTTCCTGCCACCCCTTACAAACCCCCCAGTTAATCCCAGTAAAACCTATGGGGATGGATTTTTTTTTAATTTGATTCTGACTTCCAAGGAGAGCTGGATGAGGTCCTGAAATCTCTCTCGTTTCCTCTGTTAACTTCATTGCCACGTGGAGCAGCAGTTTCTGTCCCACATGTGAGCAGGGTAGAAGTCAGCATGTGTTTTACATATTGGATGTCTGAAATCCCAGAGCAGAGCAGCTGCCACGGGGAGGAAGCTGGGCTGCCTTCCTGCACAGCCCTGCTCACTCCCAGCAGCCCTGGAAATGTCCCCAGGGCCAGCCTGGGCATCTCCTGCCCCACTGCAGCAGTGGGTAAAGAGAATGAGCCACGTTTGGGAACTGAGGGCCAAAGGAAAACCTGTCCCTGCCTCTTGCTGTGCCCCACCCCACTGCAGAGCTCTCCTTTCTGCCCAGCTCTTGAACCTTTCCCTGTGGGAATGTGGCCCAGAAATGCTGGCTGGGGGCAGGATTTGGTCTGGGATCAGTCTCAGAGCCAGCTCAGTGCTGGGTTTTGCTGGGCACTGACAAACCAGGGCTGTGCTCAGCTTTGGCTTTTGGCCCCTCTCACCTGGGGACTGGGGCAGGGGGAGAAGCTCCCCCACCCCATCCCTGCCTCTGTGTGGTGTTTCAGCCTCTGGATGTGAGGGCTAAGGGTGCTGAGCCTTCCTGTGTCTAATGGGACAGGATTGATGTATTTTGAAGACTTTTGCTGCGTATTTTAAAATTTCAGTGTTCACCTCTGACAAACAGTTTTGACCCCAGGAAATGCTCAATTTTCTGGTTTGGTGGTTCATGAGTGCCTGAGAGGAGGAAGCTGATAAGAGTGGCAGGCTGGTCTGGGATATCCCAGGTGCAGAGTGGGTTTTGGAAGTTGATAATTGAGCCCTTGGCAGAAGCAGGAGCTCCCTGGGGAGTGTCTGCTGTGCAGGCTGAGCAGTGTCAGTGCAGTCAGATCTCACTGGGAGCTCTGAGCCTTTCTCAAGTGCTTAAAAAGTGCAGAGACAGAGCTGAGTCCTGGCACAGGCCCTGCCTGCAGTGACCTCATCCCTTTCCCATGGAGATTGTGCAGTTTCTCACACACACCCCACACTGCAGGGTTTTATCTGCCTTTAAAGGCTCCTGGCCTGGGCTTGGCTTCCAGAGCTTGGTGTCCACCCCACAGAGCCTGCAGCTCATCTGCACTCCTGAAAGGAGATAAAACACAAACCCTGAGTCACAGCAATCCATGGGGAAAGGCTTCAGCCCCCCAGTCAGCCTGAGCAGGGGCTGAAGGTGCAGCTGCACACAGACTGACACTGCCAGGATGGGCTGAGAGTGTCGTTTCTGTGCCTGTTTGATGATGTTTGCACACTCAGGGCAGGTGAGGAAGGTGAGCCCGAGCTGCTGAGCTTGGAGCAGGGGATGTTTGTTTAGGATGGAAGGTGTGAAATGTGTGGATGTTGGTGCTGCTGTGAGGCTCTGCAGGCACTGGGAGCCCCGGGAGCACAACTCGTGTTCCACAGGCTCAGAGAGGAGTGTGGCCCCTGCAAACCCCTGCCTGTGCCTGGCCCTGCCCTGCCCGTCCCCCCCTGGCTGCCAGGACAGCCCAGGGGCTCTGCTCTGGCTCTGACAGAGCTCCTGCCTTCCCTTCCCTTCCCTTCCCTCCCCTCCCCTGCAGGGAGCAGATCCGCCAGGGCCTGGAGGAGCTGCAGAAGGTGCTGCCAGGAGGGGACACCTACATGCACGAAGGATTTGAGAGGGTAACTGGGGCAGGCTCAGTGCCTGGGCAGGGTCTGGGGGGGACAGGGATGGGTAAAAGCCTCTGGGTGGGGAGTGGGACCAGCAAGAGTTCAGTGCTGGAGCTGCAAACTCTGCTGATTCTCTTTATTTCTGCCTTCAGCTTTTCTGGGCAGAGCTGCCTTTGGTGCCTGGGAGAAGGCAGAAGGTTCTGGCACTGAGTCCCTGTGGCTCTGTGTCCAGCAGGGTGGGGAGCTCTGAGTCCTCCCTGGGCCTGGGAGGGTGGGGTGAGGCCACACTCACACCTGGGCTGCCCAAACACCTGCAGACTTTGCTGCCTGCTCTGACCTTCCCCTTCTGGCTGTGTTCTGCCTCTTTCACAAACTCAGGAGTTTCTGTAACCCTGAGCTCCTGCACTCCCTCCCACCTCTGTCCTGCATCTGGGAGGATTTTGAAGTGTCTGCCTGCTGAAAGTGCTGCCCCATCCCTGGGCTGTGAGCACAGCAGAGGCTCTGGCAGGGCTGTTGGTTTATTGCCAGCTGGAATGGCTGATCTGGAGGTGCTGGGGAATGTTTGGCATCAGGCCCAGGATGTTTCTCAGGGCTGCAAGTGGATGGGATTTTCAGGGAGGAGAGGAGGGGGAGGCAGTGCTGGGGTTGGTTTGGCTGGTGAGACCTTGCAGGGATGGAACCAAAACCCCAGGCAAGGACCCTGCTGTGAATGAGAGGAGTGAAAGCAGAGCTGGGGTGCAAATGTGACACCCTCACTGCCACTGTCCCCTCCTCTCTGCTGCACAGGCAGATGCTCACAAGGTCTCATTACTGATTTATTGTTAATAATCTTCTGGTTTGGTTCCAGGCCAGTGAACAGATTTACTACGAGAACGTTCACGGTGAGAGACTTTCCCATCCATTCAATGTTTTTTTTTTTTCTCTTTCTTTTTCACTGATAACCTCAACAGCTCTGAAATGCAGCTTTGCTGTGGGAGGCGTGGGGGTGGCTCCTGTTCCTGCAGGGATGTGGTGCCAGTCAGGGTGGGATTCCTGAGAGGGAAAAAGAGCTGGAATTTAAGGAGCTGGAATTGAGGTGTCCCAGGCTGGCTGCAGCTGCCCACCCTCCCCAAAACTCTCTGGTACCTTTTTCTGGTACCTTGCTTTTGCTGGGGGGCTCAGGCAACCATTTCTTCTTCCTTCTGAAGCACAAGTCCATGGGGAAGCTGCTGGGTGAAAGGGTTTTTAACCAGCAATTATTAAATCCAGCAGTAAGCACAGACAAGTGGGAAAATGTCTGTCCTTTCCTTCCCTGCAGTTGGTGTGAAACCTTCCTGGTTTGGAAGGGAAGGCTGCAGAGGTTTAATGATGTTCCTGAAATGCTGCTTGGGAATCTTGAAGATTTTAGGCCTTTTCCCCACCATCCCCATTTAAATCCCAACTGAGCTTTTTACCACAAGCTGAAAAAACCCCTCTGGGTTTCTTGACTCGGCAGCATTAATAAAACCAGGAGCTAACTGGGAACAAACTGCCCTGGGTTTGGGGTGGCTGCAGCCTCTTCTGCTGCCCTGAAACAGCAGCACAGAGATGCCCTTTGGGGGTGCTCACTTTCCTGAGGTGGTTTAACAAACACAGCCAAAGCCAGGGCACTAAAGAGCTTTGTGTGTTCAGGTTACAGAACTGCCAGTGTCATCATTGCCTTGACAGATGGAGAGCTCCACGAAGATCTATTTTTCTACTCCGAGAGGGAGGTGAGTGACTTTTACACATTTGTGTAAAGGGAGACAGTGAAATGTCTGGGCTGGCTGCAAGAAATGAGGAAATCCTTCTTCCCCAGTGAGAAAACTCCACTTGGGTGCTCTGCAGACACAAATCCTAAAGATAACCACTGCCAGCAGCAGCCTCTGGCTCACCACAGCTGAGGCTGTTCAGGGGAAAGGAGAGGGGTTGAAACTTCCAGGTAAAAATAACCAGGATTTGCCTCTCCCTGCAGGCGAATCGCTCGCGGGACCTGGGAGCCACCGTGTACTGTGTGGGGGTGAAGGACTTCAACGAGACCCAGGTGAGGCCCTGAGAGCCTGGCAGGGTTTGATCAGGGGCTCCCAGCCCCAAATTCCCTGCTCAGAGTCCCTGAGAGCCTGGCAGGGTTTGATCAGGGGCTCCCAGCCCCAAATCCCCTGCTCCGGGTCCCTCAGAGCCTGGCAGGGTTTGATCAGGGGCTCCCAGCCCCAAATCCCCTGTTCAGGGTCCCTGAGAGCCTGGCAGGGGCTCCCAGCCCCAAATCCCCTGCTCGAGGTTCCTCCAGGGCTTCCCCTCCCCTTCCCTTTCCCAGGTCTGCAGTGACCTCCTGGCATGGCTGGCTCTGGGCTGGCTTTGGCCCCTTTCTGTCTGAACCTGCCCCAGCTACTCTTGAGGAAAGCAGGGGAAGGACACAGGAGCAAGACAAAATTGTCTGGCCTGAGCTGGGGGCAGGAAGAGGCTGTGGGGATGTTTTTCCCCATCAAACTGAAGTTTTGCCCTGTAATGCCTCGGTTTTGGTGCAGCTTTTCTGTCAGGGGGAAAACTGTGCTGTAAAAGGCAAAAATTCATTCCTGACAAATGTTTTACAGTGTTTTGTCTGACTTCTAAGTTTATCATTTGAGTGTTAGGATGTCCATGAATTACATTTCACACAGCAGCAGCTGACGTTTTTCTGCCAGGAGTGAGGCACTTGCACAGCTCCATTGCACAGGGGCAGAGGCTGAAAGACTTTTCCCACGTTTTTCCCAGGTTTTTCAGCCTTCAAAAAATGAGTCAAACCACACCTGGTTTGGAACAATCTCCCTTGAATCGACCCCAGGGTCTGGTGTAACCCAGAGCAAAGGCACAGAAAAAGAAAAGAGGGGATAAAAAAACGGCCCAGGGAGCAGAACTAAAGGAGAGCTCAGCTCTGGAAGCAGAGCAGGGCTTGGAGAGCTGGGGGCTCTGAGTGCCAGGAGCTGCCCAGGGACAGCCCAGGGCTTTGGGAGGAATGTGCAGAGCCTCAGGGAGCTGCAGAGAGGCTGCAGGTTCCTGTGCCAGGGAGATTTACTGGAACAAACCTTGGCCTTGCACTGCTTGAACTTGAGCCTGCTCCAGCCCAGGCATGGAGAGCTCATCAGGCTGAGCTGGGCTTGGGTTTGAGCCTTAACCCCTGCTGTGCTCCTGGCCCTGAACCTTCAGCTCCTGGCAGGTGCTGGCCTGGCTCTCCTGAGCTCAGCCCCACTCCCTGAGGGCTCCTCTTCCTCATCACAGAGGTTCTGAGTGCTCCTCTGGGAGCTTTCAGCTCCGAAAATCCCTGCTGGGATCTCCCTGCTCCCTTCTCCTGGCTCTCTGAGGGTTGGATGTGGCACCTGCAGTCAAAACTCTGTCCTGGCAGGAGAGGTGGGGCAGGTCTGGATCTCCATGTGGGATTTAATTTCAAACAATTGAGGTTGGAAAAGACCCCCATGATTATGGAGTCCAACCTATTTTGGGTTCATTGTTTGCCCTAAAGCTTTTCAGACCCTGGCCCCAGAGAAAGTCACCTTCTGTCTTCTCCAGGTCCTTTTGATCCCTGATCCAGAGCTTCCTAAAGTCCTCCAGGCTAACAGATAAACATTTTAGTGCTTAATAAACCACAAGACAGAGGCAATGCAGAGAGGGCAGCTGGGTATGTGAGGGTTTTATTTGCACACCAGTTAAATCTGGAGAAGCCTTCGTTTGCTGCCTGCTGGCTAATTAAGCTAATTGATCTCATTCTTTGCGTTTCTGTGCTGCTGCCTGTCCCCACGGTGTCAGCTGGCCCGGATTGCTGACAGCAGGGACCACGTTTTCCCAGTGACTGATGGCTTTGAGGCCCTGCAGGGGATCATTGACTCGGTGAGTGTTTCAGGGTTTGCTCTGCTGCTCGTGGCTGTTCCCTGCACAGCTCCTGCTTCTCCTGTGCTCACAGAACCTGCTGAAAAAATCCCTGAGTCCCCTGGTCCAGAGGAGCCCCCCTGGGTCTGGGCTAAAATGGGACTGCAGGGTCGAGTTATCAGCAGATCCCAGCACAGGATGGACCCAAATTGTCCCTGTGGCCAAAGGTGGGGAGGAACCGGGGGAATGAACAGGGACAGGGGGCACTTGGAGATGTGCTGCCACACGGCAGGGACAGTCACAGCAGGGAGAGTCACAGCAGGGTCACAGCACTGTCACAGCACTGTCCCAGCCCTGTCCCAGCAGGGTCCCAGCCCTGTCCCAGCAGGGTCCCAGCCCTGTCCCAGCAGGGTCCCAGCCCTGTCCCAGCAGGGTCCCAGCCCTGTCCCAGCAGGGTCCCAGCCCTGTCCCAGCAGGGTCCCAGCCCTGTCCCAGCAGGGTCCCAGCCCTGTCCCAGCAGGGTCCCAGCCCTGTCCCAGCAGGGTCCCAGCCCTGTCCCAGCAGGGTCCCAGCCCTGTCCCAGCAGGGTCCCAGCCCTGTCCCAGCAGGGTCCCAGCCCTGTCCCAGCAGGGTCCCAGCCCTGTCCCAGCAGGGTCCCAGCCCTGTCCCAGCAGGGTCCCAGCCCTGTCCCAGCAGGGTCCCAGCCCTGTCCCAGCAGGGTCCCAGCCCTGTCCCAGCAGGGTCCCAGCCCTGTCCCAGCAGGGTCCCAGCCCTGTCCCAGCAGGGTCCCAGCCCTGTCCCAGCAGGGTCCCAGCCCTGTCCCAGCAGGGTCCCAGCCCTGTCCCAGCAGGGTCCCAGCCCTGTCCCAGCAGGGTCCCAGCCCTGTCCCAGCAGGGTCCCAGCCCTGTCCCAGCAGGGTCCCAGCCCTGTCCCAGCAGGGTCCCAGCCCTGTCCCAGCAGGGTCCCAGCCCTGTCCCAGCAGGGTCCCAGCCCTGTCCCAGCACTGTCCCAGCACTGTCCCGCTGCCGTGAGGAGCTGGCAGGGGCATTCACCGGGGGGCTCAGGTTTCTCTCTTTGCCGTGCTCACACCCGATTTTTTGCACGGTGCAATTCCAGCAGAGCCCTTCCCTCAGCACGGGCTCGCTTTTCCCCGGTGCTCTCCCATGGATGTGGAGTTACAATCCCTGCTTTTTTGGCTTTCCTGGCACTGTCTGAGCGTGGAGCTCCTGCCTCAGCTCCCCGGGACAATCAGGTGTTGGATGTCACTTAAGAAAGCAACAAAACAACCCCAAAGCCCTGGTTTTCCTCCCAGCCCTGCATTCCCTCTGCAGCTGTTTTTAATGAATCCCAGCAGCAGCTCTGACTGCCCTTCCAGTTGTGCAGAGCAGAGGGGGAGGATTTCAGGCTGCAGGCAGCCAGGCAAGCTCTGCTCCAGCTGAGTGGTGCAGGATTCCCCAGCTCGGGAAGGAGGTGCCAGGGAAGGGCAGCGGGGCAGGGAGGAGTCCCTGAGCCGGGCACTTGCACTGGCCTGGGGTCACTGCAGTGGCCTGGGGAGAGGGGAGGTGGTTCTGTGTGTGAAAGGAATGGCCAGGAGGGCAGAAATCACTGCAGGGAATAACAGATGATCCGTGGGCTCCTGTTCTAGCTGGAAAATCGGGTCCCTCTTCCCTGCTTCTCCCATCCTTGCCAAAAGCCCCCTGTGCTGGAGGAGATGGAGAATTTGTGGTCCCAGGGAAGGGTGAAAGGGCCCTGGGATTTGGGAATTTCCTTCAGCTCCTGTGAAAGAGCTGGCCCGGGAGGGATGCTGGTGTGGAGAGGGGATGGATCAGGCGGAGCAGTCAGGGGAAGGAGGGATCCAGTGATGAGCCTGGGGAGATGAGGGGTGCCTGAATTAACCTGCACCCAGGGAATTTGAGCTTGGGAATGCTCTGAATTCTTCTGTTCCACGAATGATTCCTGGGGCACCCTGCAGTGCTGGGTGTGTGCAGGGTGGGGAATTTGCACAGAACTCCATGGGAGCACCAGGGAGGCTCTGTGAGGAGTGTGGTGATGGCTCCGTGTGCCCACCCTGAGCTGCCTGCCCAAAATTCACTGGCAGATGAGGAACTGCAGCTCCCCTGGAGCAGGGAGAGGGGTGAGAGCCCTTGGATTGGGAGAGGGATGGGAGAAAATCAATTCCAGACATGTCCTGCAAGTGCAAATTCCATAATGGGCACAGGACCTGTTTATCAGCTGATAACCCCCAGTCTCAGCTGCTCAGAGCTCCTGGCTCATTTCCATGGTGTTTGATCAGCTTTCCTCTCCTTTCTTCCCCCAAATGCATCTTTAAGAAGGGCTCAAGTGTATTTATTTTACTTATCTCATGTAGAATTCCTGGACAGGAAGCACTCCATAAATAAAAGGCTGGTTTGTAATTGGCAGCAGAGTTTGGTGTTCAGTAATTGAACAGAGCTCACTAATGAGCCCCTGGCTCAGGCTGCAGCTCATTGCCACCAGCACTAATTGTGCTGTGCTCTGCAAAATGCTCTGCTGGGTGCAGTGTTCAGTGAGAACCGTGCTCACTCCCTCACCTTTCACATCTCTGCTCCTCTGGAAGCAGGGCCGAGGGATTTCCTGACATTTTTGTCTCTTCCAGATTTTGAAGAAGTCCTGCATAGAAATCCTGGCAGCTGAGCCCTCCAGCATCTGTGCAGGGGGTGAGTATGAACGGTTTGTAAACCTGAAAGTGCCGATTGCAGCAGCTGCAAAGCCAAGCGCCCGTTCCCTGCCCTGCTGAGCATCACCGATAACCCCGAGCCTGTTTTGCAGAGTCCTTCCAGGTGGTGGTGAGGGGGAATGGATTTCGGCACGCCCGCAACGTGGACCGGGTGCTCTGCAGCTTCAGGATCAACGACAGCGTCACCCTCAGTAAGAGCCCGCGGCTCCCTCCGCTCCTTCTGCCGGCACTGCCGGGGCTTTGCATCTTCCAGCCGCTGGTGGGGAAGGCAGGGGCTGCGGGATGAGCAGGCTTTGGGCGGCAGGATGCAGAGGGGATTGTTTCTGACACTGGGGGTGTGAGCAGATGATGCTGAGGGGGCTGAAAACACAGAAAACAAAAACCCTGCTGCAAAGAGCATCCCTGGCCGGGCTGTGAGCAGGGGGAGCAGGGCTGGGCCTGTCCTCACCTGTGCTTTGGGGTGCTCAGAGCATCCCCCAGGGCCTGGCTGGGCTGTGAGCAGGGGAGCAGGACTGGTCCTGTCCTCACCTGTGCTTTGGGGTGCTCAGAGCCTGGCTGGGCTGTGAGCAGGGGGAGCAGGGCTGGTCCTGTCCTCACCTGTGCTTTGGGGTGCTCAGAGCATCCCCCAGAGCCTGGCTGGGCTGTGAGCAGGGGATCAGGGTGTGTTTCTCTCCTCACCCCTGTGTTTTGGGGTGCTCAGAGCCTGGCTGGGCTGTGAGCAGGGGATCAGGGTGTGTTTCTCTCCTCACCCCTGTGTTTTGGGGTGCTCAGAGCCTGGCTGGGCTGTGAGCAGAGGGATCAGGGTGTGTTTCTCTCCTCACCCCTGTGTTTTGGGGTGCTCAGGGGGCAGTTTTCCCTCGCTGCTGCTGGCAGCTGGCACAGCTCTGTTGGGTTTGAGCTGCTCTGTGCAGAGCCTGCAGCCCCTGCCTGCTGCTCCCAGCTCCATCCCTGAGAGAGATGAAGCAGGATTTTATGGAAACCTCCTGGAAGTTGGACAGCTCAGCTCTCTTTGTTTGCCTGAAACCCCTCTGCCTCTGATCGTATCAGGGAGGGAGGCATTTTTACAGATAACACTAAGCCAACAGTTCCTGAAACCTTAAATTATCCCAGATGAGACGCAGTGAGCACGGGCAGGACGTGCTGAGGTTAAAGGCATGAGCTAATGGGGTTTTACTGGGATTATTGGCAGGGAAAAGTGGCAGGTGAAGAGAGCATCGACTCATAATGTTCATAGTTATG
>VZTZ01004137.1:3798-18992 GCA_013400955.1 Drymodes brunneopygia | reverse complement strand
CTGCACATCCCAGTACATCCCAGCCCATCCCAGCACACCCCAGCACATCCCAGCCCATCCCTGCACATCCCGGCACATCCCAGTACATCCCAGTACATCCCAGCACATCCCAGCACACCCCAGCTCCTGCCTTCCCCCTGCCCATCCCTCCTCCTCCTCCTCCCTGAGCCCAGCCCAGCCTGCAGCAGTGCAGGCAGCCCCAGCAGGAGCTGTGGGTGCAAGCCCAGCTTTCGGCTGCCCAGGGCTGGAATTGCTCTGGGTACGAGGACAGCACCAGCCTCAGGTTTCATGTTGGTGTAAATCACTCAGGTTTTAACCTAGAGTTGAGCCAAACAGAAAATCAACCTCCAAAACTGCCTTAAGGGGGACTTTGCAGGCACCTTTTATATTGGCTGGGGAATGGAGCTGCTTAAAGGGTTTGGATGCACAGTGAAGGCAGAATTAATGTAACAGTGGGAAGGCTTGGCTGTGCTGGGATGGTTTCCCTTTACTGGGATGGTTCCCTTTACTGGGATGGTCTCCCTGTGCTGGGATGGTTTCCGTTACTGGGATGCTCTCCCTTTACTGGGATGGTTTCCCTTTACTGGGATGGTTTCCTTTACTGGGATGATTTCCCTTTACTGGGATGGTTTCCTTTACTGGGATGCTCTCCCTTTACTGGGATGTTTTCCCTTTACTGGGATGGTTTCCTTTACTGGGATGGTTTCCCTTTACTGGGATGCTCTCCCTTTACTGGGATGGTTTCCCTTTACTGGGATGCTCTCTCTTTACTGGGATGGCCTTTCCCCAGGTGCATTTCCCCAGGTGCTCCCCCATCTCACCTGTCCCAGGTCTGACTCTGCCTCCCCTCTGCAGCCACCCAGGGTGGCCCCAGAGGCTGGGCTGGGTTGTTTGCCCAGGTAGAAAATCTGCCCCACCTCGCTCATTTTCATACTACAGTGACTTTAAATGCAGGGGTGTGGCTGGCAGATAAACGAGGTGTTGGTATTTAAGCATCCAACACCAGTTTTAACTTTAAAGCTGTTTTCTGGAAGTGAGCGTGGAAGAACCCAGCAATCTGTTTGGCTCTGGCTCTGCACTGCAGCTGACCAGAGGTTTTGGAAACAAAAAAGCTGGATGGAGAAAAATACAGAAAATATAGATTAAAACCACATGGCTGCGCTGGTGGAGGAGAAGGGAAGGGGAGGAAATGCACGGGCTCAGGAGGAGCCATAAAATGGCAGGGTCCCCTTGGCTGGATGGAGATCGCTGAGGAAGATCCCAGGAGCACGCCAGGCACGGCTCCTCTGCTCCGGGGAGAGGGAGCACAGGACCAGGAATCATCCGGAGACAGCCCAGCAGGGAGAGAGGGAGCCCAGGTGTGCAGGGAGAGAGGGAGCCCAGGTGTGCAGGGAGAGAGGGAGCCCAGGTGTGCAGGGAGAGAGGGAGCCCAGGTGTGCAGGGAGAGGCTGCCTGGGAGCCCAGGTGTGCAGGGAGAGAGGGAGCCCAGGTGTGCAGGGAGAGGCTGCCTGGGAGCCCTGCAGCCCCTGCCTGCACCCACCTGAGCTGGGAGCATCCCACGCTGGTCCTTTGGAAACTGAGCCTGTTGCTCTCCGTGCTGCCCTGCCTGGCAGCCGTGGGTGATTTTGGCACGGGCTGTGATCCTGAGCTTGGTTTGTGCAGTTCACCTCCCAGTCCTTGGGGTGAGGCAGCTTTTGTTTTCTCACAGTTTTAATCGGCTAAAACTGAGCTTCCTGGGTGTGCTCCCAGGCTGACAGGAGAGCTGAACTCACAAGGATGATTTCGCTTTCCACTGGACTTCCTTCACCTCTCCCTTGCCTCTCCTGGAAGAAGGTTGTGTTTTATGGCAGGTGAAGGAATTGGGACCCTGCCTGTGTTAGCTCTGAAGTGCAGAGCAGATCTCCAAGGATTTAATGGGGACTGAGAAGACACAGAAGATATGACAGAAATAAAATGTTCCTTTACCCAACTCATACCTCAACTATGAAACTGTCACAAGACTGAGAGGTCAAAACTATAAATATGTAAGGGGGAAAAAATAGGAAATTAGTCAGATGGATCATAGTTAATGCTATTAAAAATCCTGTTTATTAGGAGATCAAGAATACATACTTGGTGATTTCCAGAAGAGTGAAGGCAATTAAGGACAAAAATAATCTGCTCATGCTTCCAAGCTGCAGTCCTGATTAGAGGCAAAGTCCTTTATTTCTTATTTTGTGCTGTTTGCTTCGTTTTAAACGACGACCTGCCCCATCCTAAAGCAGACATGCTCCTCTGACAGGAACCACATTGCCCCCATTTATCATCCAGAGCTCCAGGGACAGCTGCTGGGATTGCTGGACACTCAGAGCTGCTGGGGATTTCTGGGCTCCCAGCACGGAAAACATCCCAGACACATTCCTGGAATGTGCAAAATTTGGATTCAACCTGTGCTTCCTTATGCCTGAGTGGCTACAGAAAATTCAGGGCAGTAGCAAAATTCATCCTTCCCAAGGCCTTTAACCCTCCAGGAGGTGGCCAGGAGCAATTCCCCAGCTTTGCCCCTGGGTTATCCATCCCAAAGAGCTGCTTTTCCATGGATCTGGCCCTCACACCCGTGCTGGGGCTGTGCTGGGAGGCAGAGAGCTCCTGCCCTGTCCTGAATTGTCACAGCTGAGCCTGTGGAAGGGCTGCCAGCTGCTCTCCAGTTCCTTCCTGAGCCAAGGAAAGGCAGCAGCCACCTCTCCATCCCTCCAAGGGGCCTTTCCCCTCAGAAAGAAAGGAGCCCTGCCAGGGTTTTGTTGAACCCCTCAGGTGGTTTTTTGTTTGTTTTTTTTTTTTGTACGACTTGAACTTTGAAAGGTCGTGGAGGCTCAAAGGAGACTGAACTCCCCCATCTCCAGCCTTGTCCAAATGAACCAGCCCGTGCTGCCAATTGAGGGGAGTTCAGTTGCTCCTGGAAGTGCAAAGCACTCAGAAATGGAAGGAATGTCTTTTTTTCCCCCTCTCGGGCTGTGACAGGAAACGCTTGATCTGTTTGCAGGAGTCACTCAGGGTGTGTGCAGGTGTGTGGGGAAGGAAGGAAGGCAAAGGTGTGGAAATGTGTGTAAATCAGCAATCCCCTCCCTTCCCCCGGGCAATCTCCAGTGATACTGGCTGAGAAGCTGTGCTTGGATGCTGGGCTGGACCAAATTTGGGTTATTCCCCTGATGTTTCGTGCCAGTGCAAATGAGAGAGACTCCACTGGAAGCCAGGGAGTTCCACGGGAGCAGGGGATGCCCCAGGAGGGAACCAGGCTGCTTCCAGCAGGAGCATTTTGGATCAGACATCTGGAGTCCCTCAGTCTGATGGGTCTGTGCTCAGGGATTTGGCTTCAGAAAGGAGGTCTGGTGACAAATGCCACCCCTCAAACTGACCAAAGAGAATCTGGAAAGGTCTCCTGTGTCTTTTGGTGCGTTGCACACTCTGTGTTTAGTGAGTGGATGGTGCTGTCTCCATCCTCCACCTCTGAGTAAACCTTGCTGATAGCCAGGCTTTCCTTTCCTCAGAGTAGCACTGGCATGCAGACAACTTTTCATCCACTTTTCACAGGATCCCAGAATTATTTTGGTTGTAAAAGACCTCTGAGATCACCAAGCCCAGCCTGGGGCCCGTCCCCAGCCCAGAGTGCAATGTCCAGTCCTTCCTGGGACACCTCCAGGGATGGGCACCCCAAACCTCCCTGGGCAGTTCATTCAATGTCTGAGCTCCCTTTCCATGGGGAAATTCCTCCTGTGCCCACCCTGAGCCTCCCCTGGCCCAGCCTGAGGCCGTTCCCTCTCTCCTGTCCCTGTTCCCAACCTGGGGCTGTCCCCTCCTGGCAGGGATTGTGCAGAGCCACAGGGTCCCCCCTGATCCCCCTTTTCTCCCTCTGAGCCCCTCTCCAGCTCCCTCAGCCCCTCCTGGGGCTCCAGACCCTTCCCCAGCTGCATTCCCACCTCTGGACACTCTGCAGCCCCTCCAGGTCCTGGGGTGAGGGGCCAGAGCTGGACCCAGCCCTCCCCAGGCTCCCCAGCCAGAGGCACATGCTCCTCATTAATGGCCACATTGCATGACTGGGCTTTGCAGAGCAAAATAAAAACAGTGAGCTCATCACAGGAGGAAAAACACGAGTGAGAGGAATTGCTGTAAATATTTATATCTTCAGGGCCTTTAATGTGATTGCAATTTTTCCCTTTCTGCATTTAAACAGCCAAGCTGTTGCTGTTTGGGACTGTGTTTTTTTTTTTATTATTATTGTTTTTTAGGGTGATTTTGAAGCCCACACGTGTGTCCCCCATTCCAGGGCAGCCTCTGGCCCTGACAGCCAGCTCTGAGCAGGACACTCAGTGTCACCCCCAGGGCTCAGGCAGCCCCTGCCCCATGGCCTGGTGTGCCCAGAAGGAGCTGCCCGGTGCAGAGGGGCTGAGAGCCCTGCAGCAAAGCCACCCTGGGCAGTGGCAGTGGCCTGGCAGTGCCCTGGCAGGGCTGGGGACAGGCTCTGACGTGCTGCTGTCACTGCCCTCCCCTTGGAGAGCTCCCTGTTGCTGTTGGCTGCAGGGCTCTGGTAGCAGCCAAGGGCCTGCTGAGCCCTGGATGCAAAGTTTCTGCATGAAATAATGGCCTCACACCCACATAAACTGAGCTGGTTTCCATGGAGAATGTCCTGGAGCAGGCTGCAACCTCACCCTGCTGCCTGTGCTGGAAACTTCAGCGAGCCATACACATATATATAGATATTTTTATATATATTTTAAAGTTTGTGACAGTGAACTGTATTAAGCTGGTGATGTGGAAAGCCTGGATGTGAGGAGCTCGAGGTGGCCCAGCCTTCTGGGATGAAGGGAGGATGGTCTGGGAGCCAGCCTGGGGCTGTCACTGTCACTGAATGTCCCCAGGGCATTTTGCTCCACGTTGATTTTTGCTTTCCAGCCCTGGTTCAGTCTGTGAATTATCCGAGGCTGGGTTTGCACACGAGTGCAGAGGGCAGGAGAAGGAGATGCTGATTTTTTCTGTGGCTGTTCAGGTGAAGCATCAACGCTTTTAGAGCCAGCCCTGACTGTGGCAGCTGCTGGGATCAGGAGATTCAGGGATGTCAGAGTGAATTTCCTGCTGCTGAGCAGTGTGAGCGTGGAGCTGTCGCTGGGAATGTCCCCGTGGCAGGGCTTGGGGACACCTCCTGCTCCCCCCCCGGTGACAGTGGCACCCAGAGCCACCCTGTGGTCACACCGTGCTGGAGCAGAGGGGTTCCAGCAGCACATTCCTGCTGTCTCCTCCTCTGGATTCTTTTTGTGTGTGTGACATTTGAGTCGTGCTAAAGAACAAAGTATGGATTTGTGATTCTCTTTCTCTTTTAATCCTCCCAGATCATCAAGGAGCCTCCCCCTCCTCCTGCAGAGGACAGCGAGGTGAGTGACCCTGAGCCCTGCTCTCCTCCGTGGCTGGGACAGGGTTTTTGTTCAGTCAGCACAGGTGATTTAAGCTGGCAGTTCGGTGCCTCCTGGGCAGGTGGGAAGGGAGGAGAGCTCAGACAGAGCTCAGACTTGGCCAGAGCTGAGCTGGGCTGTGATTCACAGCCCTTAAGCTGTGCTTAACTCTGGAGTTAAACCTGTGCTTAACTGCCTTTTCCTGGAAGCTCGGTAATGATTTTGGAGGTGTGGGACACACAAAATCTGCTGCTCCTCCCGGCAGGATGCAGAGCCCTGGGAGCTCTGCTGCTGCAGCACAGGAAGCTCCTGCTCCCTGCCCTGTCTGAGCCCACTCAGAGCAGAGGGAAAACCCCAGCAGAGCCCTCTGGCCATCAGCAGAGCCTGGGAGCTTCTAATGGGGAGCAACAGCACAAAAATCAGCATGAAAACTTCCATCCCTGCTCTGCTCAGAGGCCTCTGCTCTGCAGCAGGGTTTCAGATGAGTCTGGCCACAAATGGTTAAAGCTCTGCCTCCACTCCAAAGGTGCCCAGTTTGCCATTGCCTCCCTCTCTGGTCTCTGCCCTGCTCCCAGGGCTTTCCAGCTGGGATTTCCCTGCAGCCCTGGGCTCTGTGCAGGGCACTCTGGAGTTTTTTCCATGGATCCATTGGGGTTTGGATCAGTTCCTCTCAAACATGCAGGTGAAATCAGCCTCAGGTCTGTGCTTGGAGTGCTTTGGGTGGGGAGTCTGCCTTGCTTTCTGCTCCTGGAGACAAATTCACTGCCTGCTTCAGCCTGCAAGTGGAAAAGCTGGTGGAATGGCTCCTCTCCATGGAGCCTGGCCCAGGGAGTGGGGGCTGAGCCAAGGCTCAGGAAGGCTCAGCCCCTGCAAGGAGCAGGGACCCAGCCTTGGTTCTCCCAAGGCCAGCCCTGGAACCTCCACCTTGGGCCACTCCACACCAGGGCTGAAGCAAACCCCAAATGAGAGCATTCCCAGAGCCCAAAGGGGGTTTGCCTGTGGGCCCAGTGCCCCCTGAGCCTCTCTCTGCTGGCCCCTGGCCCCTTTCCCTGAGCAGACTTTTGTTTGGGCTGGGTGAGAATCCACCAGCTCTGTCAGCCTCTGTCCCCTGAATGAAAAGGGGAATATTGACCTCAAAGTGCCCGTGCTTTGTTCTGCACCACACATGCCTCCGAGGGAGCCAAGGGATTGCTGGAATTAATTAAAATACATCATTCTGGAATGCTGGCCAAGAACTGCAGGGGGAAATGCCATCCCCTGGGAGGGAAGACGTGCAGCACCTACAAGGAAATCTTTTGGTTTGGGTTGGAAGGGACCTCAGAGCCCCTCCAGTGCCACCCCTGCCATGGCAGGGACACCTCCCACTGTCCCAGGCTGCTCCCAGCCCCCTCCAGCCTGGCCCGGGACATTTCCAGGGATGGGACATCCAGCAGGACAAGGTGCCAGCTGCTCTCATGGTGCAGTTTCACCTGTGCTTCCCACCAGAGCACGTCCCCACAGCTCAGTTATGCCCACTTTTAGCAGGCAAAGGTCTTTTAAAAAAGGAAAATGTTGTTATACTATTTTAGAATCTGCACAGCATCAGGGCAGTGCTCAGGAATCAGTAAAGCTTGAAGCTGTGGCTGTTTTTTTCCAGGCACAAGAGCTTCCCACTAGTGACAAAAGAGCAGAAGCTCTGAAAAGATGGATTTTGTGGGTGCATTTACTCCTAGGGAAGTTGCTCCACAGAGTGGGACTGTGGTGCATTCTCAGAAGGTTGAAGCCTCCAGATTTTCTGCTCTGCTCTAAACAAAAAGAAGATGGAGTTGATTTTCTACCACCCAGTTTTTCAGGTGTTGCAGGTATCCCTCTCCCCTGCAGGAACCAGCACTGCCCCTCTCCAGCAGGAGGGATTGCTGCTCCCTTCAGCAGCGTTGGATTTTTCTCTTCTCACGAAATTCTTGGCCAAAAACAAACCAAAAAAAAAAAAAAAAAGACAAGGAATTGTTGCATCAGCAGGTTTGGGAGCTGAGGCCCACAGGAGGAAGGAGAATGCATTACACTCTGACAACGAGGGGGAAGCAGCCTCTGCTTTTTGGGTTTCACTGAACTCTGCTCCAGAGGCCCTTGGAGACGTGTTGGAGACACTTCAGTGTTGGTGAAGGAAATCGTTATTGGCCAGAAAGCCCCAATGAATTCATTCAGAAATTGCAAAGGCTGTCAGAAGGGACAGCAGGGACAGCAGGGACAGAAGGGACAGGAGGGACAGCAGGGACAGAAGGGACAGGAGGGACAGCAGGGACAGAAGGGACAGGAGGGACAGCAGGGACAGAAGGGACAGGAGGGACAGCAGGGACAGAAGGGACAGGAGGGACAGCAGGGACAGAAGGGACAGGAGGGACAGCAGGGACAGAAGGGACAGCAAGGACAGTAGGGACAGAAGGGACAGCAGGGACAGCAGTGACAGAAGAGAGAGAAGAGAGAGAAGGGACAGAGGGGACAGCAGGAGCAGGAGGGACAGCAGGGACAGCAGGGACAGAGGGGACAGCAGGGACCTCACTCCCTGCAGGCAGCCCAGGGCTGAGCCCCTGCTCAGCTGGTTTCCCCCTGGTTTTTGGGATTTTCGGGCAGCACCTCCAGGGTCTGGGCCGGGGTTCCTGGGGAGTTCCTGTGCTGCTCAGGGCTGGCTGGAGGAACATTTTTGTGTCCCAAGGATGAGCCTGTGTGAGGCTGAAGGGTTCAGGCTGGAGGAGAGGAGGTTCTGGGGAGCCTTTAGAGGCACCAGGGGGCCAAACCAAACCTTCCCCAGCAGGAGGAATCACTCCCTGAGAGCAGAGCAGGGTGTCCCCAAAGTGTCACAAAGCCAGGGAATTTGGGAATGACTCCAGGGCTGGGAGCAGGGGTAGAAAGGAGCCTTGGGGACAGCTGGATTGGCCTCTGTGTCCTCTCAGCACTGAAATTCAATAGTAACATCTCTCACACACAGAAGTGACTGTCCTGTTGTGGCTCAGCCCTCGGTGCAGGCAGAGCTCTCTGTAAATGCTGAATTCTGACAAAACTCAGGCATTGCAGAGACAACTGGGAAAATAATTATAAGGGTGGGGAGAGGGGTAAGTTGTCCAAATTTTTTTTTTAATTTTTTTTTTTTAATATCTGGCCAAATTTCGTTTGAATTCTTACCCTGAGTGGCTCAGATGTCCCTTGTGGAGCCTGAATTATCCTCGTGTTACCCACAGATGAGGTTCCCTCAGGTCAGGGTCAGAGCATCCAGAGCCCGGCCTGGCCTCTGAGATAAACACAGACCTTTGTTTTCTGCAATCCAGCACTTACAAATCTGGATCCCTGACTGTGAAATGCAGCTCTGTCCTGCTCCTCCTTATTTGTTACAAGAAACTCTAGCTCCATCTAAAGCAGATTTAGGGGTGGAACACTGCCAGGTTCTGTGCAGTTCATTTCCAGCATCCTTAAATGCACTGGGGATTTCCGGGGCTGTTCCTGAAGCTGCAGCTGGGGCAGAGCTGGAGCTCCTCAGGTGCAAACCCAGGTGAGGCAGGCAGGGAGTGGGGATGGGGATGCAGCCCTGGCACACGGGGCAAGAAATTGGGGTGCTGGATGTGGGGTTTGGGTGCCCCTTCCCTCCCGTTTCCCTTCTCCTGCCTGCCCTGAGCCCCCTTTCCATCCCCAGCCCCTCAGGTGTGTGGGGAGCAGCCCAGCCAAGCCTGGGGGGCCATCCCAGCCCTGCTGGGATTGCAAAACCTGCCCTGCCCTCCCAGATGTGTCAACAGGCTGGTCCTGCACACAGCTTGTGGCTGCTCTGTTCTGCAGTGTCCTCAGTCCTGCACACAGCTTGGGACTGCTCTGGTTTGCAGTGTCCTCAGTCCTCCACACAGCCTGGGACTGCTNCCTGCACACAGCTTGGGACTGCTCTGTTCTGCAGTGTCCTCGGTCCTGCACACAGCTTGGGACTGCTCTGGTTTGCAGTGTCCTCAGTCCTGCACACAGCTTGGGACTGCTCTGGTTTGCAGTGTCCTCAGTCCTGCACACAGCTTGGGACTGCTCTGGTTTGCAGTGTCCTCCTCCCTCCCTGTGCGTGTGCTCCTCCTTGTCCTGGCTCCCCCCTCCCGACTCGCGGGGCTTTTTAAGGCCTTGTGGGGAAGATTTCCTAAACCTCGGAATTTCCTGTTGTGAGAAGTCCAGTCTGTGCTGCTGAGCTGCACAGAGAGAAAGAGAATTGCTGAAGGAAAAATATTTGGATGGCTTCGCTTCCACTATTTTTTTTTTTAATTTTTTTTTTTTTTTACCCAAAAAAACCCCTCATGGCAAACTTCATGCAGAGATGTTGAGTTCTTGGGTTGCAGCAAAGAACCTCAGCAGCTCTGCCCGGGGCCAGAGGGAGAGCTCAGCTGGGAAGAGAAGAACCTGGTATTTGTGACCAGATTTTCACCCTTGCCTTTGATCAGGACAGGTTTTACAGCCCAGTTTCTGTGTGTTTTGATAAACTGAAATGCTTTTGGTTGCCGTGAAAACCGTAGTTTTTCTTGGATTTTTTTCCCCCCCACCCTGTTTTTCAGTTTTCCTGATGGGGGAGTTTCAATTTCAAAGTATTTTTGGCTTTTCCAGTTTTGGAAAGCTCCTAAGTTCTGGAGTTTCGCCAAATCCCTGTGAAAAATTAAAGAAAGAAGAAGAAAAAAAGAGAGAGGGACCATTTTTCTTTTCTCTCCACGTTTTTCACAGGAAATACTTCACGTTTTTGATGAACTCTGCTTTTCTGCTCTGCCAGTTCACAGCCTGAGCTGCAGAAATTAAAGGGGAAGGCACTGTAAGAGCTCCACATCTACCCTGACCTTACCAAGTGGAACAGAGAGTTTAAAATGCCTTGAATCTCCCTGGAGCTTTAGCAGAGTCATTGGAAATGCACTTCAGGGAGTGTTCTTGATCTGTTGATTCACGAGGTGCTGAGCTCTGGGGCTGGGGATGTGCTGGGGCAGGACACACAATTTCAATCTCCTTTTTCTCAGGAGATTTTCAATCTCCTGCCCCTCCCTGGCACAGGCCACAGGACTCCCTGAAGCCACATGGATTTCCATGGGCAGCTGCCCCAGCCGAGGCACAGCTTCATTGCAGGAGCTAATTCCATTTTTGGGACTTTTCCATGAGGTTTTTCCATCCTATTCCTCCTGGGCAGCTCCTCTCAATGAACCTGGCCATTCCCACTGGGGCTGTTTCCAAAGGTACCCCGAGTTTGCCATCACTCAGGAGAAAATTCACTCCTTTTTTTTTACTCTTTCCCTGCATCCTGTGAGACCTGAACTCCAGTTTGGGGATTTCCCTGGGCCCTGGAGGGTCCCTGCAGCACAGGGAGCCACGAGCAGCAGTGCCAGGGGCAGGAGAGGTGAAAAATCCCAAAATCTCATTCTTGCTGGAGCTGGACTGTACCTTCCCAGTGGTGCTGGTGGTGTTGATATCATCAAACATTGTCCTTCCACCAGTGCAAATCCTCTGGAGAATGACGAGGGGCAGGGCAGAAGCTGCCAGCCCTGCAGGCTCACAGGACAGGGCAGCCTGGCACTGTTTGTTCCTGGCCCTTTTCCCTGACAGTGCCACCCCTTGCTGCTGTTCTGCAGGAGGAGGATGATGATGGTCTGCCCAAGAAGAAGTGGCCAACAGTGGATGCCTCCTACTACGGAGGGCGGGGAGTGGGCGGCATCAAACGGATGGAGGTGAGGAGAGGAGATCCCAGGTGTGAGCTGGGGACAGGGCTGGGACATCCCCCTGCCACTCACCCGGGCTGGGACATCCCCCTGCCACCCAGCCAGGGCTGGGACATCCCCCTGCCACCCACCCGGGCTGGGACATCGCCCTGCCACCCACCCGGGCTGGGACATCCCCCTGCCACCCAGCCAGGGCTGGGACATCCCCCTGCCACTCACCCGGGCTGGGACATCCCCCTGCCACCCAGCCAGGAGGGCACTCGGGACACGGGCACAAACCTCTTGGGGGGGTTTTTTTGGTGCATCTGAGTCCAGGGCATTTTTGGGTGGGAATATTTGAGAGCCAAACGTGGATTTCTGAAGTTTGGGATCGCGTTTGTCCCTGCAGGGCAGCGACGTCCTGGTCCCTGCCTGGGGTGTGGGGCAGCACTGCCACACCAATCCCAGTGAAATGGTTTCAGTTCTCCTGAAAACCTTCCCCATCTCACATTCCCCTAAAACCACCACAAAGGACAAGCTCAAAATTCGGGCTGCAGTGTAGAAACAAACCCGAGAGCCCGTGCATTGCTCCTCAGCCTGGATCCGGGCACGGGGGACACGGGCAGGGCTCTGTCCCTGTGTCACAGCCTGCTCCCTCCTTCCAGGTGCGCTGGGGAGAAAAGGGCTCCACGGAGGAAGGTGCCAAGCTAGAGAAGGCCAAGAACGCCAGGGTGAAGATGCCAGAGCAGGAGTACGAGTTCCCTGAGCCCAGGAACCTCGGGAGCAGCATGCGGNCCAGGAGGGCACTCGGGACACGGGCACAAACCTCTTGGGGGGGTTTTTTTGGTGCATCTGAGTCCAGGGCATTTTTGGGTGGGAATATTTGAGAGCCAAACGTGGATTTCTGAAGTTTGGGATCGCGTTTGTCCCTGCAGGGCAGCGACGTCCTGGTCCCTGCCTGGGGTGTGGGGCAGCACTGCCACACCAATCCCAGTGAAATGGTTTCAGTTCTCCTGAAAACCTTCCCCATCTCACATTCCCCTAAAACCACCACAAAGGACAAGCTCAAAATTCGGGCTGCAGTGTAGAAACAAACCCGAGAGCCCGTGCATTGCTCCTCAGCCTGGATCCGGGCACGGGGGACACGGGCAGGGTGTGTCTGTCCCTGTGTCACAGCCTGCTCCCTCCTTCCAGGTGCGCTGGGGAGAAAAGGGCTCCACGGAGGAAGGTGCCAAGCTAGAGAAGGCCAAGAACGCCAGGGTGAAGATGCCAGAGCAGGAGTACGAGTTCCCTGAGCCCAGGAACCTCGGGAGCAGCATGCGGCAGCCCTCGTCCCCTCGCAAGTGGTACTCGCCCATCATGATGAATTCCCACCCAAGGCTCTGTCCCCAGCCCCCTGATCCCCAGTGCTGCCAGGGCTCTACTGAGTTTCTCCCCTTCCCCAGCTGATGCTGTTGGATCACAGCCCCCAGGGGACTCCCAGTGAATTTTCAGGATTTATTCTGCAGGATGGGAAATCAGCTCTGCAAAGAGGGATCAGGTTTGCTGCAGAATCTGTGTCCAGGATGGAAATTCTCCAAAGTTCACGAGAGGCTTGGAGAGAAGGTTCAGTGTGTGTAGGGCTGAGGTTCAGTGCTGACTCTGGAACAGCTCTGGCTTCATAACAAGAATTCAGTTTTAAGGGCGCCTACAAATATTAACAGCATCTCATGGGTGATATATATTCTTAATTCCTGTAGAAATATCTCTCTTATCTACCACTCCAGTTGTACACAGGATGAGGACAGTTCCAGTCCAAAACCCTGTACTGAGATACTCCCAAAACCTTGGAGTGCTCCACATCTGGATAGGATTTAGCAGCCTGGACAAGAATTTACCTAATTATTAATTACCACCACACCCCTCACTGAGCTGCACCCAAAAAGTGAGTGGAGACAGGAGAATTGTCTCCAGCCCTTTCCTCAGGGGCCATCAGCAGCACTCACCAAAGCCAGGCAGGATCATTCCTGTGCAGCAGAGTCCTGCTGCTGCTCCCCCTGGGCAGCAGGGAATTAGCAAAATTGGCCAAATCCATCAGCATTCCTGGCAGAAAGTGATGTCCTGGAGGTGAGAGCACAGGAGATGGATTTGCAGGGAAGGAGGGAACAGCCCTGGGGCTGCCTGGACCCTCAGCCAGGGCAGCACAAAACAACAGAGAGGCTCCCACCACTTTTGGGGGGGAATCTTTCCCAGACCTCACCCGTAGGAAACATCTCCTGCTCCTCAGCCTGAGCTTTCCCTCATCCCCCGTGCTCCAAGGGCAGCGTGGCCAAAGCAGATGTTGAATTTCCACTCCCTTGCACTGGGCTGGCTGAAGGCCCTTTGGGGAGCAGATAAATAATGCCCCTTTAAAAAAAATCCTGGGTGAAGGAGAAGGGTAAGGAATTAAACTTCAGGAGCAGTGAAGCAAGGGTGCTTGAAGCTGATAAAGAGCCAGGAAATTCACATTTTAGGACCAGAGATCTTGCAGGCCACAGGCCTCCTCTTCTCCACACTGCTCAAGTACCAGCCCCTCCTTGGAATGTTGTGCCTTTTAGGAAGGAGTTGTTCTTCCCTCTATTTTTCAATCTTCCAGAGTCATGTCTATAAGTAGGTAGACAGCTGAGAGTGGATAGATTGCTTTTTTTTAAATGCTCCAGAGATTTATTTGCTACCAAATGTGGCTACTGACACTTAACAGATTGGGGTTATTATTGTTGTTATTCTGATTTGCTGCTGTTCCTTCTTAGCATGGTGCCAACTGGATTATCCTGCTTTTTAAAATGTCATTTCCACTGCTTGAAAAGCCAGTGCAGATAATCCAAGGGGAATGACAAATCTGAAAACTTCTTCAGAGCCTCGCCGAGCCCTCGCTGCATCTGGCAGGGAGGGGCAGCCCCAAAGGATGGCAGGGAGTGACAGGGACATGGAACCAGGGCTGGGAAAGCTCTCCAAGGTCCCCAGGTCCACCCAGCCCCGTGGGCATTGTCAAACCACGTCCCTGAGTGCCACCTGCACGGGTTTTGTGAGCATTGCCAGGGTTTGGGGCTCCACCCCTGCCCTGGGCAGCCCAGGCCAGGCCTTTCCAATTTCCAGTGAAGGAATTTTGTCCCCCCATCCACCCTGAACCCCCCTGGGCACAGCCTGAGGCCGTTTCCCCTCATCCTGGGGTGAGCCAGGGGCAGACCCCAGGCTGAGGCTGAGGGAACCTGTGGTGCCTCCAAAGGGAGCCTCAGGTGAACCCACCCCAGCCCTGCCTGGGCCAGGTGTCCCTGGCACTTCTGCAGCCTCTGTCCCTCCTGTCTCCATTCCCAAAGCTGGCCAGAGAGGTTTGCAGAGAGCTCCAGAGGTGCCCGAGGGCAGCCTGGGTCTGCAGAGAGTTCCAGAGGGGCCCAAGGANCCAGAGGTGCCCAAGGACAGTTTGGGTCTGCAGAGAGCTCCAGAGGGCAGTTTGGGTCTGCAGAGAGCTCCAGAGGTGCCCAGGGACAGTTTGGGTCTGCAGAGAGCTCCAGAGGGCAGTTTGGGTTTGCAGAGAGCTCCAGAGGGGCCCGAGGGCAGTTTGGGTTTGTAGAGAGCTCCAGAGGTGCCCAAGGACAGCCTGGGTTTGCAAAAAGCCCCAGAGGTGCCTGTGCCCCACAGCAGCAGGGCTCAGGAGCCCTGGGGTGCCTCGGGGTCAGAGCAGGGCTGAATTCACCACGAATTCAGAGGAAATTCCACGCCTGGAGCTGTGCCCTCCTTCATTTGTCTTCTGCCCCGACTGACTCTGCTCTCTGGGCTCCAGCTCCTGCAGGACTCGGGGCTTTGTTTTGCCTTCAGAGCTTTTCTCTGTTTCTCTCCAAGTGACCTCGTGCTTCGGCTGGGGGGGAGCTCCAGACGTGGCCCCTCTGTGGAGAGCACAGGAGGGGCTCTGTGGCCAAGGGAAAGCTTGGCCATTCCATTCCTTCAGCCCTCATCCTTTCCATGATGCACACACTCCCTCTCTTCCACCCAGATGTCTCGGGCAGACCCCGAGGCTCCCAAAGATGGAGCTCTTGGCTCTTCCCAACAACTCTTGGTAGGCTCTTGGAAATCAGGGCTGCAGAGT
>VZTZ01004136.1:40751-54020 GCA_013400955.1 Drymodes brunneopygia | reverse complement strand
GGAAGGAAGGAAGGAAGGAAGGAAGGAAGGAAGGAAGGAAGGAAGGAAAGAAGGAAAGAAGGAAAGAAGGAAAAAAGGAAAGAAGGAAAGAAGGAAGAAGGATTTTCAAAGACTCAATCAAAGCATTTTCCAATATGTACAAGTGGATGAAGAGACAGGAAATGTAATTTTGTAAATGAAAGTCACGGGAAGGCCGTGGTGATTTCATTTTAAGTCATGAAGAAGAACTGCATGAAAAAGCTCCAGTTAAAGGTTCCAAGAAAAATCCCAGTCTGGCAAAGCTGTTGATAAAGCAAACTGAACATCTGACCATGAAAAGTTTAAAGCCATCAATAAGTGTCAGAAGACAGAAGAAGAAAAAGGAAAATGAAGTTTAAAAACATGGAGAATCCTCGTGTTTTGTGGTTATTAAATTGCTTATCAAGGTCTCAGAAAGTTGTTATAACCCAAGCAGAAATGACGGATTTGAAATGAGCAGACAATGAGTCAAAAAATCCATTTCCAAGTTATAAAAGCAAAAGAAGGAAGATCTTAATTTTTTTTTTTCCTTCTTTAAATCATTTCATGAGCTCTTCGTAATTCCAAGAAGGCCAAATGACACGGTCACCTCAGCAATTTAGGATCCTAAAATCCACATCAATTTGGAAGATCTCTGATTTTCCAAAAGCCACGACCAAACCACTCAGTTTTCCTTGGAAAACCCGAAGAGAATTTTAGCAGAGATGTCACATCCAGAGTGACATTAATTTACGGAGAGTGGATTTAATTTACGGCACCTGCTGTAGGATCTACAAAAGGTGGATTCATCACCCCTGGAGAGGCTTAAAGGATGTGGAGAGGTGGCACTCAGGGATGTGATTTAATGGTGGATTTGGCACTGCTGGATTAAGATTTGGACTCGATGCTCTCTGAGAGCTTTTCCAACCTGGATCCAGATCTAAAGGAAGCGAGTCTGCTGCTGAGTTTCAGGTGGATTAATTTCCACTGGCTCAGAGGTTTTTGGAGACAGAGAAATACCCAAATACTCATTTGGGGGATTTGTGTTATTACCTGGATTTTTCAATGATCACCCCACGGCACCATTTATGGCTTCTCTGTTCTGGGAGAAATCATCCCAGGTCCATTCCAATGCCAACACTTCCAGGGAGGGAAAAATGGTCCTGTCTTCCTGCTCCTGCCTGGGCCAGGGCTGGGCCAGCCCTTGGCCAATCCTTGGCTGGAGGGAATGGGAATGAAAGGACAGACACAACATTTCTGGAAAACAGTCTGGACTTTTGATTTTTTTTTTCCTTGGCTCTCAAGAGAGATCTGAGCGTTGCTGCAAAGAGCTGATTCAACTTCTCTTCGCTGGTGCTCCCTTTTGGAGCAGGATGAACTAAATCCCACCTCTTTATCCCCTTCCTCATTCCCAAATCCCCTAAAAAAGCCACCCCTCCTTCCACTGGAAGATCCCATTTCCTCCCTCACACTCCCGCTGTGCTCTAACCCCACTATCAAAGCTTAAAACAACAAAATTTTTGGGAAACCCCCCTCCTTTTTCCATTCTGTCCGTGTGCCAAGCCCTGCATCCTGTGTCTGGAGCAGAGATTGTTCGAGACCTTGCGCTGATAAATTGTGAGTATTCGGGATATTTTTGGGAAAGTAGGGGAATTTCAAAGACAAGCCTTTACTTGAACAGCTGCCTGGAAAATCGAGAGCTCGGAACAGAACCAGTATCCGATCGGAGGAAATCCTAATCCCTGTCTCTCCTACGTTTCTGGTTTTTCAGCTGTGCTGTTTTCAAGTTGTCCCTGTGTTATAAAATCTTCCCTCGCTGTGGTCCTTGGAAAAGCCCATTTATGGATACAATGGATGATAAAACCTCCTCACTCCTACAGAACGTGGCTGTTCCCAACATTTTAGGGATTTCGGGCTGGTAAAACCACCAGAATGACAAAATTGGAAGAGTAAACCCTCCTTAATAACCCAAATAAAGAGGCTGACAAGGAACATGGAGAAGATTCTTACCTGTATGAGGGCTTTCAAATAAATCAAAAGTAAAGCTTGGATTTGTTGATGCGGAACCAGAATCAACATCAAGAGCTGTGGAAAACTCAGCTCTGGAAAAGTGGAGGCACAGAGGGGCTCACAAAGGGACCAGAAGGTTCTGTCAGGGCCTGTGCTGACCCATCCCATGAGCAGATGGAGGTGTCCACTCAGGGTGACAGAATCAGGCAGGTTTCAGAAAAGCAGGATGAGCCACAGCCTTTAAAGAGGTGAATCCCGTGCCTGGGGTCCATGGCTGGATGTAAGAGCTCTGGAATCTCTGCTCAGCTTCCAGATTTTGGGAAAGGTGAGATTTGTGCATCTCAGGTGGCTTCAACTTCTCCATTTAGGCAGTGGAGTTAACCCTCAGTGGAGATGTTGGAGAGCCAGTGATGGTGACTCAACACCTCCTTGCAGATGGCCTAGAGGAGATGAATTCCTCATCTAGGAGGAATTCATTTCTAGGATACAAAGTTCACAGTATCCTTAGGAATAACCAGACCCTGGGAATTTGGTCATGGACTTGGTCGCTGAGCATTTCGTTCTGCTCGAGCCAAATAAACCCAAAATGTGAGAATTTGGATTACGGCATCAAATTTGTTTGGAACCTGTTTTTCTGGAAGATCTGGAGGTGGCCTCCTGGAGTGGTGGTTTTTGTAAGGAATGTTCATATGGACCAAGAGGCTCTGACCCACCTGGAATTCCATGAGGAACGTGCCAGTATTCCCTGCCAAGGCTGTGCATCGATGAGCAGGAATGGCTCAGATTGGGGTTGGATTTGTGTCCATGGGAACATCTTTGCCATGGCACCTCCAGTTTCCATGGAATGCCACCAGGGAACAGCAGTGCTCTCCAACACCTTTATTCCTTCCCAAGCTGATCCCTCCCATCTTTTCCACAAAATTTCTGTGGGAATTTTCTTGTTATTACCCTGGGCCTGAGTGGAGATTCAAGAAGGATCCATAAATTATCCCTAGGACTGATTTTCCCTCGTTCCCCTGTTGCACGTGGGCGTTAAGACAAAAATCGCCTCTCCCTTTTCTCAGTGATTTTTCCAGCCCCACTGGCTTTTATTAAACTGATTTATTTATTTTTCCCTCCTTTCCCACTCAGTTTGAAGTGGCTGCTCCCTCATCCCCAGCACTGGCTCACAAAATATATGTGGAAAGTGAAATTTATTGTTCAATTATTTGCTTTTCTCTTCGTAGATGTGACGTGCTCTCTTTCATTTCTTGGGGCTTTTTGTGCCCCAGTGGTGTGGGGGGAAAACAAATGCCATTTTTCACTCTTTTATTTTTTCATTTTGACTTCATCCTTTTATTTTTTTACCTTTGAAAAAAAAAAAAAAAACCCTTTGTGATCTCAACAACCACGTAACGAATGCGAGTGAACAGCCAGGCTATCCACGAAATGTTTTCCTGGGTGTTCCCTTCTGCGCCAGCCAATTTTTCCTCCGTTTCAGGAAGGCAGCCAAGATAAGGAAATATTCATCATTTCTGCACTGCATTATTTCAGTGGAAACAAAGGCTCACGCTGTGCACGTTTGTGTGCGTTGTGCCTCGACTGTAGGCGCTGTCATCCCCAATCCAGGGTTTCAGAGAGCCTTTGGAGCCTTCCAGTTCTCCGGTCGTTCATGGAAAAGCCACCCGAAAAAACGGCGAAAGTCGTGGTTATAATTTTGGTGTTTGCAAAGGCAAATTTTGGTGTTTCTGCCCCTTTCATCCATAACCTCCTCTCATCCCCCTCTGACACAAAAGTTTGTGTGGCCACTCCTCGAACCTGGCCAAGGAACTGATCCAGCTGAAAAAGAACCTGGGGGAAAAAAAATCAGAATTTATTTTTGCCTTCAGATCAGCTCCTTGTTGGAATTTAGCACCTGGTCAGGAAAGCTGGAGGGCAGGAAGAGCTCTGGGATTGACTCGAGGGCAGGAGAGAGGGAAGCAGGAGTGGGGGGATGTTTAAACTGGGATTGACACCAAATCCAGAGGCCTTAAAAGCTTCACCCTGACAAGGAGCTGTCTGAGGTGACCAACTGTAGGAACATGGAATTGTTTGGGTTGGAAAAGGCCTCTAAAATCAAAGACCAACCATTAATCCAAGGCCACCACTGCCACATGTCCACAAGTGCCACATCCACATGATTTTTTAGGGATGGGACTCCACCACTGCCCTGGGTGGCAGTGATGGGGCTGGACAGCCCTTTCCAGGAAGGAATTTTTCCCAATATCCAAACTCTGGGCTAGAAGAGATTATGATAAATGAGATTATTAGGGACAGACACCCTCTCCTGGAATATCTCCCTGTACTGGGAAAGAAGGGAATAAATCAGGGAAATCTTTTCCACCTCTCTGAGCTAAATCCTGCTGAAGATCTTGCTGATGAATCACTCAAGTCATCCAAACACTTTGCATTTTCACCTGAAACCAGATATTGGATTGTCCCTCCCTAAATAATGACATTCCAATTGCGAGAGGAATCTGAGGAGAGCAGTGGGAAAAGTTGGGCTGAAAATTAAAAACCTCACAGGACAAAAAATAAGTAGAATAAAAGAAATAATTAAAAATAAAATTAGTGGTTATAAAGAAGGAGAACCAGGCTGTGATTAAAGGTAAGATGAGGAGTTGAGTATTCCTTCAACATCTTGTACTGGACAGAAAGTGGAAATGAAATAATTTTTTAATTATGAACAAATAATCAATAATTACCAAGTGTTACCACAGTTGCAACATCTGTGCGTGAAAAATTAATTAGCTCAATTAGCACGGGAAGGCTCCCTGCAGGTTTTTGTCTCATTCCCATAAAAAATTCTTCTTCAAAGACAAAGACAAACTCCAGGACTCTCCTTGCCCAGCAATTCCCAGCCTAAGCCTGACTTAGGCAGCTTTAGCAGCGTTCCCTAAGGGACTAAATTTGGGAGATCAGGACACTGCCAGGGAAGGTCCAGGCAGGAAGGAAGGCTGTACTAATGAAATTAATTAAATCTTTAATGACTGGGCAGGTACTCAGCAGCAATCCATGGATCTCCCCCAAGGATCTGGAAGCATATGTGAAAAAATTCCACATTCTGCTTCCTTCCCACAACACTGGTATAGAGCTCATAAATGGATTTTTGGCCAAAATAGACTTTTCCAGGCCTGAGATAGCAGAGAGGAAAAGGAGAGGCAGAGAGCAGGAAAACTCCCATGAATGTGTCATCCAAAGCCAGATAAAATTTCTGTGACACCAGAGCTATAATTACAATTATGACTATAATTAGAATTTTGATCGGACACCTTCAGCATCCTCCAGCTAATCTTGGCCTCGGCGCGATGGACACAAGACCCACAGGAATGTCACTGCCACACTGGGAAGGCAAACAGGAGCATGAAATTATTTATTCACAGCTGGGGAGAAAATTCCTGTGGAATCTATAAGATGGATTTTATCCCAAATCGTTGTCATGTGATCTTATCCCATTATTGAGGAATAAAAGGGTTCAAGGTCATCACAGAATCCCAGAATGGTTTGGGGTGGAAGGAAACTTAAAGGTGCTCATTTCCAACTTCTTCACCTTCCACTATCCCAGATTGCTCCAAGCCCCATCCACCCTGGCCTTGAACACTCCCAGGGATCCAGGGGCAGCCACAGCAAATCTGGGAATTCCATTCCTGCCCTCACCACCCTCACAGGGAAGAATTCCTTCCCAATATCCCATCTCTCCCTGCCCTCTGGCAGTGGGAAGCCATTCCCTGAGTCCTGGAAGAGATGTACAGGATGGATGGACATGAAAGCTCTAAAGGAGGAAATATTTTAGGGTTGGATTAGACTTTGGTTTTAGGAGTTTGGGCTTTTTCATGGAAGTTGAATCCCTACATGTAGAGCAGAACATTCCTCCAATGGGATGTCCCTGCATTAATCAGTTTTAAATGTACCCTGCCGAGGTTGGATGCTGGGCTGGATCAAGCAGGGATGTTTCTGGTGTCCGAACTGTGGAAAGAACTTCAGGAAGAAGTTACTGTAAAACAGGAGATTTCAGTTTGCCAGAACAACTCGATCATATTTGGAGGAGGATTTTTAACGGGTTTTTAAATTTTGAATTCATTTTTCCTCATAGGACAATTTGCAGATTTTGCATCACCCACAGGGTGACATTGATCATCCCCAGCTGGGGGAATCTCCGAATTTCCATTGGCTGAGAAGTTCCCTTGATGCAGAACTGATGCTGCTTATATAGATCTTGATTTTTTTCCTGAGTACTTTGATTTTTTTCCTCTTGGCACTCAGGAAAACATTGGCCCTCCCCAAACCATTTCCCTGCCCTGGCAAGGACCGTGACATCAGGCCTCAAAGCCAGGGGTGCGGCCTAATTTATTCAATTCTTCCCTCTTTCCTCGGCCTGTTCCTGAACATTAATTGTGTGGGGACTGGGGCAGGAGCAGTGTGTGCTCCGGAGGCTGCCAAATCCGACGGATCCAGCCAAGTGAAAAATAAAAAGGTCGGGTTCAAAAGTCTAAGCGAGAGAGCCGCAGGTTTTCCGATGGCTTTGACATCTCAAAGGGTCTGATGGATGTTTCCTTTGTTTGTTCTGTGACCACGCAGAAGCACTATAGAAATTCAGGCAAATCCCAGGATCTCCTCCCCTTGGCTGATCCGGAGCGAGCGTAGCTGGGATTATTTATCCTGGTTTATTATTCCTTGGGCCACATCAAAAAGCTCGTCCTTCCCTCTGACGAGCACCCTTTCGAGACATGAAATGCACACAATTCATAAACAACTTTCTTCCATCGTCCCCGCAATATACTGTGGGAAAAATAAATTACCAGGAACTTGGATTCTCCACCCAAAACTCCACCAGGGAGCCCTGAAAACAATTTACCTCTTGCTTCTTAATTTGAAGCCTAAGAGAAAATCCGTGCTCGGGATTCGGAGTGAGTCAGAGCTCGCTGCAGATAAAAGCGGGTGTGGTGGTGGGAGGAGGGAGGGCAGGAAACAGATGTGTCTGTGGGGTTTCTGTCTGGGCAACTGGGTGAGCTCAGGGGCCCTTGATGAAGGTCTGGGGTAGTTCTTTAATTGGTGTAAATTAAGGCTGAATTTACTCTGATTTGCTCAGCAGAGCATCGACCCCTTTTTTGTCTGTATGGATCTGTCGGAATCCGAATCTCGACATCTCTGAAGAGACAAATCCAGCTCCATTTGGGCCGTCCCTCCCCAAGTGAAAGCTCAGTTTAGATCACTGCACTTATCTCCTTAATTAAATTAATTAATTATATTAATTCTGCTCCATGAAAGAAGAGAGATTTAAGGCGAGAGGCTAAAAACCCCCACCNTCCTGCCCTCACCACCCTCACAGGGAAGAATTCCTTCCCAATATCCCATCTCTCCCTGCCCTCTGGCAGTGGGAAGCCATTCCCTGAGTCCTGGAAGAGATGTACAGGATGGATGGACATGAAAGCTCTAAAGGAGGAAATATTTTAGGGTTGGATTAGACTTTGGTTTTAGGAGTTTGGGCTTTTTCATGGAAGTTGAATCCCTACATGTAGAGCAGAACATTCCTCCAGTGCGATGTCCCTGCATTAATCAGCTTTAAATGTACCCTATTTAGGAATTTAGGAATTTTCTGCCCTTTACTGCCCAGAAAACAGAAGAGAAGCAATTGGAATTAAAATTCCTCGTGTTCTGCTTTGTCCACACACACAGAGTCCAGACTAGAGGTCAACTCCTTGCTAAAGTTCTAACCACGGCTCTTCCTTGGCCTCAAATCTGTCCATTATTCCTCCACTTTCTTATAGTATGGGAAAGTTATGAAATTCCCTCTTAATAGTTCAAGGAGACTGGAAAAAAATCCTAATGGGGGGTGGTTCCCTCAGAGAAGGGAAGGCTGGTGGTGCTGTAACATGGAATCTGTAGAGGAGGAAAGGATAATGATGCCAGAAGTGGGGAAATGGGAGAAAATGTTCTTCTTTACTGGGTGGAAGTTTGGGAAGGAGCACACCTCGGTCAGGATGTGCAGGGGATGCTGTAAATTGTTACTGGTTTTACTGGTTTGTGCCGAGGTTGGATGCTGGGCTGGATCAAGCAGGGATGTTTCTGGTGTCCGAACTGTGGAAAGAACTTCAGGCAGAAGTTACTGTAAAACAGGAGATTTCAGTTTGCCAGAACAACTCGATCATATTTGGAGGAGGATTTTTAACGGGTTTTTAAATTTTGAATTCATTTTTCCTCATAGGACAATTTGCAGATTTTGCATCACCCACAGGGTGACATTGATCATCCCCAGCTGGGGGAATCTCCGAATTTCCATTGGCTGAGAAGTTCCCTTGATGCAGAACTGATGCTGCTTATATAGATCTTGATTTTTTTCCTNCAATTCATAAACAACTTTCTTCCATCGTCCCCGCAATATACTGTGGGAAAAATAAATTACCAGGAACTTGGATTCTCCACCCAAAACTCCACCAGGGAGCCCTGAAAACAATTTACCTCTTGCTTCTTAATTTGAAGCCTAAGAGAAAATCCGTGCTCGGGATTCGGAGTGAGTCAGAGCTCGCTGCAGATAAAAGCGGGTGTGGTGGTGGGAGGAGGGAGGGCAGGAAACAGATGTGTCTGTGGGGTTTCTGTCTGGGCAACTGGGTGAGCTCAGGGGCCCTTGATGAAGGTCTGGGGTAGTTCTTTAATTGGTGTAAATTAAGGCTGAATTTACTCTGATTTGCTCAGCAGAGCATCGACCCCTTTTTTGTCTGTATGGATCTGTCGGAATCCGAATCTCGACATCTCTGAAGAGACAAATCCAGCTCCATTTGGGCCGTCCCTCCCCAAGTGAAAGCTCAGTTTAGATCACTGCACTTATCTCCTTAATTAAATTAATTAATTATATTAATTCTGCTCCATGAAAGAAGAGAGATTTAAGGCGAGAGACTAAAAACCCCCACCTGGGAGTTCAGCAGCAGCCAGGTCTCCTTTGCCGTACTAAAAGCAGCAAAAAAAAAAAAAATCCATCAAAATAAAAAGGCACTTTCTTTCCAGAAGGCATCAGCATTGCAAAACGATGGGATAATTGGTTTCCTTTAGGAAGGAGAATAGTGAGGCTCTCAGTCCTGCTTCCCCAAATCTCCAGCTCCCCTTTGGAAAAGGTTTCCATGCGTGTTCAGTGATTATCCCATCAGCAGGGAGGACACTGGGAAGCACCTGATGAAGAAACACGGGAAGATCCAAACTAAACACAAGTGGGAGCGGAGGAGCCAGCTCTGCAGAACACTGGAGAACTGCAGCCTTTAATTTCTAAAGGAAAATTTTCCACTTCTTCAGTGAAAGGTCACATCTGGCAAACATTGCGGGAGTGTTAACAATTAGAAAAATGAAATATCTTTGCCTTCAATTTTAGTTGACAAAATAAATACGAGAATTCCATTGATCCTTTTAACAGACCATTGTATTATTCTTTGGGATACAGTGAATTTCCAGCCTATTTCCAATCTGATCCAATTAAAGGGAACGAAACTTGAACGGCAAATCACGAGGCCTCTCCTGCTTTGGTTCCAAAAAACCTCTCATAAATCCCTCAAGGAATTGCTTTAATCCTCTGGTGACTCAACAGGATCCCCATAAAAATCGAGAGCCACGTTTTAGGTGGGATGTTTTACATGGATGGGCACCAGTAACAGGGAATTTTTGTAAGGAATTTATTCCCCTCCCCAGGCTGTGTTATCCCATAACACCTCAGACATGGGGCAGGATGAGATGGGAATTACTTCCTACACCCTGGAACTGTGATGTTGGCTTGGGCATCACTGAAAGGTGATCTAAAAAGTCCCTTTTTGATGTTGACTCAGGAGAAATAAGATCCAATTTCCTTGGTTGTTCTTGTCCGTGCTCCATCATTTTGGCAGAATTTTTCCAGAGCATCCCAAGTCTTCCTTGAGCTTAAGGAATCGTTCTGATGCTTTGCTGAAAGGAGTTGAAAAGGGTGGTTTCTGTCACTGTGCAGCTTGGAGGAGGGAGAAAATTCCACCAAAACCTGAATGTAGTCATTATTTATCTTCTTCCATCCCAGATTTCCCGAGCTGGGAGTCTCCGTTCCCTTGTGGCAGTGGAGATGTGGCAGCACAGGACCAACTTCAGAGAATTCCAGGATGGTTTGGGTTGGAAGGGAATTTAAGGATCAACTTATTCCACAGGCAGGGACACCTTCCATGATCCCAGGGTGCTCCAATCCAACCTGGCCTTGGGCACTGCCAGGGATCCAGGGGCAGCCACAGCAAATCTGGGAATTCCATCCCAGCCCCTCCCCACCCTCCCAGCCAGGAATTCCTTCCCAATATCCCACACCAACATTCCCTCTTTTATTTTAAAGCCATTCCCTCTCACCCTGCCACTCCATCCAGAGCCTCTCTCCACCTTCCCTGCTGGCTCCTTCAGCTCCTGGAATATCACAATTCGGTCACCCCAAAGTTTCTTTCCTCCAGGCTGCAAAAATTTTCTGTAGAAATGTGCAGAGTTTAAGCCCTACCTAAAAAGTTCCACTTCTGTTTTATGAGCAGGATTGATTTCTGATGGGAAAAAAAGTCCAGATTTGATTGCACATTCTTCATTCTGGAATTCTTTCCAGAATCTCTATAATATACCCTGATTTTCCATCAACTTTCTTGTTTGTAGCTCTTGAACATAAGAATTAGAATATCAAGAATCAGATTTGGGCTCTACAAATTTTTCAGAACTTATAGAAAATATAAATATATTTTGAAGCCATTAAATTTTTGCTCTGTACATGTCACACAGAGTTTCTTTTTATTCTCACAGGTTTTTCACTGATAAATAAACACTGAAGCACTGAGGAAACATTGGATTCTTCAAAATATCTTTTGGGAAACAATTATCTCGATTTCACTCAACGAGAGCCAAAGCTGTTTATTTTTATGGATTTTTTTTTTCTTCATTTGGCATTGGTTCACTTACGTAGGAATATCCAGAAAGACATAAAATAAAATGAACTGAACCGAAAGAACTTTTTTGTTTTGATTCGTAACAGGGAAAGATTTGTACGTTGAAAAAAAATAAATAAAGGGATAAATAAATAAAGCTGCAACACACTTCAATCTTTGAAACATTCCCTGAGCTTTTGTGGAGTAACAGCAAGAGGAATAAAATGAAAATGAGTTTTTAAAAAGTCATTTCAATCACGACATGAAAGTTCAGTTTCTTGCAGCATCCACCCAGCTAAACCCGCCCATGCTCTGCAGGTACAGAGTCAATCCCACAATTCCTCCTCCCCTCCAACCTTTCATTCCCATCTGGAATTTCTCCCAGAACGTTTTAACTCTTTTTCCCTTGATCCTGGAGCAAGGCTTTGATTGCTTGCAGCTGACTAAAGCTGAAGACGAGACATGGAAAAGCATCAGAGGGAACTGAGCTTGAAGAGCAAAACCTGGAACGCTGGAACGCATCAGGATTATCCCTGAGGGCTCGGGAGCTTTTCCGTGCCTGAAGGAGCAGCAGGATGAACTCTGTATCCTGGAGAAAATCCGTGGGACTCCAATCTCAGTGGCTTTCCATAGTTTTTCCCAAAAAAATTTTGGATGTGCCATCCCTGGAAGTGTCCAGGGCCAGGTTGGACAGGATTTGGAGCAGTCTGGGATAGTGGAAGGTGTCCCTGCTCATGGCAGGGAGAGGAACTGGATGATCCTCAAGGTCCCTTCCAAACCAAACCATCCTGGAATTCTGGGATTCATCCAAGCTAAGAAAGCAGATTCTCCCCCAGAAAAGGAACTGAACAGGTCCCTTTCACCTTCAAAAGTCCAATTGCTGAGTTTGGGATGGTCTCCATTCCCACACACATTCCCAACCATCTCCCAGGCTCTCCACGCTCCTCCACCCAATTCCTTGGTACCTTCAGAGCAGCCAAACCTCAGCCTCGCTCACCCTCCTGGTCATCCCCTGATCCTCTCCTCCTCTGCCAGCCTTTCCTTGGCACTCCTATCCCAAAAAAAATCCTCTTTGATTCCTGAAAACTCCCAGCTGCCCAATTTCCAGCCCATCAGTGTAAGCCAAGTTTGATCCCTTTATTCTTCGACAACAAGCAGCCACATTTTCATGGAATTTCACGGAATCTCCTCGTTTTCAGAGATCATTCCCAAGCTGTAACACTAGAGAACAAACATTCCCAATATTTTATTGGGAAGAGCTAAAAAGTCAAGTTTTTCAGATTAGTTTTCCTGTTTTATGACAGAATTCCCATTCCTTTGCTTGTCCTACCTAAAGAGAATCATGGAATCCTAAAATTGTTTGGATTTGGAGAGATCTGAAGGATCTTCTCATTCCAAGCCCCTGTCATGGACAGAAACTCCTTCCAGTGGAGCAGCTTGTTTTATGTTGGAATAAAGGATTTTTAAACAACAAATCAATTTTAATTAGAGATAATTCCTTCATAAATCAATTATCAACAGAGTTAATTCAAAGAGGAAATTCAGCAAATTCCTATTTAGAATAAATGGGGGAAAAAAAGAACATTATGTTTTTCCATCTGATGAGAATGAGACATGAAAATACTTCCTTCTCTGAAGGCATCTCAAAAATCCCAAAATATCCCTTAATGAACAGAAAACCCTTATTTGGTTTGAGACAAAGGTGATGTTGCTCTAATGCTAAAGGATTCCTTTAAACTGAAAATACATTTTCAAAAAATATTTTTGGAGCTGGAAATAGAAAACCTTCCATTAACAAGGCTGGAATGAGACATTTATAAAATTAAACCCTTCTATTTATTGAAACAAAAGTCACTGGGATTTAATTACATTATTTTAATTGTATAAAAAACTTTGGCCTGGTAATTATATTCCCATATTTTCCAGGCGGGAAGCTGAGATTTCCTACGGAAAGTCTAAGGAGTAGAATTGTCTTAACTCTGTGTCTGAACAGCACCTGGCATGATCAGAACCAGCTTTATAATCCACAATTTGGGGCAAAAATATCCAGGGAAAAACATGGTTAGAGGATTTGATTTCATATTTATCCACAAATAAAAATGTTGAGCGGAAAAACAGTCGGGAAATCTCCCTCATCCCTGATTTTGGGAATTTTCAGTTGGGTCAGTGTTAGACCTTGGACTGAGCACAAGGATCTTGAGATAAGCTGGGATCACAACCAGGGAGATCCAGGTTTGCTCCAGAACTTCAGGGATATAAAACCAAGACTTACCTGGACAATGCGGCTTTTTGGGATATAAAACCAAGACTTACCTGGACAATGTGGCTTTTTGGGATATAAAACCAA
>VZTZ01004136.1:656-25974 GCA_013400955.1 Drymodes brunneopygia | reverse complement strand
ATGACATCCCTGCCCATGGCAGGGGGTTGGAACAAGATCGTTTTCAAGGTTCCTTCCAACCAAACCCACTCTGGGATTCTGTAGGAAAAATTCAGTGCATAACTCAACTTCATCTGGTAGCTGCTAATCTCAAACATTGATTAATTAATAAATTAATTAAAGTCCCAGTGATGATCCCCAATTCATGACTTTCCTTTCCGCTTTGGGAAAAACATCCATTAACAAGAAAAGAAAAATAGATTTGCAATCATCTTCCCCATATCCTCAAAAATAAGGAAAGAAAAAGTTATCCTCCCCCAAAAAACCAAATGCACGGTTCACAAGAAACATGAAACAAATGAAACAAAAAATATATTAATAATTAATACCTAATTAATATCTAATTTTAATAATAATAATAAACCTGGTTCAGCTTTAATTATAAAAAGGAAAAGTGAAATACAAGACTTCCGTCCTTATTTATGGAGGAAGGGATGATGGAATAAGTTGATAAAGCGCTTTTGCCAATCTTCACAGTATTTGATATTTTTCTTACAGTTTCAGCCTGGAGGGATTAGTCATTATATGGGGAAATGAGCTCTTCTAAAACAAAACAAAAAACAAACCAATTTTCAACATTTTTTTCAGCTTTCATAGTGTTCAAACAAATCCTGAGGAAGTAAACTTTAAAAGAAAAACAAATATCATCCTGTTCAATGCGTTTTTAAATCAGAATTTAAGGTCTCCCTCCTCCTTTTATATTTATTATTTCTCCCAGCTCNATGGGGTTTGGAGCACCCTGGGATAGGGAATGACATCCCTGCCCATGGCAGGGGGTTGGAACAAGATCGCTTTCAAGGTTCCTTCCAACCAAACCCACTCTGGGATTCTGCAGGAAAAATTCAGTGCCATAACTCAACTTCATCTGGTAGCTGCTAATCTCAAACATTAATTAATTAATTAAAGCCCCAGTGATGATCCCCAATTGACGATTTTCCTTTCCCCTTTGGGAAAAACATCCATTAACAAGAAAAGAAAAATAGATTTGCAATCATCTTCCCCATATCCTCAAAAATAAGGAAAGAAAAAGTTATCCTCCCCCAAAAAACCAAATGCACGGTTCACAAGAAACATGAAACAAATGAAACAAAAAATATATTAATAATTAATACCTAATTAATATCTAATTTTAATAATAATAATAAACCTGGTTCAGCTTTAATTATAAAAAGGAAAAGTGAAATACAAGACTTCCGTCCTTATTTATGGAGGAAGGGATGATGGAATAAGTTGATAAAGCGCTTTTGCCAATCTTCACAGTATTTGATATTTTTCTTACAGTTTCAGCCTGGAGGGATTAGTCATTATATGGGGAAATGAGCTCTTCTAAAACAAAACAAAAAACAAACCAATTTTCAACATTTTTTTCAGCTTTCATAGTGTTCAAACAAATCCTGAGGAAGTAAACTTTAAAAGAAAAACAAATATCATCCTGTTCAATGCGTTTTTAAATCAGAATTTAAGGTCTCCCTCCTCCTTTTATATTTATTATTTCTCCCAGCTCTTCTGTGCTCCCTGAGATGATTAATCTATTAAAATGATATTATTCATTCATGTCAATTTAAATAGAATTATTCTAGTTTAATACTATTAATGAAGATTAAGTTTGGTTGGAATATTGTCATCAAAACAGGATCTCAGACATTTATAATGAAAGGCATTTAAAATAAAACTATCAGGAATTAATTTAATTTAATATCCTTGCCTTTCTTAAGTGTAGAGTCTATGTAGAACCTAAACTGGTTTTGGAGGCACAGAAATTAGAAATTTTCTCATTTCCAATACAGAAAATGGAATTGAGGATGTCCCTCACTTTATTTCAGGATGATTGACTGGAAGTCGGAGGGTTTTCCCTTATGGAATGTGCATATCCCAACATTCCTGATAACCAGGGCCTGAAGTGCTGGGCTTTGGTGGAGTTCTCAGCACCTCAGGCGGCTGAGGGGACATTCCTGCCACCAGCAGAGAGAAATTCCCACCCCTAAGCTGCAGGGAGAGGGGACCTGTTGGAATGAGCCCAGGCAGGAAGCTGATCCCAGAACTGGAGCCAGGCTGGGAGTGCTGGGAATGTTCACCTGGAGAGGGGAAAATTCCAGGGAGAGCTCAGAGCCCCTTCCAGAGCCTCAAGAAGTTCCATGAGATGGAGAGGGACTGGGGACAAGGGATGGAGGGACAGGACACAGGGAATGGCTTCCCACTNGCCCATGGCAGGGGGTAGAATTAATGAACTTCCAGGTCTCTTCCAACCCAACCCCTCCTGGAGGGTTGGGAATTCTGGAATTCTGGGATTCCTGGCACATCCATAGCCCGCTCCCTTTTCCCGGCACCTCAGCGACATCACATCCCTTGGAAAAAAACCTCCACCAAGCCCAAGGGATCGCACAGGACGTTTCCATCATCCCGTTCCTCTAATCCCTGTCTGTGCATTGTCTGCAAACAGCAGGAGGATGGGAATTCAACCTGGAGAGCCGGGAATCACAGACACTTCACGTTGGACGGGGGACAGGAACCAACCGCGCTCGTTAGCCCTTCAATTAACGAAGCGCTGCCAAGGTAACGGCGCTCTCCACAACATTGTTGTCCTGACCAAACAACTTTTCCCCCTCAGCTCCGTTGAAATAATCTGTTTTTTCACCTGCAGGAGTGAAACATTCGAGCCGACATTCCAAGACGGATCTGGTTGAGGCCGTAAAAATTTTGCGGTGACCTATATATTATTTTTATGCGTGTGCTTAACGCGGTGTGTTTTACGAACGCGCTAAAGCGCCATAAATCACCTAAAATGTGGTGTAAAACACTTCGGGCTCTTTAGCAGAGTATCAGATGCTCGCACGTATTCCGTTCATCCGTGGGCTCGTGCAGATGCAGGAGGGAAGGGACATGTCACCTCCTGGGAATGGCAGAGGGATGGGAATGTGGCTTCTCTTCCGCGTGGGAGGTCGGCAGAGCGGCCCCCGGGTCTGTGATGGATTAGCAGCCAAAATGAGGGCAGAATATGTGGAAGGAGGGCACAGCTCCAGCATTCATTGGGTGTAATCCCAACAAGTGGAGTTCTGTAGGAATTACCTTGCAGGAGAGGGGAATTCTGTCCCTTCCAGAGGAAAAAAAAACACTGAAATTTCTGCTTTTTCAGAATCCCAACATGAGAAATCCTAAGGAAAACTGAACCTCTCAGCTGGCTCTGCTGAGGATACAAAGTGGATGAGCCCTGCTGTTCCCAATTCCTATGGATTTATGGATCTGGGATTGGAGAACCGTTCCATACCAAGTCCTTCATTTTTTCAACTCCAGCAAGTGTGGCCTAAGTTTAGATGCTTAAATGGGGCTGGAAAAGCATCCAAAAACCTTTTCAAGTCATTGGATTAGAAAAATTGGGAGATGAAGGTGCTTCAGAGTTTTTCATATCCTGTTCATCGTCTCCAAGTCATGTTGGAAAAGTTTGGCATCAAAGAAATTTCCCTCTTTTATTTAATTTATCAAATTAAATGGGGTCTTAATAATGGTTTTTGCTTATAACACGAAATGTTAGAAATGGGTTAAAAAGAGGGAATTTGGGCCAAGATTTGATATCATTGGTTTGTGAGTTTGATATCCTGCTCCAGTGAAGGACGTGGTGGGAATCTGGGAATGTTGGGGTTGTCCTGTGCAGGGCCAGAATTGGACTCAGTGATCCTTGTGGCTCCCTTCTAATTCAGGATATTCTGATTTAATATCCTAAAGCTTTAAATGTGTAAAAATCAGGTGGATTTCAAAAAATGGTGCTCTGAGCAGAGAAGGGATAAAGAAGCGAGAGTTTAATTTAAGGTTTTTATTTCTTTTTGTCCGCCTGGCATCAAGGAGCTCTTCCTGAGGGAGCTGCTGGTGATTTCAGTCGTCCAGGAACTCCCAATTCCTACACCCTGGAGCTGAGGATAAGGCAGCTCCAAGAGAAGCATCAGAGGGGTGAGGTGGCAGGAGAGCTGGAAGCTGGAAACATCCCAACAAGTTTCATATCCTGCCCGTGCTCCACCAAAACCAACACATTTCCCCAGAGCACTTTGCTCTCGTCGAGGTGAGGAAGTGTTTTCCGATGGAAAAATATTTCATGTGACCAGATCTTACAAAAGGTCAGTTCAGGCCCCGGTAAAATTAATTTGGGTTCTTTGAAAGTGGGCCGTCCACAGGGACCAGGTAATTTTTTATTTGTTTTAACAAATAATTTGTTTGTTTTTACTTGAGGAAACTCCCGTTGACTTTGGCTGAGCTCAGGTTTCAGCTGTAAGAACAGACGGGCAGAAAACGCCAAATTACGGAGGTAAAAGTGCTGGGAAAATGGCTCTGGGTAAATGGGATGGATAATTATGGAGTGGGAGATTTTTTGGGGGGTTGAGAGTGAGAGAAAAAGGAGAAGCAGAAGGAGACAGTGGCATGAAAGGTCTGGAGAGCAAACCCTGCTCCTTTCTTTGAGCTGAAATCCATGGGATTTAGTATCCTTAAAATGATCTCTCATGGACCAATTTAGAATCAGCCTCAAAATCCTGCAAAACAAAAAATCCCATCAATTCCCTGACCCACAGGAGCCAGGCGAGGATCTGAAACAGCAGGAATATGCAATATCAGACAGGGGTTTTTTGTATCAAGGGATAAGCCCTGGAAGTTTGGGAAGTCTCCTGTCCGGGCACAATGAGGATTTAGGAGAATTCATGGAATCACCAACCTGGCAGGGGGATCACCACAATGATTTGGGGTTCTTCCCTCCCTGCCAGCAAAACAGGCACCTGAGGGCTTTCAAAACATCAGAGGGGAAAGGAATAAAAAGGGGGGAAGAAAGGAAAATTTGGGAAATACAGGACAAGGCAGCAGTGCCAGGATCAGACACTCAAGGCTGGGTTTGGGACACAGCTCGGAGATGGATTCAAGTTCTCAGACCAGGACACAGAGGGACAGGAGGGTGTGAGAGCCATGGGATGTTGTGTGGGTGGAGAAAAGGAGGAAATCCCAAATTGTCCCCATTTTCTGCCCTTCTCACCGAACTTCCAGCACATCAGCCCCAAACTTCAAAGAGAAGTTTGAGAAGAACCATCCCAGGAGATGCTGGTGGGAAAATGTTGGCGAGTTGCTGACAGCCCTCAGGGTATTTCCAGGTGAAGCATCACAGAAACATGGAATGTTCTGAGCTGGAGGGGATCCATCAGGACCATCAATCCAACCCTGTCCCTGCACAGACACCCCAAAATCCCACCCTGGCCATCCCTGGGAGTGTTGTCCCAACCCTCCCTGAGTTCATGTGCCCATTCCCTGGGGAGCCTGGGCAGTGCCCAGCACCCTCTGGATGAGGAACCTTTTCCTAAAATCCAACCTGACCCTCTCCTGGCAGGGATGGGGACTCCACCACTCCCCTGGCATCCTGTTCCAATGCTTGACAACTCTTTCAGTGGAAATATTTTTTTCCTAATATCCGATTTAAACCTCCCCTGGTGCAACTTGAGGCCTTTTCTTCTTCTCCTCTCCCTTGTTCTGTGACCCAGAAATGGCCAGAAAGTTCAGTTACCCTCAAATTTAAAGAAATATAAATAAAAATAGATTAATATTTCAAGAAATCTGTATTTAAATGTCATAAAATAATGCCCTAAAGGATTTTTGGCACCTCAGGTGAAGCACTTTGGAAAACAAGCTTAATTTGAATGGAGAAGTAAGAAAAATCCACTTTAAAAAGATTCCCACTTCCAAATTTGGGATATTTTCCCTTTGGTTCTGCTGTAGATATTTCAAGGACAAAGTCAAACATTTCCTTTGTTTCTTCCTCACAGACCCAATTATTAAAATGGGATTAAAATATTGATTTATGACAGCACTGAGAGGGATGAGACTCCAGCAATTTTTATGGAATTCAGACCAAGGCTCCCTTTTTATCTCTGCTGCCAAGAGCTGGAATGGTCCCTTCCCGTGGCTGCCTGAGTTGGAAATGCCTGCCAAAAGCACGGAGATTCCCAAACTCCTACTGTCTTCCAGTGATCCATGAAGAAGCAGCTTCCAAATGCTTCCTCTGGGCAGACAAAAATACCAAATTTGGGGAAATTCAGTGATCTGCGACCCCAAAACCTCTCCCAAGGCCTAAAGTGGGAGACATCAAAGCTTGGACTGGCCTCAAGGCTTAAATTTCCAATTATTTTTAAATCCCATAGCTTTAATTTTTTAAGTTGGTGGGGGAGTGGTTTATGCCCTTTTTTTTATTCACTTAAATGTGAATTATGCTGTGACCTGGAGCAGCAGAACAAATCTGAGCACGTATTTCAGGTCACCCAGACCTCCAGACAACCTGCAAGTGGTAACAACCTTTCATCACTTCTCCCTTTTTCCCGTTGGAAGTGGGAATATTGCAGCCCACTGGATTTGGTGCTGCTTTCCCCACGGAGCAGCTGGTTTGGATCTGGAAGTTGTGGAGCTGCACTCGGGGTGGTGCTGAACCTGAATTATTTTGCCTCACTGAGCCGTGCCATTGTCGAGCCGTAAATTTTCCAGCTGGAAGATTTGCATCTGAAATTTTTAGGGAGAAGGAAGGAGGGGAGAGGAACGGGCAGGAGAGAGAAGGAAAAGGAAAAATAATAACAATATATCTGCCACTATTTTATTTCCCAGTATATTAACATTTTTCTTTCATCCTTCCTTTCTTTCCCTGCGAAGTTGAAAATAAAGGGAAAAAACCATTTTTCCTATAATCAACCCATGAAAATCCAATGCCAACAGAGTGGTGATTAATCTGAACAATGTCACTTTTCCATTTCAGTTGGTTCTCTGGGTGTCACCAAGTGAGGCAGGAAAGGGAAGGATCCTTCCAGCAGGAAGAGCCCGGCAGGCCCTGTCCAAGGTTCTAGTCCAGCTTCCCACCACCAGCATTCCCTGACCTCCTCACCCACATCCCAAATTTATCCTAAAGCCACCTCAGGAACAACTTCAGGGCCCCTGTGATTATTGAATCAGACATTCCAGCCCACGTGCAGAGGAAGAGGGAAGAACGAGGAGACAAAGACAGGTTTGAGGTGGTTTTTCCCTTTGTTTCCAAGTGGTGTCCTTGGAGTTGTCTGAATCCATGGGAGACCCGCAGGGAGTTGAATTTTGTTCTGAAAAGTGGGAAGTTCAATATTTGTGGCTTCAGAGGGGATTTCTACCAGGATTTGGGGCTTCCAAAAAAATCCTGGGTGGGTCCACACCCCACCACAAGAACTCGTGGAATGTTATTTGTTGCTAATTAGTCTTTCTGCTCAATGGAGTAAGGGTTGTGTAATTAACATGAGCTTCAGGAGAAGGGCCATTTATGGGAGAATCAACATTCCCAAGGTTTTTAGGGCATTTCATTCCCCAGCTCTTCTAAAAATCCCAGATTTTACCCATAATGTGCATAACCATGTTCTAGAACTCCCCCTGCATTGTGCTGGTGTTTCAGGGTAATTTATTAGAAGTGGAAGCAAAAAAATTATTATTATTATTATTTTTATTATCATCATCATCATCATCACCTTTATTATTATTATTACTCCTGGGAGTGCCAGGTGTCGCTGGAAAAAACAGATTTTGTTGATGGCAGCAGCCACAACCAACGTTCCTTTCAACAGCCTGGGGAGAACCAAACTTGGCCCAGCCCAGGGACAACTTCACCAGGACAATTTTGCTGCTTGAAACAACACCTTGCTTTGTGCGTTCCTCGAGCCAGCCCGGAATTTAATCCGTGTTTTTTAGAGCTGAGTCACACCAGGCTGTGGATCTGAGCATTTATTAAGGAGGGATATTTCATGGAAGGCTAAAGAAATCCAAGGCTGTTGCAGGCTGGAAGGAAAGCCTTGGTGGTTTGTAGCTCGTCCTCCAAAATGGTTTTCTTGTCCAAATACGTGACCTGAATATATTTGTAAAATAATTAATTTGTGAGACCTGAACTGAACAATGTCTACAGTGCTGGAATTTAATTTCCTTTATTAAGTGGTTGGAACAGTCTATAACAGGAACTCAGCACTTTTAGCATCCTCCCAGTTTGGAGATGATTTGAGGGTTTGAACATCCCTGGAACCACAGGTTGTCCAGAGAGGTTGTGGAATCCCCAGGCCAGGTTGGACAGGGCTTGGAGCACCCTGGGATTTTGGGAGGTGTCCCTGCCCACGGCAGGGGGTGGAATGGGGTGATCTTTAAGGTTCCTTCCAACCCAAACCCTTGTGGGATTCTTTACACACACAGAGGGCAAGGACAGAGAGGATGATGGATTTTCTCATCTATGCCTCCCATCATTTTAAGTGATACCATCCAAGCCTTTCCCAAAATCAATCCCTTGCCAAAAGCAAAGCAGGGAAGGATCAGAGACAGGGAAACATGGAATAACCCTGGTCTGACCCTGCATGCACATCTTGACCTTATTTGTGTCCAGCTCCCACATTTCCTATCCCTTTACACATCTTTCTTTGGCCTTTTATTCCCTGAGGTTCCTTTTCTTCTGCTCTTAAGGCGGTGGTGGCTTCAGGCTGTCCCCAAGTCATCCCTTTTTTTTCTTGGCCAGAGCACAAATCCTGGATGGAATTCCCTGCTTGGTCCTGGCTGTGTCATTTCCTCTCCGAGGACGTGGAGCACTCCATGACCTCACCATGAGCAGGAGCAGCTTTGGGGCTGGATTTATACAAGCAAACCTTTCACGGTGCCTGGGGGTATTGATGTTGAGGGCAAAGGGCCAAAGCTTTCCTAGATTTTCCCTTTTTATTCCATCTTTTGAAATATTCTGATATCCAGGCAGTGGAAGGAGTGGGAGATGTTCAAATCTCAATGCTACAGAATTATCTTCCAAAAATCATCTCCAAAATCACGGGAGAAAATTCCCATTTTACAGAGCTGTGTTTAAGATTTTGGCTTATTAGAAACTGCAGGAAATGAGCAGAAATCTGTGAAGGTCAAAAATAATTTAAGTTTTGAAACTTCCCTGTGTATATCTCCAAAAAATGGCTGCAGGTTGCTGCTTTTCCTCAGTTAAAAATCCACAGCCTTTTTTTTTTTTTTTTTTTTTNTTTTTTTTTTTTTTGCTTCATATTTCACTTTTATTTTCTTGCAGTCTAAATTGAGTGGGTCTGGATTAAAAGCCCAAAGAAATGAAAGCCTTTATTTCATGTGTTTTGGGAAAGCCTTCTCCAGAGGCAGGACTGAACAGTGCCTTTTTGTCTCCCTGAATATTTGTGCCAGAGGAAAATCAGCGGGACGTGCTGTTAAATGGTTCAGAGATGGCTCCAGAAAAAAAAAAATCACACTCCCCAAATCCCCTGGAGGAAACATCTCCAAGGGGTCAGGAGTTCCCAGGTATTTTTAAAACCTCCCCAATCCTGACCCTCCCAAGAGTCAAACCCAACAGAATGTCAGGCTGTAATGACAGATATATTAATTAACCACATTACCCACCCGGAATATGTCTGTTGTCACCTGCAAGAAAGGAGAAGCCATCCCATGGTTCATGGATTTCATGGAAAGGCGAATGATGTCAGGCTCCTGGAGAAGTTGCCCGTGAAGAAACGCAGACAAGCCAAGCTCTGTTCTTCCCCCAGCTGAAGGGTGGTTTGAAACCATGGCATATCAGATGTTTGTGATTCCAGAGGGGTTTTTTTCCAGGCTTTTTCTGTCCATCCTGGTTTTTTGGCTCTGCTCCCCAGTGGAGGAATGAAGCAGGACCTGCGGTGTGGCTGTGAATGATCCTGAGGAGAAATTCCACAAGGGACCTGGTGTGGTGGGAGCTGTCCCTGCCCATGGCAGGGGTGGAACTGGGTGATCTTTAAGGTCCCTTCCAACCCAAACCATTCCNCTTTCCTTTCCTTTCCTTTCCTTTCCTTTCCTTTCCTTTCCTTTCCTTTCCTTTCCTTTCCTTTCCTTTTCTTTTCTTTTCATTTACTTTTTTTAAATTTTTGAAAATTTTTCTTCTGTTTTACCTCATGTTCCTGTGAGCTAAAGTGGCAAATGAGACTCAAAACTCCCAAGAAGTTCCCAATTTACCAACAGAGACAAAAGTTCTTGCCAAGCTCATGAATTCCCATTCTCTGCACAACCTGGTACCCCAAATCTTTGGGAGATTTCACATTTTCCTTAACAACTTCTCGAAGCACAGGGGAAAAAATTCATTGGCTTCTGCAGTTTTATGAATTTGTCCATCACGATGGGAGGTTCATTTGTTGGGCTGAGGACAAATATAAAATTCTGCTTCTTTGCTGCCTTCCCGGAATTATTTCCCATCTTGGCATGGCATCAACAGCCACCATTCCTGCTGGGAACTGGACAAGCGACCTCTGGAATTCAACCCAGGAATTCCATCAAGCTGTAGGATTGGAAGGAACACAAATTCTCTGAGCATCAGGAGAAAGAGGCGTAGGACACAATTTCCAACCAGATTCCAGAAGGGAAAACGGGGAAAGGCAACAACGTTTTTTTTTTTGCCGCGTTTCGGGGATTAAAGCGGAGAGGCACAAACGCTTTCTCTGTGTGGAGGAGATGAAGAACAGCTCCACTGTCACGGAAAAAACAGCAATTAATGGGCTCAGAGGGTTTTATGTAAGCATTAAGGTTTTAAGTGCTTCGTATTTGTAGGGTTTGTTATTCCTGGATATTCCTCCCGGACCTGCTGAGAGACACGAAGCAAATTTCTGGAAAGTTTCCCCTGGAGTTTCTTCGGGCAGAGCAGAGCTCGTTGTGTGTCTGCTTGGCTTCGGGATGGCGGAGATCCTGAGCTGTGGGAAGATGAAAGGTGACTGCATTCCATCAAATCCTGCTGTTTGTTTAAGGTTTGGGACTGACACACCCGTGAGAGCTCGTTTTTATTCCCCTCTCCCTCCGTGTCACACCCACCTCGCGTTACACCGCCCGTGCAGGCCAATATTCCTCTGAAAACGAAGGTTTTGAAGGATCTAGAGAATGTTTTGGCTTTTTCCCGTCCTCCAGTGACGCTCCTCAGACTGTCTGAGTCTCTCAGGGGTGGAGAGTTTTGCAAGAAAACCCCAAAATGTGTCAGCCCAGGCCCACCCAAAAAGCCAGGGCTGACATTTTCTCTCTCCTGGAGGTGAAGCGAAAGCCGCTCCACCGGAGCGAATTCCAGCTGAATGTGGTGGGACAGGACCATGAAAAAGCAGAGAGCAGAGCCTGGAGCTCCAAAATAAAGGCTGTAAACACGGCCACGGGAACAAGGACTGCATTTTCTGGGTGAAATGACTCAATCAGGCCCAAAAAGGCTTTTAAAGCCCTTGGTTCCACCTCCTGCAATGGTCCATGGAGGTCACCTTGGCCTCCAGCACCGAGTTCTGGGCCTGGTTCTGTCCCATGGTCACATCCCTGCTCCCTGCTCGGCTGGAACAGAGCTCTGGACGTTCCTTCCCTCTTTTTATCCAAGGAAATGAGAACACCCAGCTCACGGATCATCTGTGCACCAAGATTTCAGCTCGCGCCTCGAGCTGAGCCAATCTCACATTTTTTGGCCCGACCTGGGTGAGCAGCTCGGTAAATTCCAGAGAAAGGCTGGTGATTTGTGGTTCAAAGGTTAATAAATGTGTTTATTTGGCTTGGTTTGGGGGTTATGTTTATTTATTGTAATTAATTCATTTATTATATGATCATTCCCTTCTTGCTCACAGAATTTCTGACTCGTTCAGGCAGCAGGACTGAATTAAATATGGAGGAGGTAATGAAGATTTCTGTTAATAAAACCAATATTTTGGGTGTCTTTTTTTTTTTTTTTTTAGCAGAATTAAATAGTAGACAGAGTTTAAAGCATGGAAAGAAAAGAGAAAATAATTTAATATTGCAGCTATGGAGAAGTTGGATTTTACCCATTTATGAGTATGGATTTTACACATTTATGCCCAGAATTTTATGCTGATATGTGACTTCAAACCTTTCTTTTTTCCCCAAAGCTGAATTCTTGCAGAAGATCTTGGATTTACTCCAAGAACTCTCAGAGATGCTGAAGCTGAGCAGAGATTTTCTTGAAACAGTGCTGAAAATTGGCAAAACTTATGAAAAATCACCAGCGTCACCTAAATTCAAATTCCTCAGCTAAAGAGTCCAATTTTTTTAGAATTTCTCTTGAGCCACAGGAGAGGGACAGAGATCTCTGGATCAATCAGGACTTGTATCCCTCAATCCATCTTTGGAAAAGCCACCGGATTCCTAATTTAGGCAAAATCACTCAAGATAGGTTAATTCAGGTCATGGGGCCTCAATCCAACCTCCAAACTCTGTGGAAATTTGAGAATCCTTATTCCTTTTGCCTCTGCTCCCCATGATGTAATTGTGTGGCCTCGTTTGCCACAGGAACTATAAAAATATTGTCTTAAAGTGTCGTGATCAATGTGGTAAATATAATTTATTTATGTGATAAATGTCATGATAAATATCTTAAAATAACCACAAATGTGAGCACTTCCTGCTTCAGAGCAGATTTTCAGTGGCTCAGTGTGGAGGAAACATGGAAAATGTGTTGTGTGTGAAGGAAATCGTGGATATTGTTTGGTTTCATGCTCAAAATATTGGTATTTATCCTGGAAAACACTCTGGAAGTCACTCAGGTGAATGTTCATCTCATCCATCCCCAGCACACGGAATCATGGAATCTTTTAGGAAAAGGCCTTTAGGATCATCAAATCCAACCATCACCCACCACCACCAATCCATGTCCCCAACAACATCAACGCCTTTTTGAGCACTTCCAGGGATGGGAACTCAACCACTGCAGGGCTGGATAACCCTTTCCATGTAGAAATTTTCCTTAATGTCCAACCTAAACATCACCTGGTGCAACTTAAGGTCATTTCCTCTCCTCCTGTCCTTCTTCCCTGGGAGCAGAACCCAACCTGCAGCTCCACCCTCCTGTCAGGGACTTGTGCAGAGCCACAAGGTCCCCTCTGAGCCTCCTTTTCTCCAGGCTGAGCCCCTTCCCAGCTCCCTCAGGGATTCTCCAGCCCCTTCCCAGCTCCCTCAGGGATTCTCCAGCCCCTTCCCAGCTCTGTCCCCATCCCTGGACTCGCTCCAGCCCCTCAATGTCCTCCTCATCACGAGGGGCCCAAACCAATCCCAGGATCTGAGGTGTGGCCTCACCTTTGCCCAGCACAGGGGGACAATCTCTTCCCTTCTGCTGCTGCTTCTCAGAGAAACCAAGATACCCTCAGCATTTTTGGCCACCTGGTCACACCTGGGCTCGTGTCCAATCTTTGTTGACCAACACCCCCAGCTCCTTTCCCACTGGGCATTTTCCAGCCAAACCAGGATGCCCTTGGCATTTTTGGCCACCTGGGCACACCTGAACTCATGTCCAATCTCTGCTGACCAACACCCCCAGCTCCTTTCCCACTGGGCATTTTCCAGCCAAACCAGGATGCCCTTGGCATTTTTGGCCACCTGGTCACACCTGGGCTCGTGTCCAATCTTTGTTGACCAACACCCCCAGCTCCTTTCCCACTGGGCATTTTCCAGCCCCTTTCCCACAACCTGTAGCAAAAAAAAAGGTGGATCTTATTCCCGACTCCATGCCTGGATCCAAGGCCCGCCCGAACATCTCTCATCTGCTGGAAAAAATAGATTTTCACCCAGACAGAGCCCTGAGCAGGTTTGTGGTGCTTGGCACTCATCCTGACATGTCCCTTGCTGCCACAGCCACGGGGGATGAGTGACATAAAAGCCATTTTTGCCAGGTTTGCACTCCTCCCATCCTCTGCGAGCTATTCTTGGATGGGGCAGCGCAGCCAAGGCTCGGCTCTCCTGCACCAGCAAACTCATGGAAAAAAGGCTCAATTGTATCAGAGAGTGGGATTTTATCTCCCAAAATGTCTGATCCCTGCAAGAGGCAATCCCGGGAATTCTGCTGTGTGCAGAGGGAGTTTGGTTTAGCAGAAACTTCCAGGGAAGAGGGAGCTGCTGGATTTGCCGGAGTTTCCTCTACTGTGAAAAGGATTTTGTTTAAAACGCTGAGTAATCCCTTGCACGGCAGCTCCTGGGGGATATTTCAGGAATAGAATCATTGGATTCGTGGAATTTTTTCCAGGCTGAGCACCATCACCTTCTTTCAGCTCCACAGAAACAAAGTGCCTTTAACAGAGACATTTTCTTCACAGGAGATAATGCCAGGGCAAAAATCCAGGGAAAAATAGGCCTTCCTTCAGAGGGACACGGTGGGAATTTCAGGGATGTTTCAATGGCCCCACTCTGCCTCCTCTGTGCTGATGTAAAGCTCTTTTCCCTCATTTAATTATCCCAATTTAATTATCTCAGCCTGGCAATCATTGCAGGAGCAGGGAATCGTTGAATCATGGAATCCTTTGGAAGTAGAATCATAGAATGGTTCAGGTTGGTGATCCCTTGCACGGCAGCTCCTGGGGGATATTTTGGGAATAGAATCACTGGATTCATGGAATTTTTTCCAGGCTGAGCACCATCACCTTCTTTCAGCCCCACAGAAACAAAGTGCCTTTAACAGAAAAATTTTCTTCACAGGAACAGGCAAGAGATAATCCAGGGCAAAAAATCCAGGGAAAAATAGACCTTCCTTCAGAGGGACTTCTGTGGACATTTCAATGGCCCTGCTTTGCCTCCTCTTTGCTGATGTAAAGCTGTTTTCCCTCATTTAATTATCCTAATTTAATTATCTCAGCCATGCTGGAGCAGGGAATCGTTGAATCATGGAATCCTTTGGAAGCAGAATTTTAGAATGGTTTGGCTTGGAAGGGACCTGTGAAGGTCATTTAGTCCAAGCACCATGAACTGAGCAGGGTCATCATCAATTAAATCAGGTTAAGCTTAATCAGGACTTTATTCAAAGCCCGATGAAGTCACAGCTGATGTGAGCATGAAAGTTAAAATTGAAAGAGAATTTTTTGTGCCCTGGAACACCACGATTTGTGCTTTTAGAAATGATCTTGGTGTGATTTTAGCCCAACTTTCACTTCACAAAACAAGGCCTGGTCGTGGTTCAGGAGGGGTCAAGATCCAAGGACAATTCCCCGGTGGTTTTACACAGATGCAGGGATTTAAAATTAAGATTTCTAAGCCAAATTTAGGCCCAGATTGTCCTTCTTGTCTCTAATGGTCACCTCAGTTAAAATGGTTAAAACACACCTGGTTAGGATGAGAATTATCCCACCTTGAGAGCCCTAAATTTGGAATTTTAGTCCAGTTCTAAACCTTGTTCTTTATATAATCTACTTACAGGATTAGGATTTAGGACTGGAGAAAGGATCATGATCGTGTCACGTCTTGCAGTCTTAATTACAACAGTGCAGGGGAAGAATCAAAACAAAACCAAAACCCTGACAAAAATCTCCTCATGTCTTGTTTTTTAAAATTCCAGATCAGGCAAAATTATCCATTAGAAATACATTGAAGCTAAAGAATGAAGTTCCTTTCACTTTGACTTATAAAGTTGGGCGGGAAATAATATTTCATAGCAAAATTTCTTTTTTAAGGAATATTTTCCTCCATTTTAAGGAAAAATTTCTTAGATTTTCTTTTAAAAAGCAACTTTTAAGACTGGCAAATGTTTTTGATTAGAGCAAAAAGTTCTGCTTAATTTCAGGGGGAAAGGGAAATTTTCAAATTTCCCACCATCAATATTTGGCCAGGAGCCTTTGCTTTTTCAGCTGAGGAGTCGAAGGCTGGAGATTTATTTTTAGTGGGATGATGTTCTGTGACATCACTGCACTGTCAGGATCCAGCAATTCCATGGATTTGAAGGAGGATAAAACCCTACAACTGCACCCTTTTTTCTGATCTGGACCACACACCACGGACCCTACGGAATTAGGAAATTCCAGCCCTTGTGGTTTTGCTTCCTTTTACCCAAGGAAAAGGATGGCTCAGCTCAGATCTCACTGGGATGATTGGAAAACTCCTGGAATTCTGGCAAAGCAGAGCTGAGGGAGGCGTTTGGTGCTTTGGACAGCGGGGTGAGCACAGGGATCACCATGGAAAATCAGGGATTTATGGAGATGGGATTATCGCGATTTGATCCCTTTGAAAATCCCACCTCTGCACCAAAATTTTGGGAAGACTTTTCCCAAAGCTGTTTCCCTGGAAGGCAGCAGGGGGGTTCCAGAGAGGCTGTGGATGCCCCTGGATTCCTGGAAGTTCTCAGGATCATGTTGGACAGGGCTTGGAGCAACCTGGGACATCCCTGTCCATGGCAGGGGTTGGAACGGGGAGATCTTGAAGGTCCCAAACCATTTTGGGATTCTGGGATTTCTTTTTCTTCCTCTCCGAATTAGAAATTAAGAAATTCCTCTACCCAAGCACCCACATTTCCATGAAATTCATGGAGCTGCCCCATCCACAGGAGAACTCCCTGAAGGGTAGGAACCAGCAGGATTTTTGATCCATCATGAATAACCCTCGTTCCTTTCGCTGCCTTTTCCATGGTTTTCATCCCAGCAGATTCATGGAATGGCACTGAAAAAATCCTAAACAGATAAAACGTTCATGGTGCTCATCCCAAAATTTCTCTGAATATTTTTATTTATATATTCTCTAATTATACAGAAACAGAATTTATAAACTTCATTTTTTAGAGACTAACTGAATATTTTCAGTTTTTTCACCTTGTTAAAAATAAGACCCAGGGATTAAACTCATTTACTGAAATACTGCCAGAAAAACATCATTGTAAACAGGCAAAACAGATAAAAAATGGATCATTATCCCGAATTTTTGCCTGAATCTTTGAAAAATTAACATTTTACCCATTGCCACAGGGAGTGCAAAATTGAACCAGGCACTTGAGCTTAACTTAATCTGTCTGGTGCCTCATTCATACCTAAAATAATTTATTTTAGATTTAAAAGTGTCCATATTCCTGAGAGGAATCTAAAGCATCACCTGGAATATTTTTCCCAGGATTTTCCCCAGTTTATCCCACCAGTTCCATGAAATATAAAACCCCACAAACACATTTGGCACAACAGTTGTACATTGAATTTTTTCACACTCAGACACGATGCCCAACACAAACTCATTCCTTTAGGAAAGGGAGAAAAATTGGGATTGGCTGAAATGAACCAGCTGAAAACGAAGGAAGGAGTTCCCAAACTTTACTCAGCTCTGCAATAAATAGTTTAAATTAAAAACTTGAAGAGTTTCGTGATTTTAAACCCCATTCCCAGCATTTATTATTCAATTGTAAATTATTCCCAGCAGGAATCTTTTTTTTTTCCATGATTTTCTTTAACGCTTATCCAAAAGAAGCTCCTTCTCTGGCTTAAACCCTCAGGTCCAATTGCAACCCAAACAAGGCTTGGTTTAACAATTCCACTGGGTTTTTCCTGGGAAGAAGCCACGAGGATAAATCCCTCCTCGGCATCAATCCGAGTGGGAAAAGACAACAAAAGGTGTCCCGGAAAGAAGTTTGGGATCGGTTTCCAAGACAACAACAAGAATAAACCTGGAGGTGTTTTTTGAACAAAGCCACGAGGCCCGTGGGTGGCCACGGCCACCTCGCTCAGACTTTCCATGGATTCTGACACGGGATGTGGGTGGTTTTCCTGAAAAACGGAGTGCTGGTGGAGCCAGGTGGAGATTAATTAATCTGGGGTGTGTCTTCCCAGGGAACGACACGGGAGGAGAGACGGGAGCCGCGGGAAGAGGAGCTGAAAGGATGGAGCTGCTCAAGGAGACAAAACCCAATTATCCAAATATTCCCCTCTGGAGTAGAATCTCTCCAGGACAAGGAAAAATATTATAAAATAATTCTTTAAAGTTATTTAGCTGATACAATCATTCCTCTGAGATTTATTCCACGCTTCTCCCTTTGTGTCTCTTTTTCGTGGTTAACCCCAGTGGTGACCTAACTGGAAACCCCTGACATTTGTTGTCATCAAACCTGCTGGAAAAAAGCAGATTTCTTAGGAAAAGAATATAAAAATAAAGTGTCCTCAGTGTTTCTTTCCCTTTCTGAAAACATTTTCTGGTGAAAAATTGATGCCCAATCCTAAATTTACTGTTTTTCTTAGTTCACTATCTTATTTCAGCGAAAAATGTTGTGCTCGTGTGTGTTTGTTCTTTTATTATTATTTTCATTATTATTTACAAATAATCTTAATTTTTATTACTTACAAATTATTTATTATTTATTAATTACAAATAATCCTAAATCTTAAAGCTTGACCTGGCCTAGGGCTGCTCATCCAAGGAATTAAAGTTTGGACTGGAGAACTCAACTTCCCTCTTCCAACCAATTCAGCAATTCCAAAATTAAGGAGACACAAGGAAAGCCAATTATTTTTGCAAGGAGTCCCGAAGAAATGACTTTGAAATTTTTTTAATGGATGGGAGAATATTTCAGCTCCTCTCTTCGGTTTTGTGACTTCCACGGGTTCTTGTGAAAATCCCACCCACTGGACCTGCGGAGTTATGGAGAGATTTTCCATTAATCCTAGAAAAGCACAAGCCTAAACCCCACCTATATCCAATGTCAACCTTTTTATTCCATTTCCTTCAAAACCTCCCAGTGACATCCACGGCTCCATCATTTATAGATATTTATATATAGTCTCCTGTCAATCAACCACTTATAAATTATTGGCATGGAAAAGAAAGCTGATTTTTCAGGATAATGTGGTTTCTTTAAGTTCCAAAAAGATCCAGGGCTGTGAGTTCTTGGAAAAGAGGATCTGAGGAGCACTCAAGGTGTGTGGACTCCGTGGGAGAATTCCTTCTGTAGTGGCTGGAGAAATAAAAAGAGATCAGGGAGATAAAAATCAGCTGATTTATTGGAACTCTTCAGACAGGAAAGTAAAATTGGGCTCCAGGAGCCGTTCTGGGGTTCAGTTCTGTGTGCTGGGCTTTCAGCATTAAAAATAGAATTAAAAAATTAAAATAATGAGAAAACCCAGTGATTGAACTGATTTGACATTCAGAGCATTTGCAGGAGGGGAAGGGATTTGTCAGAACAAACTGGGAAAAAAATTATTTTGATTTTGAAATTATTTTGGTTTTTGAAATGAATAATCAAAACGTGACTTGGTTGTACTCGGCATGATTTCATTACAAGCTTTTCTTTACTAAAAAAATTAAGCTCTGAGAAGAATCACAGAGGTTGGAAATTCAGGATAGGCATAGGAATGATTTTTTTTTGCCCATTAGAGTTTTCAGGACCAGACAGAAGAGTGATGCAAAAAATAAAACTTTATAATCTGAAAGAGACCTGAAACCCCAAGGATTTAAAGGAACCCTCACCTAAATTTTGTTCATTTATTTGAGAAGATGTTAATTCCTTAGGAAAAAATCTTGAATCTTCTCCAGATTCATGCAGGAAAATCAAGGATTTGAACCTGAGCTCCAATTCCTATGAGTGTCCAAATCCATTATTTTCTCTTTTTCCCTCTCTCTGTCCATCATTTTTATTATATTTTAATTTATTGAAGTGCCTCATTTTCTTTCCCAGCTGACAGAAAAAAGAATTCTCAACCTGTCAATGCCTTTTCCCACCACCCAGTACAGATTATTAATAAATGGAGGGGCTTCCCAAAGATCCAATGGGAACAACATTCCTGGAGTTTTCCTCCTTTATTTCAGCTATCCCTGAGTTCTTCCAGAGTGGTGTAAAATGGTTTTTATAAAATACCTGTGAAGACATTCAGAAAATTTAATAAAATCTTCTTGAAGGTGGTCTGTGAACAAAGGGAATAAAAGAAAATAATTCCATAAAGAAGGAAGGTTAAAAAACAAATTATCTCATGGAGGAAGAAAGTTCAGATGTTTCAAGAGGGAAAAAAGTGGGTAAATCATGAAATCTTTATTTATTTCAAACAAGAAACAAGAGGAATTCAGCCCAAAAAGAGCCCAGATGCCCAGAAAGACCAAGAAAAAAAAAAAAAGATAAAAATAAATAAAAGCTGACATTAAACCAATGAAATGCCTTACTAGAGACAGTAGTGAGTTTGTAGCTACAGCGGGAGCTGCCAATGCACACAGGGATTTTATTGGAGCTTTTAACACTGTCTCACATGACATTCTCAGAAATAAACATGGTGTGGATTAAATACCGCGGCTTGGAGGCAAAAAAAAAGCTGGAAAACCTGCTGGGAAAATAGATTGGAATGGAAATTTATACTGAGGGAGTTCGGCAAGGGAAATGCGTGATGGTGAATAGGGAGAGGTGAATAATCATCATCACCATCATCGTGATCATTATTGTCATCTCATCATCATCATCATCCTCATCATCGTTGTCATTGTCATCATCATCATCATCCTCATCATCATCATCACCATCATCATCGTTGTCATTGTCTTCATCATCATCATCATCATCATCCTCATCATCGTTGTCATCATCATCATCATCGTCATCATCATCATCATCATCATCATCATCACCATCATCCTCATCATCTTCATCATCATCACCATCATCCTCATCATCATCATCACCAGCATCATCATCATCATCATCATCATCATCATCATCGTCATCATCATCATCACCATCACCACCATCATCATCATCATCATCATCATCACCAGCATCATCATCATCATCATCCTCATCATCCTCCTCATCATCGCTGTCATCATCATCATCATCACTGAGGATCCAGAATGAAAGAGAAAGGAAAAGGGTTCAGATTTTTGATAGCAGTAAAAACACAAAATTTTCATCATCTGGTTGCTCCTCCAGGAAAAAAAATGGGATCGTGGTCAGGAAGGACCAATAGAAGCTGGTGTGGGGAGGTGGGGGTGAAAATCTCTGCAAAATATGAGAGACGCTGAAATTGGTTCCCCTGAACTCCTGCAGAGAATATTTTGGGCATTCTGCTGGGTCATAATTGAGTGAAACTCAATTTCCATTGCCTGTGGCCAAAGGAAAAGAGAATCTGGCAATGTACGGACCAGCATCTCTTAGGAACGACCTAGGAATAGCAGCTCCAGGCCTTTTTCCCTTTTAGAATCCCAGAATGGTTTTGTTTGGAAGGGAATTTATGGATCATCTCATGCCAACCCCTTGCCATGGCCTGGGACACCTCCCACTATCCCAGGGTGATCCAAACCATTGGGCACTTCCAGGGATCCAGGGGCAGCCACAGCAAATCTGGGAATTCCAGCCCAGCCTGGAATTCCTTCCCAATCTCCCATCCATCCCTGCCCTCTGGCACTGGGAAGCCATTCCCTGTGTCCTGTCCCTCCATCCCTTGTCCCCAGTCCCTCTCCAGCTCTCCTGGAGCCCCTTCAGGCCCTGCAAGGGGCTCTGAGCTCTCCCTGGAGCCTTTTCCTCTCCAGGGGAACATTCCCAGCTCTCCCAGCCTTTCCTCATGGAAGGGCTCCATTCCCTCTGATCATCCTCACCTTCAGTGTCAGCAGTTCCAAAGATTCCCTCATCCCATTGACTCAGGACACAAAGGATGAATTTTCATGACAGCACCGCCCACTCTAAGGCCAAACCCCAGAGCTTTCCCAGGAGATCCAAAGGAAAACCTCGGGGTTTATTTTTAAGCGGGATCCGATGTCTCTGCGAGGGACCAAGGCAAACACCCAGCTCCAGGCTCCTGAATTTGTAGCTATGGACAGGCTGGATCCGAATTTCACGGCTCAGCCCTCCCCTGACTGCGACTTTGAGCGCTGCCCATGAAAACCCCAACATTCCATCTGCTGTATGCAAATCCCTCCTTCGATTTTCCTTCGGAGACCTCCGAACGCTCTTAAAGCGGCCGAGCCTCTTCCTGAGGAATGCTGTTTATGCTTTTCTCCGTCAGGTTCCAACTCGATCCGTTTCTCCACGTGGGACACCGGAGAGGGAAGGCAAACAGGCTGCCAGGTTTTACTGGATCACCTTTTATTGGGAGGAGAAAACCTCACACGCCATTCACAATGATTCTTTTTACAGCAGCCCCTCCTGACACGCTCCGTGTGTCCTTAACAGCCAAAATTTGCTCCTACTTGGAGATTTTTTTTTTGTTTTCACTCTCCCACTGTGCTGAAGTTTATCCGCTGTAGCTTGTGTTGCCACCTGGGTCATGGAATGATGGAATGATTTGGGTTGGAAGGGACCTTAAAGATCATCTTTTTCCACCTCCTGCCATGGTCAGGGACACCTCCCACTGTCCCAGGCTGCTCCAAACCCCATCCAACCTGGCCTTGGGCACTGCCAGGGATCCAGAGGCAGCCACAGCAAATCTGGGAATTCCAGACCAGCCCCTCCCCACCCTCCCAGCCAGGAATTTCTTCCCAATCTCCCATCTAAATTTACTCTCTTATAATTTGAACCCAATCCCCTCATCCTGTCCCTCCATGCCTTGTCCCCAGTCCCTCTCCAGCTCTCCTGGAGCCCCTTCAGGCCCTGCAAGGGGCTCTGAGCTCTCCCTGGAGCCTTCTCCTCTCCAGGGGAACATTCCCAGCTCTCCCAGCCTGGCTCCAACACTGAGAGGCTCCAGCCCTTGGAACACCCCCATGGCCTCCTCTGGACTCATTCCAACAGATCCACACAAAATCAAGGTCCAAAGTCAAAAATGGGAATAAGACCAAAAGAAAGGAAATTCCCACCCCGCCAACTGAAGAGTGTTGGACAATGGGGACTCAAAATAAATATGGAAGAGGGAAATAAAAATGTGTTGATGATGGAGAGCAGCTCCAGAGAGTCACCTGTGGAATTTCGGGATATCCTTTGAACGCTCCTTCTGCTCGGAACAAGGCAGAAGATCCACCAGGAGTAAGAAACTTGTTTTGGTGAGAAAGTTGGGATTCTGGGATCCAGTCACCGGGAGAGGAATTCCATGCTTTGGTCTCCAGGTTTGCTGATGTCAAAAGGCCTGGAATGAGACAGACTCCGAGGAATTCCTGAGGGAATTGATGCCAGGTCACGGAGCAGGAGAGGATAATGCAGCTCTAAGAACTTCCTAACATGCAAATGCCATGGAAAAAGAGTTCTGAAGACATTTGCGGGAATTGATGATTCCAGAAAATTTTATAACATTTAATTTCCACAATATATCTTTGACATCCAAAAATATCCGGTTAAAACTCCTCACGATTTTCCAGCATCGTCCCTGGAGAGAGAAAAAGGCACAAATTCTGTCGTGGATTTTATTTTCAACCATTGCTTCTCTTGCTTTGCTGCCTTTATTTTGAGCTGTCCAATGCCTAAATTTCTGTTTTTTACAGAGAACTCTCCTGATAATCCAGGTTTTTTCCACCAAAAGTATGCCCTGGGAGTATCAGAGCCAACGTGACACAGATTATTGGAGCTCTGTGTTCCAGGAAGGAGTAAATGTTATTAAAATGGAAATTTCAATTATTTTTCAATATTTTGTGTGAGGGAGACCACCTTCATTGTCAGAGAAACTAAAACTGGGAAAGGGAGGGAAGAAAGAAGGAAAAGAAAGGGGGAAAACTCTCTTGGTAGAGTGGAAGTTTGCTGTGAATGCCCTGGCAGCAATATTCCAATAGAGGGGTTTTTATAGTAAATTATTCCCTAATTTCTTCTCGTTGATGCTTCCTGATAATAATTAAAAGGGGAGAAAAAATAAGAACACATCAAAAAAAAAAAAAAAAAAAGACTAAATTTAAAAAAAAAAAATTAAAATAAAGAAAAATAGTTGGTGGGGAAGGGACTGCAAGAAACAAAGGAATGAAAAGAACAAGAAGAGGGGAACAACAATAAAAAAAATCCTCGTGGTGAAAACAAGGGAAGAAAAAAAGAGGGGGGAAAAAAAGGGATTCTGGCGCTAACTCCGAGCAATTTGCACCTTGTGCCCGCCTCATAACTCTCTGCTCCACGGCTTCCACAGGCCAGGATTTATGGCTGACGGTCCCAAAGTGGTTTGGAAATGGCACAGCCCCGAGACCTTGCGGTGGGGCTGAGGGATGGCTGAGAAAACAAAACCGAGGGAATTTATGGGAGTGTTCCTTGGGGCTGGAATTCCAGCTCTCCTCCGGTGGAAAGGTTTTGCGCGCGCAGACACAAAATCGCCTCTTCTTTTTTGGGTTCTGGCTCTTTTCTGTCTTTATTCGCCTCGTTTTTGCTGCAGAACCTCTGCTCATCCTAAAGAAAAGATCGTGGTGTTATTTTTAAATCTCATCGTTTTCATTTTGTATTTCAATTCTAAATCTGTTTTCGGCTAAGGGCAATAAAATGTCCTGGCTTTTTAAGATTCCTCTTTCCTCTGTCTCATATCCTGCTTACTCATAAGTATTTTGGAAATTTCCTTGGAAAACAGAAACGTGAAACTATTTTAATAAAAATAGTAATTTCAACAAGCTTCGGACGTCTTAAAGTTGTGGAATTTTCAGGAGGTCAGGGAAATAATTATTCTTTTAATTCTCCAAAACTGGGTCTTGGGAAAGAATTAAAACGTGTGTTTTCCAACTCTTCTTTACATGATAAACGTGGTTTGGGAGAAAATCCTGGTTTCCATTGAGTACTAAGAGATTCCTCCAAGTGGAATCTTCCTGCCCCTCTGGATTTAAAGCAGGAAGGAAGGGGAGGTGAAGGGAGAAAGATTTGGAGCCAGTGGATTGCGCTCCAGAATTCCCAACATTTGGAATGTCTGCACTGGAAATATTCGGGATCCAGCCAGGAAGAAAGACCTCGGTTCTCACTGGGAGAGCTGAGGAGATGGGATGGGTTTGGATCACACTGAAGGGCGTGGTGATTTCCAAACTTTTCCTGGGAATTCTGGAATCAACCACGCGCAGACCGACAGCCTGATCCGGGGCGTGCAGGTGCAAACCAGATGTGAACGGCACAGCTGGGCCATAAAAGGTGTCAGATTTATCAGATTTATCAGATTTATCAGAATTATCAGATTTATCAGATTGATCAGATTGATCAGATTGATCAGATTGATCAGATTTATCAGAATTATCAGATTTATCAGATTTATCAGAATTATCAGATTTATCAGATTTATCAGTATCAGGTAGCTCACACGTTGTCCTTCCTTGACATCATCCCTTGTCCCGTGCAACTGCTTTCCTCTCCCAGCCCTTTGTGTTTTTCCAGGAGCAGATTAACATTCCCAGTTTGGTTCTGGGCTCAGCCTAACAGTTTTACACCGACAGAGGGAAGGTTTAGATGGGATTTGGGAAGGAATTCCTGGCTGGGCTGGAATTCCCAGATTTGCTGTGGCTGCCCCTGGATCCCTGGAAGTGCCCAAGGCCAGGTTGGTTGGGGTTTGGAGCACCCTGGCTGTGGATATCTCTCTCTGGGAATGAAACACATCACAGATACAACATTTTTCCCCATTTTTCCCCATTTTTCCCCATTTCCCCCCATTTTTTCACGTTTTCCCCCATTTTTCCCTTTTTTTTTATTTCACCCTCA
>VZTZ01004133.1:1657284-1704317 GCA_013400955.1 Drymodes brunneopygia | reverse complement strand
CCAACCCCATCGGGAGTGTCAGCTCTTAGCCCACCTTTCAACAACTCAGCACAGAATTTTAGCCTATATTTTCAGTTTTTAAATTCCCATGTTTAAGAACTCCACAGTACTCCTGCTCCTAAATATTTGACTGCCCTCTAAAAATTATTGTACGGTTGGAAATTTGTAGTCACTGCACAACAATTTCTTCAATCATACTATGAGTTAGGAATGATAGACAGTGGGCTCCAACCTTACCTTAACAGCTCTTTTTTGACCAAGGTTGATCCTGTAGCCATGGACATCAATATCCACATATTGGACATAGGATACATGGGTGTTGCCTCCCCTGTGCTCATTGGCCGCTTCCACGTTGAAGTAGGGCAGAGAGCTGTTGCTGTCACACAGCTTGGAGAGGGTGTAGGTGCAGGTGCCCATGAAGTCATGACGCTGCTTGTCAAAGGTGTTGTAGTGGGGATCCCCATGTATGCTGCAAATAGCTTTTGGAGATGGGAAAAAGCAATACGTTCTCATTAATACATGGACACATCCCAAAAGCCCATCTTATTGAGTCCTCCCACTGCACAATCACCCTCATTTTGTAGATTACATCTGGAAGAACTGAAACCGGAAAGGCTGATTTTTAAGGCATAAAGCAATGTCATAGACAAATACCCACAGAAATTAACTGAGGTAAAGAAGCAGTACTACTAGTAAAAACATAGGGGTCTTTCTACAACCCATGGAGTAGCATATGTGATTGGCTAAAATTACCTGTCACTGGAGGTGGTGTAGGTTCTGTTGGTGTAGGTGTTGGTGGTACAGGTGTAGGGACAGATTCTGTTAGTGGAAAAGAGAAAGCAATGAAATGACCTTTAACATTACAGGAGGAACACTATATACACAGTAACATACAGGAATTTTCACTTACTCCTCACCAGCATAAAGTTAGAAGGTCTTCAGTGAAGCAAGTAGAACTGCCTGTGTTTAAAATTGGGGATATGTGGATCTTTTTAGCTCTTAGGAAAGCTCATCTGATTGTTAGTTTGATCACAGTGACTGATCTTGAGCGCCTCTCGGGAGCTGGAAGTGTAGCTGGAATTGGGTGTGTGACTCCCTCTGCTGTATGTTAAGACACATGAAGGTGCTACTGTCAGCGAGTGTTGGCAGGTATGAGAGCGCTTGTCTCTCGGAGTTACCCTTGTGCACCATCCGGTGGCCGAATCATGTGCTAATACAACTGGAAAAGTGAAGAACTGGCTCTCCCTAGCCTTCAAACAAAATAAGGCCCCAAGTATTTTTCATGGAATTTTAAATGAAATCATATGATCAGAGAATGTGGACCTGAAAGTAAATCTTTGTCACAGGTAGTGTCAATTTGAAACATGTTATGTCATTATATGAGTTGCATTTCACGGAGAACAGCAACTATTAAGACCTAATGACACTTTCTGTAAGTTTTTCAGCAAATTTCTTGTTCAATTCACATTTTGTAGGTGTTGCATACTTGTCAGTAAAAATGGATCCCAGCCATGCACAGCTTTTGCCAGTCTTGGCTGATCTGTTACAGGGTCAGAGATCAAGCTCAGATTGCTGATTCATAGTCAAAACTGGTAGTGCAACTCAGTTTTATTGACTTGTTGTTATTTCTTTTTTGTGACTTATGGTTGTACTGTGCATTTAATGAGCTTGCATGAACTGATTTTAGCTGTAAAATGCCAATTAGACTATTTAATCTGGAATCCAAGATCAATGTGCATAGTCTTGTCTAAGTTTAGAGATGCACTCCAGACTTAGAAGTGAAGGTAAATTTTGCTGGACCTGGTGAAAAAGGTCACATTTGCAGAAGTGAGGTGTTAAGGTTTAGCCACTTCTATTTTGCAGTTCAAAGTTCTGAGGGGTTGCTATATTGTATATGGCGTAGAGTAATGGTCAACAGCTTAGAGAGGAAGAAGTAGCACAGACTTGGGTGCAAACACAGACTTACCACAGGGTCCATCCCTTACTCTCACATTGTCCAGTGCTGTGTCCCCATACTCTGTCAGTCCTCGAACAGCCTCAAAAATTACCTAGGCAGGACACAAAGTGATCCCTGCATCAGAGATGTTTAGGCAAACACAAGACCATTTCTCTTAGCATGTTTTCAAACTAATCTCTCTGCTTTATTGCTAAAAATAGCAGTTGGCAAGAGGAGGTTACAACAGTTTTCTTGGCTTCCCTCAGCTAAAGGAAATATATATTCTGTGATAAGGTGAGGACTGCAAGAAACATCATTCTTTATTTTGCTGATTTATAAATGATTTATGAGAATTAGTGGTCTGGATTCTACAGAGGAGTTCAATGCAGGCAGCATCCCAAAGTTCAAACCTTGAAACTCACAGCAGACAAACCAGCAATTATTAAGAGGTCTAAAGTCCTTGACTTTGTGATAAAATTAAGGTGGAAAGGAAGGAAAAAGACAGAAAAGTAAACTGAATTTTATCCCTTAATTAACAGCACTGGTGAAACTAGGAAGTTGTTTGTTTCTTTTCTTAGTTCATTGACAGAAACCACGAGGCCATTCTATTTACAAAATATAAATCAAGCAAATCTTGGTTATATGTTCTAGCTTACATGCACAATATTTTGCAGCCTGCAACGGGAGAACAAATGCTGACACTGTACAAAGAAATATATTCTGCAAATATATTACCTTTATCTTTCTCTGTGTTGGAAAAGTGTGAGTGATGGCACCATATTTCCAAAAGGCACTCTGGTTTCCCTTCCGATGCCATACCACAGACTCCTCTGTGCCATTCTGGATAAGGACTCTCAGCTCATTCATCTCTTCTGATCCAAACATGTAGTACCAGAAGTCTATGCATATTTTTCCAGAAACTACAGTATCTGGGCTCTCCAGCCTGTTAGTGTCGAAGGGGACCAGATTACTTGCTTCTTGGTAGATGAAATAACCTTCTGCAGAGTGAAAAAAAAATACAGTTGAATCTTATGGTAACTTATTAGGTGTAATTTAAAACTGAAGTACAATCCAACTCTGGAAGAAATTAAGGCATCATTATCAGTGTAAAGAAGCAAAGCAAAGGGTGTATGGTCTTCACATTGCAATGGTTAACTCACATAGTTATACAAAGTAGAATGTGAGTCTGAGAGAAAGCAAATATATTTCATCTCACAAGAACAGTTGTTTTGAGACCACAATTAAAGACATGGGACTCTTTCAAGAGACAGCACCTCCAGACACTGCCACACTGATCTATGTTCAGTTTCTACTTTCCTTAAAGGAAAATAATGCAATCTTCTCTACACTTTCTCTTGTGGGATATATATTTTTCATAAATATGTTGGTCTCAAGTTGAGTAAATCCCTGCTGCAAGAAAAATTCTAAACTGTCAGCATTTTGTTTTGTCTCAAAATAGAAGAAACAGAAAGCAATGCTGATATTTCCTTCAAAATACTTATATTTGACATTATGAAAAGGAAGGAAATTTTTCAAAATTCATTGACTTGCAGTGTTTCTTCATTATTTGAAATCCTTTAGTTGATTGGTTCAATATGAAATCAGATCTTGCTTTACTAGGGCTTTGTGTGGACTAAGATCAAAATTACATTTCCCCACTGCAGCTAAAGTCAAGTCGCTCCCATCTGACTATGGAAAAGAATCAAAAATAAATTAATGATCATTTCTGTATGATAAAGTATGGCTCCACACATAGCATCTAACATTCAGTCATAGATTTAAGTTGGCAAGAAAATCTAAGTCACATTTAAAGTGATATGGTCTATGTCAATTCAAAAAGCAGAACATTATTTGTGTTAATCCAAATAAAAAATGTTTATTTTCTTCTTCCAACAGGTAATTTTAATTGTTATTATCAAAATAGTAAAAATGCAGAAAATTATTTAACAACAATCCCAACTAATACTGTTCTAATCTGCTTACTGACTCTGTCAGTAGCTGACCTTTCAGTCTTGGGATAATTACAGGAAGCCGTATGACTGCACACTGATCCCCCTAAATGGATCTGCTGGGGCAAGGATAGGGGTTCAAACACACAGAGATGGAACAGGAAGTTGTTTGTTTGATACTGTGACCACATTAGACTCCAGTTTTTAAATCACAGGTATCAGAGGACAAGCTTTGTAAAAATATTCTTCAATTTCAGATTTGATTTTGTAACTAGCTTGTTACAAGTTCAAAGTGTGAACTTTATCTTGTGCCAGTGCAGTAATCATTGCATTTTTTGCCATAAACTGGTATCAGTGTAACTTGGCCAGAAGCCCTTTCCTGGAAAATGATCTGTTCCATGTCACTACATTCTCTATGAGGCCTTAAGCATGATACAATTAGCTTTCTTTTGCATCCACACACTGATAAAGATATCCAATCTATGATGGGCAAGCCAGTTTAATTCATTCCTGTCTAATATGGTGAAAAATAAAAGACAGGTATCAGCATGAAACATACCATACACATTTCAAAAGGCTTCATGAATCTCTTTTCCCTTTCAAAGGAAGAAGAATAAAGGTAGTCAAGCTGTCTTCAAAAAGGGAAAATCAACAAGGCCACAACCAAGCACTTACTTCCATCAGGATAGTCTCCATCAGGACCTGTTCCATCAGTTGGAGTGTCATGCTTGGTTCGTATCCACAGTCCCTGGTTGACACTGCAAGGCTGGGTCCAGTCACAGAATGGCCTTGAGTTATTGTTAAAATCACATCTGGTGAGGTAAGCTGAAATACAACACATTAAAGTGAGGAAGAGGAGCCAGCATGTCCAAAATTTGCCTTAGATATTATCAGCACTAATGACATGCAGTTACCTGTTTCAGGATCCCATGTCCTCAAACCACTTCTTGGTCTATGCTTGATCCTGTCAAGAAAAAAACATAATGAAGCCCTTGAGGAATTATTGACTCAAGAACTGTTTAAGAAAGAATTATGGGACCTCAATTTATGCCTCTGGGTGTTTCACTGCATAACTGAATAGACCCAGGGTTTCACTCCTGTCTGATGTTATCTTCCCATATGGAAGTTACTCATTCATGGCAAAGCTCTGAGAGCGAGTCAAGTTGAGAAGACTCCTCTGCTCTGTATCCCACTGAACTGGAATGAGAGGAGTTCTCCTGGGCACAGAGAGCTGCAGAGAGATGGATGGATACATTTCAGCTCAGACAACATCAGGATAATAGCAAAGACTTTCTAGGAACTTGCTCATGGCATTATTATCCCCACTGTTGCTAAGCAAAGTGTGTCAATGCCAGTAAACCAGTGTACTGTGTAACTTGGTTACTTGTTGGAAGGCTACATATTTCCTTTAACCCCTGCAAATCTCTCATGACACAAAGGTTTCATTTCATTCTGCTCTTCTAATTTACTCTGAAAATGCTGCAAAACAAAAGCAGTTACAAATGCACAGTTCTTGTGTGTACAAAGTCCTGCAGAGATGAGTTGATGCATCCCACTGACCAAAATCCCACTGTAGATCACAACATAAATGGTTCTGCTCTTTGGGTGTTTTGCATAGGGGAGGGATGGTCCAAAATTTCTGGAGGCAAGGTTCAGTTCCAAACTCTGTGGTGCTCCCTCCTAATTATCCTTATTGTACTTGACACAATATAGAGAATCTGTCCTTAAGTGAATGCAGCACTAGGAATATCTGCACTGCTCCAAATCAAAGCAATGACATTCAGAAAACCAGGGAGATTAGGAGCAAATATCACAATCAATTTATTGTGAAATGATGCAATGAAATGCACCAAGCAACTGAAAAACAGACTGAGCTCAAGCTAAGGAGAAAAAAGAATATGTAAAGACAGATAAAGTAAGAAAGTTTTCTTGGATTTTCTTTGGTTTCTTCTTCCATGAGAAAGGGAAAGCCATGACAAGTTGCCACTCAGTCTCTATGCAGTGCCATCCATAAACAGTTATGTATCAGGCAAATCCTAAAGTAAAGGTTATTGTACGTATATTTAGAGGCAAGAGAGTTTTATAACTATTGTGCCTATTTGTCCAGATCTCTTCTTTACAGATGTGACATTAGAAATCGATGCGTTACATGTTTCTTGCTCAGACAGAAGCCAGAGCAGAATAAGGCAACCACAAATTTAAATAATGTCTTTTTAAAAATGACATGGTTCAATTGTACAACATTCCACATTTAAAAGGGGAAGAAACATTCCACATTTTAAAAGTGAAGAAATCATATGTATCATTAACAGCTAAGCTTTCTGAATTAAGCTACGTTCAGTAGTGTGCTACTTACCCTGTGGTATTCAGCACTGAAATACAGAGTAAAATTAAAGTGTATTGTAGGTGCCAGGGGGTTCCCATGCTAGAAAACAGAGTTAAATCTTCTGTGTAGTGCAGTTTGCATAGTAATCCACCAGCTGTACAGAACAAGGAGAAAAAGGGGACAACCTGCGGTGAAGCAGGTGAATATATTGACAAGAGGGTGGAGGCGATTATAAAAATCTGTCCAACCATGTATCATGTTCCCTGGGCTGTCTACCTTGAGAAAAGCACCTATGAACTGAATACTCATACTCTGTGTCACTTTCTTCGACACCCTCAGCTGTTTGCTAGAGAAATTGATGTGATTTTGGAAATTCTTGTTGCTGCTCTTGTATATTTATGAAGTCCAGAAATTTAAAGGGATTTTTTCTGACATAGATAGCAAGAAAACTTTTTTCATTTTTAAACTCCTGCCCAGATTTTACTGCTAGTTTAAGTGAGATTTCTCATTCTGACTGAATTGTCTCCCTTTCTGAAACCAGCAGAGAGCAGAGCAGGTAACAAGATTACAATTTATTCACAACAGTCTAGTTGTCATGGGCATAACTCAAGAACTTCTCAAAAAACTACTGATACCATATTGCTCCTGCTTAAAAAGAAAGGATCATTTTCTGGGATTCCATGAAGTCTCTGGCAGTTTCTGGTTGCTGGCAGTCCAGAAAAAGCAGGTGGATCATTCCCACTGATGCTTGGGCCTTTACTGTTTTGCTCTTTTGCAACATTTCTTGCACTGAGGTCTGCAACAAATAGCTCAAAGGCAGAAGAATTCTTACTCCACTTGGATTTCATGAGTCATGAGAGTCAAAGGAGTATCATAAAGTGTACAACGTTTCCTTGCACTGCCTGGAAATCCCAGACTGTGGCTCTTTTTTTTTTATCTAAAAGGAGGATGTGTCTGAGAGTGGGCCTTTCTGTAAAAGTGGCCTCTTAGTTGCAACCACTTTATCTTTTCTATTATATTCTGATGATTAAGATCATTAAGCCTTCATAAATTAAGTCTGGAATTTCTTCAACTCCTTTTTGCCTTACTCATTTACAAGTAACTAAGGAGGCAACTTACAGAAACAAGAGAAATAGGGGCAGATCAAGGGAGGCTAAGGAAAAACACAAAAGTATTTCAAGTTAGATGTTAACAGATGTGTTGGCAATGGGCCTGGACCTGCATTCTAGCACAAGCTCCTGCCCCACACAAGCCCCTCTCAAGCAAGAGGGTAGATGCTCATTTGACTGGTAATAATCCCTCTCCAGTGCAAATATTTCCCTAGGAAAATGTGTGTACTTTTGCCAGCCAGTAAACAGAGAAGGGGATTTCTGTGATTTAGAGGCAAAAGAGATTCATTCTCTGCACAAAACCCTTGACCACACTTTCCAGTTCAGTTGAGAAGAGCTCAGTGGGACAGGGAGAATACAAGTGACCACCAGATACAGATGCATTGTGCACACTGCATTTTCAGCAGGGCTGAATGAATCCTTTTACCTCCTGAGATACTGGTCCAGCAGGTGGAAATGTGGGCAATAGATGTGCTTAGCACTGCAGTGGGGAGCAGGGGGCCCTCCATGTACTCACATGCTTTCCTTCTGCAGACCAGGGGTTTGCCCTGAATCTGGTGCTGCTCTGTACAACTCTGACAAGATGTGAGTCCGTCTTGGAAAGAAAGCAGCCTTCTGATAAACCCATCCATTCATTCACACATTCTTTGACCCCTCCTCACCCACAGCAAGTGTGAGGCTCTGCAGCACCGTGAACAACCCCCCAGCCTTGCTGTGTGACCTTTCCTGTGACTTTTCTGTCACTCCTGTTTACTGCCATCTCTGGTACCCTGTGAAAGGTGAACTAGAAGAGAGATTAAGGCTTTTCCGTGAGGGACAAATATTAATAACCTATTTTCCTTTGGGAAGGATGACAACGAAATGACTTGTCAGTTTATTCCAGTGGGATGTGACAGTATCCCACATTCCTGACAGTCAAACTGATCACTTTGCAGGCCTACTATTTCTCTCGTCTACTTGCATGCTTTGTATCTCTGAAAGGTGCCTGGGAGACACTGCCATTTGTATAAAAAATACTGGGCTGGACTGCCCAGTAACCTGAGGAAGAAAAGCAACATCAGTTCTTAATTTCTAATACAGTGAAGGTAAAATTCTTTCTAAGGAAGGTCATTTGCAGGCAATCTCACCAACATTGTCTGTCTTAATTCTGCCTTAAATTCAGCATACAACTGATGCACACCTGGTTGCTAATGCCTTTGACTGGCTTGCTAGTGCTCTGTACTGCTGTGTTTCATTCTGACAGCAGATTTCAACCCATCTGCAGCGAGCACTAGAAACCTCACTTGCTGCCTGTTGACAAGACACACTGGGGCTGCTTGTGGGGACTAATTGTCTCTAGGTGATACAAGAGATTTCCCACATAAAATTTGTAGAAGAGGATGCCAATAACAGGGTTTGTCAATGATCAGTGTGACATGCTCCACCCTCACCCTCAAGGACAGATAATACTGCATAGAATCTTATTTCTGGCTGGTGGCCAGAAAGGGGCTCTACAAGAGACTCTCTTAATTTTTGCAGCATGAAGTTATGTTTCCCAGGAGACAGAATCAGCTTGATACACATGCAGGGGTACAGCACAGTGAAGATAATAATAATAAAAAAAATGTCCCAAGCAAGATAAATCGAATAATAAAAGAAGCAAACTCAGCAGTTCACCCATTCTGGTGAATACTGTCTAGTGCAGCTTTTGCTGCACAATTACTCCAATACATGTAACTGTCCTCAAGTACCTAAATCTGGTTTCTCCCATTTTCTTGAATCTAAGTGTTCTCTGATGAATAGCAATTGCAATTCACTGTGTAGCTAATGCTCAGTCTGTGGTGTTGTAATCAGTCAAAAGCTAGGGAGCTTGAAAAGCTTAAAGAATGGGGGAAATTACACAAAACCTCTTTCTCCTAAGGCATCAGTTTGAGGCCAGTTGAGCCCCACAGTGACACTACAGGAGGCTGTTGTACTGCTATCTAGCACAAAGCAAAGGCCTGGCTGCCTGATATGAAATGCTGGGATTTCATGTGTTGGGATGCACTTGCAGCACATGTATATCTCAGGGCTTATTCTGTCTGAGGCTATACCTAGAAAAAATTTTAATTAATTGACTAAATGCTCACTCTTAAATGTAAGAATTCTGTGAAGATTCCCTTAATTTAGAATACATTAGGTTCTGTAAAATTGCACATAGAAACTAAAGATCTTTATCTGATTTTCAGACAGTATGACTGTATCTATCTCATTGGACTTTGCACAGATTTAACTGCACCGGGGCTTTTTTGCACTAATTTCATGATACAATTTGTGTGACTAAAAGGATCCTCCTGTTGTTTCTATTCAGTTAATAATTTTTTCCTCTGTCCTCACAAATGACTGAGTCAGTTTTTGGAATATGTATTACCTCTGTCACTATTTCTGGAATTCTCACTGACCTCTGGCTCCATTCTGACTTTTCTGACGTTGTGGGTGAGAAGGCGCTGATAGATGTCCCATTCCTTCAGAGATCTCTCTATCCTGGACTCCTGTTGGAGCTACACTCAAGTCACTGCTCTGAAGAACATTCACCAAGGAGTTATAAAACAAGCAATCAGCACCCATAAATCTATAAACAGATAAATTCAGATTATACAAAGTGTAACTAATCTCTCTTTTGTCCTGTTGAGTAACATGCGGTGATAGGCTGAGAGGACACAAAAATACCTGTTACAACTGGGTGTTTGCTTGGTGAGTAAAGTGTTTGTGTTCTGTTCAGCACAAGCTGAGGCTGTTTTTTTTAACTGCTGGCTCTCCAAACTGAAGCTTTAATTTGAAATTCAAGCTGTCTCTTTCCTGAAAGTTGTAATAATTTTGGAAATGAAATGTAACATTCTCACTGCAGTACAGATTGCAGATTCAAATTTCATTCTTTTTCTTATGGTTTGAACAATGCAGAGATAATAGAAATAATAAGAGAGCAGCTTTTTGCCCAGTATTTTCTGTTGTCAACTGCCTAGGGCCAAAATTCCTGAGGCCAAATAGTGCTCTTATACTGTGATCTAAAAAAATGCCTTTTCAAGGTAGCATTCATGAGTTTATTCGGTGCTTACAAATGTGTACTATACGGATAATGTATAATTAAATCTGTAACTATTATGGCCTTTCTTATCTTTCAGCTGAAATACATCTCAAAATATTTTATTTCCAGCATACTGAGATAAAGACCATAATATTCCTCCCAAATAATGCAATGAAGAGGGTTTGCTGGTACTTCAGTGGATATTTTGAAGAAAGAAAAGACTGTCTTAATTTTGTGGGGCTACACTTACAATCATAGGATTACTAAATCAGTTCATAGAAGCCCAGAAATTTCCCAAGTCTGTCTCTTAATAATAGATAAGATAGAAAAGAAAATTTTGAATATGTGTTTTGGGAGTACATATCTGGTAGGAGGAAATAGATTATATTTATCTGTTTAACTGCCTTCTTTATATAGGATTGGGCTTTTTTTGATTCAATGATAATCTAAGCAACTGTCTCTGGTTCACTGGGGTTCAGTCATTTCATGTCTTCACCTTTATACATTTTACATTTATTATTGCATCTACAGTACACAACAAACCTGTGTTGAGCAGAGACCTTACCCTAACAGCACTTTCTTTCAGAGGCTGTTCTTTATTTCTGTCCATGGGTTTGTAAACCCAGGTTACCTACTGAGACAAAGGTCTGATTCTGCTATTGCACTGTTTCAATTTCAGTATTCTACTGTTAAAGCTGGTGGTGCTGGTTTTAGTTCATTGTGGTCTAAACAAATGGGGCTCCAGGCTCATTCTTTAAATATAACCTGTATTACAGCAGCAAGTGTGTCTAAAATTAGCAATCTCAGGCTTGGCTTAATGAATGCTGAAGTCTGTTTGAATTTTCAGCTCACCCCTGCATACTCCTTTGCTGCTGCTGAAGCCTGCATTGTCTCTCCTGTGGTCAGCGCTCTGACTTCAGAAAACCTTTCACTTACTTGAACATTCTTCTAAACAGCTGTCCATGTCTATGTGATTATTTTTGCTACAGATCCCAAATGAATTGGGATCTTTGCCTTCCAACCCAGCTCCTCGTGAACTGAGTAATCCTGCAAGTCTCTTAACTCCTCCTGGTCATTTCACAAAGAATGACTTCTTCCATTCCTTGTTTTCTGGATAAGTCTGCTTCCTCTCAAGTTACAGTCCTAAGGTATGGTCACTTCTTACAGCCCCTTCTGAATATCAAATGGTTCCTGCAATTAAGCTATTATAACTTGTTACTACACTTGCCTCACAAAACATTCTAGTACAATTTCAGTTTTATGTAAATATTTAGATGTACAACTATAAATTACTTAAAAATTAAGAAATGTCAAAATCTATTCATATGGCCTTTTCTGATCTAAATCCTACACATTGCATGACTACTGGAGCTATGCACTACTCTTCATTACCTAGATGACAGATAACTCCCTGCCCACTCTACTCACTGAGATGTAACTGAGTTCAGCTAAGAAAAGCCTCAGTCCAGCAGCTCCTGCCCCTTTTACAATCAGAGAAACAGGGAAGTTAACATGTCACTCAGTCTGTCCTCAGATCACGAACCGAACCCATTCTGAGCCCTAGCAAAGTATGAAGGTTGTGAAATGCCTAGCTACTTGTATTTTGTTCTGCAAGTTCTGCACCTGAAACGATCAAAATTGAAATGGAACTCACATGTGGCATTGATGGGTTCAGAGCAGAGTGATTCTGTTGTTTGCTTTGGAGTGAACTGTATTTACACAAGAGTACTTGAGTTTTGAGCTATGCAGGAAAACAAGGCTCATGTCTCTTGAGGTACACAATGTTCCTTATCAGCAAGGCATTTAGTACTCCAGGTGACACCTGGGTGTGTTTGCGTGCTTATATACACATAAAAACTTGTGTGAACAAAGTTTAGGACATATAGCTGACCTCAAGAAACAATTTTTTTTTAAAGTGAATGACTGTGATTTCCATTTTCAGATACCAAAGACAGTTGGATAGCATTTTCTAACATATTGAGTCTGCTCAAAGTATGACATTCTAGAAAACATAATTGTATTTTTATCAAGAGAACATATTTCAGTTTGGATTCTGCTGGTCAAAATTCAAACTTTATACATTTCCTCTAAACTTCCCCGTTTGCCACTGAATCTTAAAATCAAATACATATAGGTAGAAGATGAAGAATATAAACTGCCATGATGCTGTAAATGGAAATGTTAATTAACAGAAAGAACACATGCATATAAATTGCTTTTAAGATCTACATTAAGAAATTATCTTTCAACCTTTAAACATGATATAATCTGTGGTGAAAGAGTGCCCACAGCAGTGGATATGGACCCAAGAGAAAAGCCAAGAGAAATGTTATTTCAGTATTTAGTAGATAGAAGGGGTCAGCAAAGTAGCATCTCACTGCTGAAAGAAAGAGTCTGAATGAAGGATGTGGGCTGGGAATTGAACATCAAACCAAGGAAACAAATAGTTCTTGGAAACAAGGATGACAAAGCCATGGCAATCATGTCAGTGATTTATTACACACCCAGTTCTTGATATGCATCACTATGTTATACTCATAAGAACAAGGACATAAGTAGCTATTAACATGATTCAGAAAGATAAAAAAATTGTCCTTACAACAAAATCATATACAAGCTCAGAAATCTAGAAGTTTCTACAGAAATAAGCAAATTCCACATGCTTTAAAATGCAAAGCTAGAAGACTCTTTCACTAGACACCTGCGGTGATGCCTCACTGAGAACAGATTTATCTGCCACATGCAATCTTCCTTCTTCTCTCTTTTCTTCTGCATAAGAAAATGGAACAATAATACTACAGTTTGCAAAGCAGATCAATAGTATCAGGATATTCTACCCTTATTTAAGTATAGTATGTCTATGTGTATAATTGTATGAGTAAAATTATGGCCATGTCTTGATTCATCTGGAATTATATCAGTCAAGATTCCCCAGTTGGGCGGGCCCATGGCAATGCATACAAATTGCAGAATTATCAAAAGAAGAAGGGAACTCTGAAAGTTACCTGGTTCACACCCTGCTTAAAGTCTAAGTAACTCCAAAATTATATTAGGTTGGTCTGGGCCTTCTCCAATCAAAAAGGAAACATCACAAAGTGTCTGCGTCCTTCTCTGATTCCTGTGTTTGACCTTCCCCCTTATGAAGATTTTAAATATAATTAGGAGTATATACCCATCTTGAAATGGATGCAGAAGTGCCTATAAATGCACTGTAGTCAAGAATAACAAAGTACAGAGCAGACAGACCATTCTCTGATAGCCAAACTAGGTGAGAGAAAACATGAGATTTACCTGCAGAGTACATAGTGCATCTGTGCCATCAGCAGGACTTAAAACTGTAACTATCAAAATTTTGTGTTGGGCTTCAGAAGTAATTGTGTGATGGCTTAATAATCATAAAGCTCACAACTCTGCTTTTCCCTCAGTGTCCTAAGTTCTGGGCTTCGAGGTCACCATTGGTTGATGTTATCAGATTTTCAAAGAATTATTCTCTCCCATTTTTTTTTGTTTTTAAGCAAAACGCCACCTGTAAATCAAAAATACTCACTTCATTCCATGAAGTGAGCTTTATGAAAACAATTTCTTAAGACTGGGATCAAAATGGGAGAATTAGCAAGGTCAGAAAAACATCCAAGTAAAGCTGGGAAACAGAAGCAGAGGCAATTCCCTTCTCACTGGTAATGTTGTAAGTACAGAGCTTCGAAGAAAAGCAAACACATAAATCTTCCTTGTACTTTTTAATAAGCCTTTTAGAGATGAAGGGGGTGACACCCCCAAGTCCTGGCAAGTCCTCTTCATTCCAAGCCTTCTATAAAAGCATAGCAGAGGATAATCTGTGAGAAGAGCTTTATATAAAAAAAAAAACCACCCTAAATAAAAATTAAGCATACAAATCAGTTAAGATTTTACTACGGAAAATGGCTTTCATTTTATCCCACAGTTCTTCTGTTGCTTTATGTTAACATGTTAATCCAGAAGAGAAATGAAATGAAGAAAATAATATGATAATATACTTAGAAGAATCTTTTAAGCAACCATGGGCTGTAAAATGTTGCTCTGGGCTATCTTTGCATGCTGACATCCAGAATGAGGTCTTTAAACCACTGTGCTCAAGGGACCAGGTGCAATAAATTACAGCAGTTGGTTTCACTTAGTGAAACCACATGAGGTTTCCCTTTATTTCTGAATTTTTTCCTCAAGCTTAGGTTTCAGAGCTGCTGCTTTGTTCACATTTTTCAGGGTGGAACACTATGAGATTATAGGGTTTGCCAGACGTCACAGACTGGAAAAGAAACCTGGCCTTTCCTTTATCTCAAGTGTCTGGTCTGCAGGGTGAGTTCTTGTACCTTGGTCTCCTGCACCCCATGTGAGTCAGCATAGATTTCTGGACTGCATTGTGATAGCCATCGAGGAAAGGAAAAACTGTGCATTAGAAAGTGCAGTGAAGGGTGAGGCTTCTTTCCTTAATGCATGTGGCTGAGGCGCTGCCAGGCTTCCCTGGTTTTGGTAGGAGATGATGTGCTTTGGGAGACAGGATGGTCAATCACTCTGAGAGGCACCACTGTAACCCCTCAGACAGCTGGCCTTGCTCAGGACACTCACTCAGCTTGCCAGCAGGCTGAGGCATGTACCAGAGAGATGGTAACAGAAGCTGGTGTTTACAGGTGGTAACAGAAGAAAGGAGTTGATTTTTGTACTCAAAACCGGAACTAAAAGGCAGCCCAACCTGGGGCCACTCCCTGGCCTTGCAGCAGCCCAGCCTTGCCTGGCTGCAGGCTGGGTCCTGGCTGCCCACAGAGCCTCTGCTGTGTCCGGGCCCGGCCTTCCCTCCCCGAGCCCGGCTCCCATCCCTGAGCCCGGCTCCCATCCCTGAGCCCGGCTCCATCCCCGAGCCCGGCTCCCATCCCTGAGCCCGGCTAATGCCCCCGGGCCCGGCTCCATCCCCGAGCCCGGCTCCCATCCCTGAGCCCAGCTCATGCCCCTGGGCCCGGGGTCAGAGCTGGTGCATGAGGGGCCTGCGCTGCAGCCAGCTGGGGGCTGTGGTGAGGTGCCTCCACTGACAGCGAAAATAAAAGAAGCTGGTACATGGATGCAAGCCATGGTGGGCAGGTCCCCAGTGTGTCACACCACCTGTCTCCACACAGGAAGAGATTCTCCAGTTTGAGATGGTTTTACCTTTTACACAGTCCCCTGTAGGGCTTACACAACCAGGGCATCCTGCAGTAATGCCATTGCAATTTTCTGTTCATGCCAGAGTGGCTCTTTAGTTTGGTTTCTTGTGTCTAGTCTGATTTTGATAAGTGGAAAATTCAATTGTTGAGTCAGCTTTGAGGTGGTATTGATTTCTTCCTTAAGTCCAAACTTCATTTTCACAATGCCAGGTGTCAAAAGAATGAGCTTTGATGTGCACCGTGACAGCACAACCTGGCACGTAGCTGGCTATGGTCCAACATCTGTTCCTGTTTGTGGACCTGTGGAATTACTTCTTCATTGCTAGTCACTTCATCTTGACGGCTGTACAAAGCTGTCAATTGATTTAATATCTGCAGATAAAATGGGGAAAATGAGAAAAGAATTGTTTCAGTTATCCCTCTAGATTGTAATGTTGCTATTAGATTTGCACAGGCCTGAAAATCTTGGGCTTTTTTGTTAAGTCAAATACCATGGCCTTTGGCTTTTGATTAATTTCCTGAGATTAAATAAGATCAGATCCAATCTTTCATCTTTCAGACCAGTTCAATGAGAGTTTTAAGAACATCTTCTGGCAGACCTATGTTTTGCCCTATTGATCTCGGTAAGCCTAGCCAAGGCTTCAGATACTTTTGAGCTTTCTTGAACATTTTGCAGACTCCAGACTTGGAATTCTATGACACTGAGGCTAAACCTCAACGTTTGACAAGCAATTTTTTTTCTGCACTTGCATATATCTTTAGGCACAGTCATTTCTTCCTATTCCTCCAAACTTTAGGGCTGAATTTCACAAATTCTGCACTAGATTGAAGCAAAACTCATGGAGTTAAACACCCTGGCACCGAAATTCTGGACAATAACAGAAGAAAGACAGTAATTTCTCTAATCTTGTTTGATGCTATTCCTGCTCATTTTTGTCACCTCTGCTCTCTCCAGAGACCACCAGACACTGAGAAGGCTGCCTAAAATGAAGCAATGGGTGAGGAGGAGGCAACCATTAGGGCCAGTCTGCACTAATGCTTGTATAATCTCAGTGCTGCACATGATGGCTGTGGTCCTTTAAAAAAAGACTTACTGATACCTTAGGCTGTAGAGATGTCTGAGGATGTTTTCAAAGAGATGCTCTGCTTCTGTAGGCCTCACATCTAAGACAGCTGTGTGTGGCCACTCACGTGCTGTAAATACCCAAGTAAACCTTGTAAATAAAAATATTTTTAAATGGTCTCTATCTGGCAGCCAGTACAATTGGAAGTCAATGCAATTCACTAGAAAATCCAATTCTTATGCACTGTGCCAAATGTTTTTGTGAAAATGTTTTGATTCTTGAGGAGTTCCTTTCTCAGCTGAATTATCTGCTAAACCCCAGTGGGTAACTATAAACAAGGGATTATCGCAGTCTGGGTGTGGAGCTTAGGTTCATTTCTTGGGTGTATGCTGTTTCATAGTCTGAGCAATGATGTGGAAGAAACCATAAAATCATGACTGATGGGGTGTTCAGATGAGACATTTATGGATATATTAGATAAGGAAACCTACAGACTGATGGTACAGAGATCTGTAGTGCTCGTAATATACATGGATGTTCACTTAAGGGAAATACACAGTTGTACTCCTGTTACCAAAATACAGGCTATAATTCAAGAGGGATGACAGGGCTAAAGAAGTTTTCCAAAGGACTGGATGCTCATAGTGTAAAATCAGCAGAATTCAATATCATAAATGGAAGGGTTGATCTGATTTGGGCCTGGGAATACCAAGTCAGCTGTTGGAGCTATAATTAACTAACTGTTTTTCTCATTTGAGGCATGGTATTTTATTCTAGAGTCAAAGGTTCAAGAAACCTGCTGAAAATATTAGAATAATTTGGAAGACAGCAGGTAGAAGAGGCTTAGAATATTGAAAAACATTATATTGTTGGATAAATAATATTCAAAAATATTCTTAAATGGTATAATGAGAGTATGAGAATGAGAGAGAATGAGAGTACAGTGAAGGAAGCAGCCTGGGTAGTTTTAAATACTTTCATTATGAAATTACTTAATCTTGGATTCTATAGGTTGTAGAAAGGTTTCCTTGGTTTGTTTTTGATTTTTTTAACACTATTTTGTATGTGGTGAAATAATTTCCTTGTGTGTCATAATTTCCTCTCTTGTTAAAACATGCTAAAAAGAGAAGTATTTCCTCAGTTTTGTAATGATACTTTCCAGTTACCAGCGATAGGAGACTCACTGGCTCTGCTGCCTCATGGAATTACCAGTGGCTTCTATTAGTTCCTCACACTTCAGCTGTTTCAGTACTTGCAGATGATCTATTTGATCTGCCACTGCTTTCTAGGAGCAGAACCCAGCACTGTGTTCCACCTTCCATGTGCCTGAGGTGCCCTGCTGTTCCTGTCACTCTGACCAGGCTGCAGGCATTCTCCTACGTGTCTGTGCCCAGTGGTATTGAGGCAGCAGCTCGATAGTGAAGAGAAAGCAGGATACCAGATCTGGTTCCTAATAATTTACCTGTTTGATCCTTAGCAGCACTTTGGTGCTGGGTAAATGAGGCTTTGCTCACATACAGTTGGTCTGGAGCTTGCTAAATGCACTTAATGCAGCCAGAAGAGGAATTTCAGTTGCAGGAATCTGACTAAACTGTAGTGAAGTTGAACAGAGGTGGTGTTAGAAAGCACATTTCTGTTAAATGCACTTTTCTACAAGCAAATCAGTATTACTTTTTAAAGGGAGGACATACTAGCCTCTAACAAGCTAAATAGAATTTTTGACTAATTTTTGGGGAGGCCCTTTTAGATGGCAAGTGTTCTGCTTAGAGTACCCCAGAAAAGCCAAACCTGAGGCTCAGGTTCTGTTCATTTTGGCTATATCATTCATAACTAAAAACAGCAGAAGAATTCTAATTTTAATTGCTCAAATTCTCAAAAGTAAGTGTTTGTTCTGACTGCCTCCATTTCAAGACTTTCAGCTGCTGAGTTCCAAATGGTCTCTGAAAAACAAGCTTCTTCAGGGTGTTATTAAGATAGGCAGGAGAAGTGAAGTATCCTGAAGACCTGACATGGTAAAAAGGAAGGTTGTCAATTTCTACCAGTTATCTGTTGGTCTTTTAGGCTGCCTTTGAGTTGGAGCTACAAATGTGTCTCTTTTAAATGTTTGTCCACACAAAAATATTTTAACTATTCACAGCTAACTAACATAATCTCTGTGACTTTGAAGATGCTGAAAGATCTGAACTCTTGTAACACAAGTTTCATTTCTGTAAACTGTACATAATCTCATTTTTTTAATGACTTCTGTGAGTCAGAGGAACTTCCTCTATGGGATGAATCAGCGGTAGCTGAAAATCTCTGCATTGCACTGCATTGTGTAGACATGTCTTGAGTCATGTTCTTTAATTGCCTCAGACTGTAGCTGTAGAAAGTACAAAGATGAGTAGAATCCTCCAACTGGTGCCCTTGACATTGCTGCCTCTGCATGTCCAAATGATGATTTTTAGTAACAGCCAACTGTTATCAGCTGGTTCAGGGCCCTGAGCAGCAGTGTGCACTTTGGAGATCCTCCATTGTCTGCCTATAGCATAGAGACAAAAATCCTTTCTTTCTCTCATCTTCATCTGTCAGGTCTCAAGGTCTTTCAGGCCCTTCCCATCTATCAATGCACTTTTGTACTACACCTTTTCTGACGTGAAGCCTGGTCTTAGCAGGGACACGCAATCTGTGGGCAGCAATAAAACCTTGCCTAATTAATGTCATTTTCTGTACCCTGTCATGACTCAGTAAAATGCACCAGCAGTTTAGCCACTGACTCTGATCTCAGAAACCTTTAGGTCCAGACCCATTCTACCTTGCAGAGCACCTGTCTGCTCGTGTGTCATAATAACACAGATCAAGCAGAGTGTCTCCCCTAGACCTACCCATTGAGGAGCCAGAAGAATTTTACTGAGAGCCCTGCTTTTGACCGTCAAATCCTCCCTTGATCAAACAAGACTCTCTACATTGACAGGACAATGAAACATGAATTGTATTTTGGGTGAGGCTTCTGTCTGTGGGTGGGATAGAGCACAGGCCATTGGGCGTGGGGAGCTTATTTTTGCAGCCAAATAAATGTTAATATTTGGATTTGGTTTAGCTTGTTTCATGAACAGGAAAATGTTCTACCCACAAGATGGCTGAAACTGTCACTGTCTATCAAGAAATTATGCCAACAGGAAAGGAGGAGATGACAAAATTCATTGCCTAAAGATGAGGAAGGTACTCAGTGATTGCAGCTGAAGGTGCTGCCAACTTCCACAAATTCCTCTTTGCCCTGGAGCCAAGCCAAACCAGAGAGCAGGAACGCACAACAGAAAGAGCAGTTCCTTCCTAAAGAAAGCGATGCCAGATGAGGCAGGCAGGAATTGATTGCTACTGTGGGGCAGAGAGCTGCAGCTCTGTTATGGTTGTATTTCCATTCTGACAGTAACATGTGTGATGGGACAGCTCGTGGCCACCTGTCTCTTTGCTGTAAGGATTCCTCAGGGATTTCCTGTGTGGTAACTTCTGAGAGAATTCTGCTGTCTCTTCAGAAATGAAAAACTTTACCATATGGCAGCTTTACAATAAAACAAGATACATATCAATGTTATTTCTGTTGTCTGATGCTCACCACCTCCCAGTTCTTCCTTCATCCACAATATAATGAAAAGGTCTAGAAGCCTTACAGCTTTGGGCCTCATTAAGTTGGTCTCTTTTCAGATGGACTGGACAGAAGTTGCATGTTAAACAAATCAGAAGTAACATTTGAGTGCACACAACTGTAACAGATTTGTTTTCCAAGTATAAGAGTTTTTTTATCACTCCTGGCACATACATTTCCAAAGTGTTATACTGCAGGAACTCTTATTCTAAGGCTTCTTTGTAGCAGTAGTTGAAGGATTAAGACCATCTTCTTAGAATATATTTTTCTCTAAAAGAAATTTGTAATCATAAGAAAGTGCTGGCTGTTTAAGCCTTTGACAGAGGCAGACATTTGACAGACTTTTGTGTAGTTAGGAAATCTTCTGTCTCATGGGTCCCTAGTGGGAGATGTTAACGCTCTCAAATAACTTCTGTTCTACAGCCTTCCAGTTAATGACTGTTATGTAATAACAAGGCAGCCAAAGCACATCACTGAACAAGGCATATGACTACTCCAGCCTCAGCTAGGCCTGCTGATGCTGCAATAAAGTTGTATGGTGTTGGATAGCACTCCCTCTATCACTCTGAGGAGGACAGACCAGTGGGATTTATTCCCTCACAGAGAAGTGGGGATGCACTGAACCAGCAATCTCCTCTGCATCAGTAGAGATGAATAGTCTCAGAGTAAGAGAAGAAAAAAGTAAGATGAAGTCTCATAATAATGATGATGTGAAAGGGATTCAGCCCACTTCCAACTAGGCTCTGGTCTCACCTTATCCTTAACTGGCCCGGTGGGAATCTCTCCTGAAAATGCTGATGGAGGGATGGTGAAAAGAAGGAGTCCAAACTGTTGCCAGACTGCAGCAGGTCGGTACATTTTCCTGCAAGAATGCTTGGAGACCAGTTATGGGAGACCCTCCACCAGACAGATTGCTCACAGGTTTCACAGTGAGGCTGGGGTGTCTCACTCTCTGGAGATATTAAAAAGCTGTCTGGAAACAGCCCTGAGCAACATGCTCCAGGAGACCCTGCTTGAGCAGGGAGGTTGGACTAGATGACCTCCTGGGGTCCCTTCCAGCCTGAACCATTCTGCGATTCTGATTGTGACAGATGTAATCATCATTTTCATTTATCTCAAGCTGGGGGTAAGCACATTCATTATCCTAGAAAACCTGTTGCCCAATCTCCTTCTGATTGTAATTTTAGACAAATAAAAGATATTTTCTTTCCACTGAAGGGCATTTAGCCAAGATGATTTTAATGTTCTGGTGCATACTTGTCTGCCTCCACTATCTATGATTTTAATTTAAGATGGACTGAAGTCTTTCCCCCAGACTCCCAAGGGCTATCAAATCACAGCCCCTGCTCATCTGCACTGAGAGGTGACAGTGTGTAATCCCTGTTCACTGGGCTGGGACTGGCAACCAGGGACTATGGGGCTGCCGTGAGAAATAGGAGCCCTGCAGTTCATATCCTCTGAAAGGGCACTCCCACAACAGCAGACCCACAAACAATCCTTTGTTATAAGAACTTTCAAGCTTTACAATCTTGTAAATCGAAAATCCATTTATCTAGAAGATAATGTTATTATTAAGCTACTATATAGCTTCACCTTTGCACCTGCAATACTGGAGAGTGACATTTCCAGGAGCTATAAAGTCAGCCTATTCAGCCACAGCTAAATTTAATTTTAAATAACAAAAAAATGAAAATGCTCAAAAAATTACAGACCTTTTTAGAGCAAAATGGATTCTGAGCTCAGCCCAGTGAAAGAAAAGTATTTTACTGGCTTTTTTTAAGTCACAGGCTCCCAGATACAGCTTCCAGTATACCACCCTGGGATGCACACTGACTGCTCTGATGCATTCATGAGAAACAAACAGAGCACAAAAAATCTGAATGCCAATCAGATATAGCAGAGCAGATTGAATGGTATATCAGTTGAGACTTGTGATTCACACAAGATACAGTATTTGCAGAATGTTGCCAAGAATGCAGGAGTAGGTTTTGGACACCCACTGCTACAATTATGGAAGTTTAGGTTCTATTTCCCAAATCTCATTTTTTCTCAGCAACAGAAAAAGCAACACTGACGTGGAGGGAGCCCCAAAGTGACCAAACCCAGTTTCTCTGCAAACACAGCAACTAAACAATCATTGAGATACCAACGTCTGCCTCCACTTATGCTAGGAAAAGAGAAGGAAAGGAATCACTTATTCATCAAAGAGGAATCTCACTCAGCCAAGTCAGCCTTCTCTGATTTGGGCACCAGTCAGGCTGTTAAGAGAATGCCATGGTAGTTTGTTGGTAAGTTTTGTGACTGGAACTAATTGGGGCAAGGGAGGGAGAAGAAACAGGGGAGGGTTTTTTCCATAGCTGGAGGAAGGTAAAACCTGCCACAAATATTTTTGGAGTATGGAAGTGTTTATCTGCTCATGAAAAGTATTTCTTTTATTTTCATTGAAATCCACAAGTGAAGTCCATGATTTAGTACTTTGGCAATGGCCAACTTCCCTTTCTTAAGGGTAAGGAGAGAGCTGGTCACAGTTTGTCAGCAGAAAGGAAGAACCTTATTAATGGGAAATTCTGAAGAGAATTTCTGTGTGAAAGTGTGTGAAGGGAAGTGCTCTTTTTCCTCAGCTCCTACAAATCACAGTGAGGTGATTTCTTCCAGCATTTTAGAAGAAATAGAGTAATTCATACCAGGCCTATAGTAGACTTGTGCCTATCTGTTCCCAACACTTTCTACATAAAATTACCTGTCACAGGGTATAATACAGAGTATATTTATTTCTTCCCAGCAATATTCTACTGGAATTTGAGGTGCAAATGGCTAATGATTCTAGTCATTCCAGCATTCTAGTCCCATGCTCTGAGAAATAAGCATGCTCATCGCTGAAGAGCTTAGGTTTATTTTTCTTCCTGGTGAAGTAATTGACTTCGTATATCTTACTCAGCATCTCCTTGGCAACCTGGAACAGACTCCTCTTGTCCTCCAATTACTGAGACAGGCACTGCCACACTCAGTAGCAGGAGCTGCGAGGAGAGGCGAGGAGAGCAAGAATGTCTTTAGAGAGCGAGAGTGCCTCCCAGAGCCAAAGGTGCAAACAGCACCTGGAAAGGAGCCAGCACAAACTCCTTCACCGCAGTCCTAGTGCTACTTGTGACCACAGCAAACACTGCAGGAGACTGGATGCTGAGCTCTATGGATGGTGGTCAGGCTATTTAATCAGAAGCCACCCTGAGGTTTGAACACTGGTGAGGTAGCCACAAAGACTACAAAATGTAGGGCTTGAGCACCTCTGCTATGAAAACAAGCTAAGAGAGCTGGGGTTGTTCAGTTTGGAGAAGACTCCAGGGAGACCTTACTGCAGCCTTCCAGAACCTAAAGAGGGCTTTTGAAAAGAGGGAGAGTGTCTTTTTACACAGGCAGATAGTGATAGGAAGGGGAAATGGTTTTAAAATAAAAGAGGAGAGATCTAGATTGGATGTTAGAACTTTAAGTTCTTTAGTTCTTTACTCAGGGCATGGTGAGGTGCTGGCAGAGGCTGCCCAAAGAAGCTGTGGATGCCTCATCCCCAACAGTGCTCAAGGCCAGGTTTGATGGGGCCCTGAACAGCCTGGTCTAGTGGCTGATATACCTGCCCATGGCAGGGATGATCTTTAAGGTCCCTTCAAACCCAAGTCTTTCTATTATTATGTTAAAATACATTTGCAAATATCAGTACAAATAAATAATAGGGAAGAACACGGTTCTGTAGGAGATGGTTTTGGCACACTGCCTCTCTCCTCACTCCAAACCCCTGGCAGCAGGCTGCCTGGGTTATTTGAAGTGGAATTTGATTATGGCCTGCCAGCCAGAGCCTCTGCTACTCTGCTACACAATGTGAGTGTGTCAGAACAAGTTCACTGCAAGGGAAACTCCACTGAAGTCAAGAGAGTTGTACTAAGAACAAATCCAGCCCATCACCAGGCTTTTTTCTGGGTGAATCAAATGCTGATGCAAGCAGGCACCAGTCCCACTGCAGTTGGCAGCAGTCTTTTGAGAGACTCAGGCCTGTCTATTCAGTGCTGCCCTTCTCGGGGACCAGCAAAATCCTGTAGTACTTCTTGCCACATGACATTCCTCTGCAGGGAGAGATACTGTTAAGTAGAGGTATCACAAGTGCTTATAGCTGTGGGGAAAACTTCAGAAATACGTCATTGATAAAATATGACTTTCCTGATATAGCAAATAGTGTGGGAAACAAGTTTTGAGACATCCACATGCATTTATCATAACCGAGTTACTATGGTTACTACCACAGCAGTCCATTTTGCCACTGATCATATTACAGAACCATCCAGCTTATTTACTTATTCCAAACTGTCAAATTCTGTGGCCACCTGGCTAACGCTCACTGTCTTTCCCTTCACACTGTTCTCATTGTCTCCAACTAAAACAGCTTCTGCAGTCCCATGCGGAGCTACTAGCATGGAGATCAGAGCAAATGGAGCTGAATATGTGGGGTAGAGTCCAGTGAAATTTTATATAAAATAAATAAATAAATAAATAAATAAATATTCTTCAGTAAATAAATTTTTCTGGATGTCTAGCCTGGATCTGAACCTCTACTGGTGCAATTCAAGGCCATTCCCTCTTGTCCTGTCAAAGGACCTCTCTGAACATCCTTTATAATGATACATTATAGGGGAGAAACCTCCAGTTTCTGAAGATATCTGCTACTAAGTTTTCAAGCGGGTACATTGATAAAATGTAAAAATCAGAGGGACTGGATGCAAAATAGATGCTCAAAGTACTCTGTGCACTCCTCAGCAGCATCCCATGTTTTCGGAAATTGTCTTCCAAGATTATTTTCTAAGATTATTCCCCAGTTTTCTTCTCTTTTGCAAAACACTAGCTGAGGCCAGTTCTGCAGAACCAACCTCAGTGCAGGATCTCTATTGTCTGATGTACACCAGCACTGCCTGTCCTGGGGTAGTGATAACCAGCATCAGGCATGTCTGGACAGGCATGGCAGAAATGGGGATACCACTGGAAAGGCATTTTTACAGATTCCAGCAATAAATTTGGTTTTAGTATCTTCAGTGGTGATGGTCATGACATTTTCCTGCAGATAAGTAATGCAAGGAGAGGTTTCTGTCCTTCAGTAATTATAAACCTGAAATATGGCTCACAAAACATGGAAAAAAGCCCTTCCATTGCCTGCTTTACAAAACCTGTGGGATTTCTCATGCAAATACAAGCCAGAAACTATACCCATGGGCTGCACGAGCCTCTTGTTTACAGAGAAGCTCACCCCTTGGCAGCAGTATCTCTAGGACAGGACCTCAGCAGTTATGTGGGGCTGTCACTGTAGTCACACTACTACAGTTTTTTAAGGGAAGGAATATATATATGCAAGTATTACTTTGTAAACAGCACTGATATAACAGAGAAGGGAAAAATCACTGATGTGCGCATGTGAATGGCTGAAATTGTACAGGCTGATGTGCAGTCTTTGGCATTTGGAATTTCTGGAAGAATGCTGCTAAAGAAGGAACCTATAACTCAAACTAGCTGTTCCTTCAGAGAGTAGGACAGAGGGGGTGGGAGTGTTCTCTGAATGCAGGGAAATTCAGATGGTGTGATGGAGAGACTGCAAGGGGAACCCAGCCAGGTTTTGATTATTCCAGTTCAGATCAGCACAAAAGAATCAGTGACCTGCTGGATTTAAATGGTCAGTTTTAGTGGCCTGATTCTACCTTTTATGTTAAACTCTATCAATGCTTCTTTTACGCCACTTTACAAGCTCTTTGCCTGATTGAGGCCATAGAGAGTGAGCCAAGCACGCACTGTGACTCAGGAGACACAACACTGATGATGTCAGAGAAACCCTGCCCACTCCCCCCAGTGCTGGTTTCGGCCTCAGATGTCCAGATCAGTCCTGGGAAGTGGCAGCTTTCAACTATGTGCTAATTCATGTGCAAGCATCTCTCTTACCCATATGCAGCCCTGATCAGCTGTTATACTAAGGGACATGTGGAGGTGGGCAGCAAAACAAATAACCAACAGAAATACATTTACTTACACTTCTGAGTATACAGCACCCAGCATAGGAGTCCACACAGCTCAAGCTGCAGGGACTGATAGGACAGGCTTGTGGGACATTGAGACTGCATATTCTGCATGGTCACAGACATATTGTATGGCCACAGAAAAATTGCTTTGCTTTGCTTTTTCATACTTTCGTCCACCTGTAAAATGGGGTGTCTGTGCTCCAGCTGTGGGAAATTAGGGCTAAGAGCATGCCCTGAATCAGTGGGTACAGCTCCCCACAGAGCAGGCAGCATCAGCTTCATACCAACTTGAGTGAGGACTTCAGCTTCCAGGAGTTCCATTGCTCCATGCACTTTCCTTGCCTTGGGCTTCCAAACCTTGGGAAGTTTGGAGTTTGCATTATACTCTGGGTTCTCTTTTATTTTATTAACTTTCATGAAACACTGTTCCATGTTTGTACATGTGATAATGTAAGTAAAGAACAAGAAGTCTAGTAGCATAAAATAGTAATTTCAAAGGACTATGAATTTAAATAAAGACAAGACAGCTGGTCTCACAGGCAGAGAAACAAGATTGGGACTCATGAGGCTTAGGCTGAGTTCCTAATTCTGTTGAGCTCTATACAAAGGCTGTGTTTTTAGCAATCTTTCTCTTACTGTCTGGCCTTGAACAATCCAGCATTTCCAAGGCTGCTTTTATAAAATGTATTAATAAATGTATTAATTCAGCTACTTTACTAACTCTAGGATGATTAATTCCCAATGAGATAGAGGAAACAACTTAGGTGTAAGAGAGTTAGAGAGGCATGAATTTACGTGCATATTTCTACATATGCATAAATACACATCTATACAACTTCTGCTCTCAACACAGGAGGGAAGAATGTGGCACATGTGTATTTTGACAAAAAGGGATGAGGACTTTTGTTTAAGCTTTCCATAAATAAACTATACCTGGAAGCAAAGAAAAAAATCCAGAATTTCATTATTAAAAGGATTCCTTTTCTAAATCTCTGGGGGGGAAGAAAAGGAGTAGCTCTAGACATGGAAATTCTTGGTTTTTACTATTATACTTGCTACATTAGGTGTAATTGGATCAATATGATAGCCTGGCTTGTAAATACATGCTGTTCTTGACTGTGCTTTTTTACATTTCATTATTTTGTGCTTTGTTGTGTTTTGAATGCAAATGTATGGCCAGATATGTCGCTAATGGTGTTTATTTGTTGGTTTCAAAAGCAAGAGAAAGTATTTCCTTTGTATTTGAGTTATGGCTGAGTAGGTTAGAAGGATCCCCTGCTTATGAATGTCCCCTAAGTGGAGGGGACCTCCCGGCAGCCTTTCTGTTCATGAAATCCGTCTTTGTCACAAATAGCAAATCTTGGGCTATGGAATATCACAATCTCATTATGGGATGTCATCCCACAGCACAAATACATTATTCTCAGTGGATTTACAAACGGCATAGCCAATATTGCCACCTGGATGTGACAGATGTACTGGGTATATTTACAGTGAGACATGATTTACACTTGTCAGGACAGTGGCAAGAATACGCTGCAGAGAAGACTAGAAATACTGTTGAGAGAGTTTCTCCTTCATGGTTCCTTAGACACCATAATCCCTGTCCTGAAGCACGGGGTGGGGGAGGGAGCAGCTCTCCCTTGCTTTCTAAGTTACAGCTGGATGTGGGGAATAATATTCATCTCAGTATTTCTGCCTGGAAGGCCTGAGCTGTGCCTTCCAGCTGTGGGAGCAGTGTTACCCCTTACCAGCAAAAGGAACTTGCAGCATCCTTGTCATCCCAGCCCACGGACCCTACAGATGTATCTCAGAGAGTGAGGGATGATGTCTATGTCTGACCAAGTTGCAGGAGAGCTCAAATTGTACTATGTGGCGTGTGCCTCAGTACCATCCTTTACACCCAAGGGAACAACCCTCAGTGGCTGTCCAGGCACTCCTTCTGTCCCAGTTGTAGGTTACTGATGGAGACAGGGTATCCAGTTTCCCAGTGAGTAAGGAGCAAAATGCTGATAACAAAAGTACTACCAGTAAGAACAGGTTGGTTTAATACTGGCCTCTTTAAGAAAGAGAAATATAAATGTCTGTGAATGAAGGTAAATCAAACTGAAGCAGACAAATCAGTTCCACCAGAGCCAAAAATAAACGTGAGCAAACCTCCAGGGTTCTATGAGATGAGACAAATGAGAGAGGAAATGATCCACTTAGAGCTAGAGAAGTCCAGATAACATATTAGCGTGGAGGGGACAGCCTGAGGGAATGTCTGCAGAACTCTGTCACCCACAGAATCAGCAGGACTGATGGCACTCAGTATCCTGGCAGTCTGGAAGGCCAGCAGGGACTCACTGTTTCTAGGGCACAGAGAGGAGACTTTCACTCCTTCCTAATGAAGAAGGCAGTCAGAACATCCTTGCACATGAATAAGGGGCTGCTGCAAAGAGGACATCCTCTGCTTTCTGGAGATGGGAGAAGCAGTGAGTGCTGCTCTGGGGGAGTAGGGAACAAAACTCTGCTTATATCTGCTGCGATATAAGCAGAATGTGGAGAGGAGTGTGAGTTGTGGAGCTCCCCCTGCAATCTCAGATGGGATCTGGTCCCAAAAAACTGGGTTATCCTCGACCTTTGCCTGGGCTGTGGACTACTACACATACCTAAAACATGGTGCCTTTTCACGTGAACAGCAGGACACAGTGAAGTGCTGAAGAGAGCTCTCGATCCAAATTCAAGGCCACACTGGGTCAATGATCTCTAGCTGAGCAAAAGGGAAGCAAAGCAGAACAGAGCTGGCATATCTCCAACCAGCAACTTACAACCTAATTTCCATTTCTCAGCTATGGCATTTTAAGCCCAAAGCCTTTCTGAGTAAAGTGTCTGTGAAAATTAGGGCCTGTACAATCCAGAGGGTTTGTTTATGGCTCAGGTCTGCATGAGCCTAGTGTCTGAATTTCCCATCTGTGAAATTTTAATGGGGGTGCTAGAGAAAGAAGAGAGTTCTGCATGGTTTTACAGTAAAATAACAGACTTATGTTTTAAATATGAGATATCCACAGTGCAAAATCACAGTCAAGTACAAAGTGAGTCAATGAAGAAATGAAAAGAAAATGAAAATTAAAAAAAAAAATCCAGCAGGAAAGTGAAAATCTCTTGACAGATTACAGTTATGCTTCTGTGGTCACCAGTGCAACTAGTCTGACTCCTTGAACAGAAGTTAGGAAGATAGATGGTCACCTATATATTCATTTCTACTGAGGATGCTTTTATTTTTTTCAAAGTTCATGCTAGCACTGATTAATTCTGGACCTTAAGTATAAATGAAAGTGACTCTTGACATGTTGAAATAAAAATTCACACAAAACAGAAATTGATACTGTTTCCTGTGCAATAGCAATGTGACATTCATTTAAAAATAATGCATATCAGACCCTGCTTCTCTCTAAATCAGAGCTGATTTGAATGCAGAGTATAATTATGTTATTTTCCTAACCCAGGGAAATGGGAAATCACATGCCCACCTAGGAAATGAGCACCTCTAATGACAAGGCAGCTGCAGAAGCCGCACGCCGACGCTTCTGTATCTCATTAGGTCAGACTTGTAGGGGAAATTCTCAAAATTAACCTTCTGCAGCCAGTGTTGCAGCATGGTTGTTATAGATCTTGGTGCAGGGAAAAAAGTGGGGTTCCTGTTCAGCCACTCCCCAGTTCACAACTCCCCATTTGCCATCTGCTCATGTGAGCACAAGGCTGCTGTGCTGGGACCTTGTTGCTGTGAGCTTCATGGCTGAATCCTCCCACACAACTTGGAAATTTATCTTGACCTGTTTCTCTTGACAGATGAATAAAATTGCTTCTGAATGCAAAGACACACATAGCTGTGAATAACAGCTACCCTTCATCCCAGCATTTCACCTCATTGCCTAATTAGTCAGGAAGAGAAGCAGAAGCTGTCTTGATAGTTAAGGGACTGAAAATAGCGATTCAATGCTGAATTCACGCTTCTCCATAGCCTGTGTCTGATTCTAGGCGATTCTGCTCACCCAAAATGTACTGGCATTTACCTTCTCAAATCCATTAATCTTTGACTGTCTATGCGAGTTGCACCTCTCAAAATTCAGGTGATTTAAGTAGATATCCAAGTATAAACATATTTTGATTTGGTTTCATAACAAGATTCAGAGTTGCTCAGAAGGAAACATTCTGCTTTTGAGTTACTAGCACTTCCTCCTTGAGTGAATCAAGAATGGCATTTTCATTTTCACTCTACAACTTACTGGGTTTCAGGCTGCCTTTCAAAATTTCACTGACCAGCAGGCCCTGAGCTTTCACACTATATCACTACCATAAGGGCAAAGACCCAGAGCAGTGAAAGAGTCCTGTGAAACTGTTTGACACAAAGCTGAAGGAAATAGCTGCTCCACTGCTCAAGGTTATCCTGCCTGCAGTAATTTCCAGGAGTATCCTCTTCTGTTATGCTTTATCAACCCTAACACTCTGTTCCTTCATCCTGGTCTCTTTATCATGAGAATCCATCCATGGCAGAGTGCAGTCAATAAATGAATTTACCTTGAGGTCTTCTCTGGATATTGGATCAGCTCCAAAATGTACTGGTGGCTCTTCCTAAATAGCATGTGTCTTAACTTTGACAGACAACTTTTCCAAATGTCTCTCGTTAGAGTTAATCTTCTAAACCCTCCTTTTGGTATGTGGCTGAAGCACCAGAACTTTCTGAGAGCTGTAGCTGATTGACATTAGTGACACTGCAGTCATGTTTCCAAGATGTCAAAATAGACATTTTGTTTGGAGCACGAAACTGTCAGTCTGAATTTGTTTGCTGCTGCAACAGAACAGAAGTTTGGCTACGAGGTTTGTTGTCTGTAGTATAACGAAATGTTGTAATTTATTTATGGGTTATAGACCTGTGAATAAATACATTATTAACGCCCATAGTCTTAACACTTATTTCTGCTCTACAATATAAGTGAAGCATTTAATGACAGCAATATGGCAAGGTGAATATTGGCCTTTTGTGACTCTGGAAAACTTCCTAGGGCTTTCACTCTGTGTGTATGTGTGTTTTCACCGTCTGTGGACAAAGCCTGGCTCTGTTTCTGCACTTTTCGGTACTTGTCACTGAGAAGAGGTGAGAAAAATGTCTACAAAGTTACCCAGCTTGGTCAAGGGTAGTAAGACTCAAATATCCTGAGATTGCAGGAAAATTTCTAGCACGTCCCTGATGCCTTGAGTTTCACAACAAAATGTTCAGAAATGCTGATGGTCACTGAAACTATGCCAGTGAGCATGGACAGATGATACAAACCTCATATTTCTATAGACCTTCCACATTAAAGGAGAAAAATAAAATAAATCTGTGATTTTCACTTTTTTGAAAGTCTCCTCTCCTGCAACACCAGGAATGTGATGCTGGGGGAATGTGGGTGCAGAACTCTCCATCTGTCATGCTGGCCAATACTGTCTTGCTTCTGTGTTTCTTCACAGACTCATGCCTGTGTGAGAGCTCTCTGAGGCAGAGATCCTACTTTTTCTTTTTTTTTTTTGGCACAGCATCTGACATGATAAAGTTTGAATTCATAACCAGCTCTTGTGAACTAGCACTAAGCATTTCTGACATGAACAGTATTTAAGAACAAATTAGACTTCTAAAACTGCATGTTACTTTTGTGCTAGGCTTCTGTGTGCAGGTGAATTGAACCGTTTGAGGACTCATTATGGGGCAGGGTTTTTGTCTTTGAAGATGTTGCAAAGTCAGTGATCTAGGGATTCTCATAGCTTACATCTCACCCCGCCCACCTTCTTAATTATACAAGTGCAACTGTTTCTGTGGCCCATGCTAAGAGCAAGAATAGGGAACTGATCTGGCTTTTGGAAGAAGAAAATGGCTAAGAATGCAACTATATATCCACTACTGGCCCAGTAAGCAAAGTCTCAGCCCCTTGTACAACCAAGGGAGGTCATTGCAGCAAGTGAGTGGGAATGAGAAGTAGTACTGGTGGAGTGTGGGAACAAGTATGGCTGTTAAACACTTGATACGCTGAAACACAGTCTGGAAGTGATGCTCTGGACTCTTGTCTTCCTTCCAGTTTCTCTTTCACTCCATCAGAGTAATAAAACCTCCTGCCTGCTTATTAGGAGCGAGCTGTCTCTGCTGTTAGGGAAGATGTTGATTAGGAGAGAGTAGAAGCACTGAACTGATGCTCACTACCTGTACTGGCAGAGGTGTAAATCTGGGTCAAGAGGGAGTGCTCAGGTCAGGCCAGGCCAGGCCAGGTCAGGGATGTTGCAAGGCTGTTTCAGTGCTCACTTTGCTGCTTTGCTTGACAAGCACTGATCTACTTGCTTTTTCTTTCATCTCATGCTGAGCACAGAGTGCAAGGGGACAGGTGCTCTGATTCCTGTGATGTGCTGAAGTGGATGACTCCTAGTTTGCTCGTCTGTGCAGGAAAGAAATCAGTCAGTTGAGGTAACACGCTGACATGCATTTTGGCCCAAAGCCTCTCCAGCTAGAGCTGTGAGAATGGCTTTTGTTCTGCCACAATGGAGAGGAGAATTCTCATGTATATTTCAAACAGAATGCTGAAGGTAAGGCCTGATCTTCCTTGCTAAAACCTGGGAAATTTCATTGAACTCAGTGAAAACTGCATCTGGAATCCAGCAGTGATAACAGGGTCAGGTCTTGCAAGCTCTCTGTTATGCTTATAGAGTTAATTTATATTAGCAAATTGATTTTCTTTTGCTTTCGTCCAAATGAGCCATGAGAATCCAGCCACCATTACAAATAAGCATACTAACACTGGTAGCATTCTCCTTTTCTGTCTAGTACTTCTCTCCTGTCCTGAGTTGATTTGGACACAAGTGACATCAGTCACACCCAGAGAGATTGCAGCCAGGGTAAGTGGATGTGGGAGAGGAAGGAAATTGCAGGGAAGGAATCCAGCAGGGAAGCAGGGAGATGCTGCCATGAATCAGTCCAGGAGAGAACCGTGCCCATCTGTAAATCTAGTGGAAGAAGAGATGTGATTTTGTGGTTTCATTTGAAATGCAAGAGGCTGTAAATTAATCTGTAATCCAAAATGGACTAAAAATTTCACCAGACTGTTAATGGAAGATATGTCCACTTATCCCATGCTCATACATCACATATAACTACAGAATATCTGATGGCTCCTGGATATGAATAAGACTGGCAGGTGCTCTTGTGTTGTCATTGTCTACTTCATCAATATAGCTATAGTTCATCCTATCCCTAATTTTGGCAACTAGGCAGGTAAAAAATTCTTGCATCAGCAAGGATTTGCACACACTAAATTGTATTTTAAATTTGGAAGCCTCTTTTCACCCTCTGCTTTCACTGTAGAATGCATAGTGGCTGACTGTGTTCTCTTCTGGGATGGACAACTCTCAAGTAGACAGATAACTTCAAAACTTCTTTACTCTTGCAGGCTCACATAGGTCTGCTTGAGGAAGCCACACTGCATGGAACAGAACAACATATTGCAGGCTGGTTAGAAAAGGCAAACTGATATAGTTAGAGAAATCTGCCAGTAAGAAAATAAAATCTAGTTACCCATGTCATTTTCATTTTAGGGGTCTATATGGGGAGGACTGGTGACAGCTCTCCAGATTTTACAGTAAAATATGTTGGTGTTACAGAGATGGACAGAAACTGACTGACTGGCTAACCAACCGTTTGACTTTAATACACACTCTATGCTGTCAGGTTCCTGGCATGCTGTAGGCACATCTTCTATTACACCTTTCCTGCTGGAAGTTGAGTAAATATACTTAAAACAAAGCAAACTACAAAGTCACAGTCCATTGACAGTAACTGAATGAAACTGAGAAAGGATTGCTTGAGGAGTCAGGAGCTAAATTACCTGCAGAGAGCATGGATAGGTAGAGACACCAGCCCCTGTGCATTGCAGCCAAAACATGGTCAGCCAGCTGTCTGTCCAGTTCCACAACACCTCTGCATTATGGATCTGCCCACCTCTGCTTGTCTCTCACAAACAATGCAGTGGGTGGCAACTCAGCACCTGGGCTGGGTTGGCTGAAAGGATGGTTTGTTGTAGTTTTACCCACAACATTTTGCTGGTTTTATGTGTCTATTTTACTCATTCCTGAACAACTGTTAGAGCCTTTCTTCTTCCTACTTAAAGTCTTTATTTTCTTCTCCTCTAGCAGCATGTTGTTTACATACCCTGATCAGAGTAATCAAAGGAAGGTGAGAGATGCCTGATTCCTGCAGTTTGATTTTCTGCCTAAAGGAAGGCTTTTTCTTCAAGCCTTGAAGTAATGTTATACAGGTTTCCTCAAATCTCCTTTCCCCCATAAAATAAAGAAGCCAGTTTTGCCCAGCTCAATATTCTGTTTGAAGTCAGATTGTAGCTGTCTATACATGAGTGGAAAACACAAAGTTCTGCACTGAATTGCTATCACACTGGGCTCACAGCCAGTGTCTGGTGTCATCCACCTGCTTCACCTACTTCAGTTCAGAGCTCTGGGGATAAGAAATAAGTCTTTGGAAAAACTTTCTGCATGGGCAGAAGGTGCCAGAAGTGCCCTTCTGGGCACTTCCACACCTCCTGGTCTGCAACATAAACACCTAGCTGGATTTCTCAGCTCTAGAGCTGAGCACAAAGGGGGAAAAGGGCACACAGAGGAATTTTTAGACACCTAATTTTCCCCCACACTCCTGGCTTGAATACAGGCTAAAGCAACAGAGAACCAGGTTACGAAAGCCACAAAATCACACCAGAGAGGAGTTGTGGACAAGGTATTGGCCTTGCATGAGTGGGTTAGGAAATTTCCTTCTTAGCTTGCAACTTCTCTCCTACCCGTACTGGTAGTCTTGCCTGCTGCTTTACAGTGCTTCACAGGTGGACAAGGTTTCCTCTCCAAACTACATCATATGACTCAAGACATCACCGAAGGACAGAGGTGAGCCACTCACTGCAGACTCACATGGCATCTGTGCCAGACACTGGAAGGCTTCCATGTCCTAATACCCCACGTCTTCAGCTCAGGACTTCATCCAACAAGGAGTTCTTATGTTCTAATACCAGGAAATAGAGTGTAAAAACACAATTAAAATTAATGCTTCTCTGAGATATGTTGTGCAAGCCAACCTGGAGAGGACAACACTGTAATCTTTTTAGTGCTATTGTAACCTAGTGCCCATAAGGAAAAGCAAATATCAACTTCAAATTGACTGTGATACACACAGTGAAAGCTAAGTGGAGTGAATGAGGAGAGCCCAGAGATAAAACAGACTGCTCTCCAGATATTATTCTGAAAATTAAAGTGAGTGGATGGAAGATATACATCATAAAAATATTCCATTATGTTCAGTGTGCTAGAGTAGAACTTTCACCCGTTTAAACTCTCATTAAAATGCAGCCATTTTTGTTTCAAAGGATTAACATGTTGGCTCTAAAGAGAGAAGAAAAATGTGATTCATGGTGTGCTTGGAATTAGATATTGTTAATTGAAAATAACCCCAGGCACTTACACAGGGAGATTCAGCTCAGATTCTTGAAACAATTTTGTTTGTATAAAATTCATTCATGTAAAGGGGCTGCTAAAAGACGTGTGCAGCAAAAATCTCATCAAAAAGTACTGTGGGAGCTCTTGTATGCTTCCACTGTACACTAAGGCAAATATCACTTACGGGTAGAAGGTTTTTCAAAATGTGGGCACTCACTGTCACATAAGAACAAAATACGTGTCTGTAAAAATAGCAGGAAATGATTTATGATAGTTTGGCTACAGCTGAATGGGTGTCTGTACAGCTAGATAAAACAAGTCCCCTGAAAACTCTGGAAAAAAGACACTGGTGCAGTTTGACTTCTGTCACTCTGAACATGAAAAAATATTCATTGTGAAATGAGGACTTTGTAGCCTTGTGCAAACTCCTAATCAAAATTAATGTAGAGGAGAAATTACTATGTGGTGGGTTTTGGCTGCAGTGAATTTTCTGATGGTCTGAAGTTTAGCAGGGACGTTCAGAGCATCCTTAAGTCCACTGTAGTCAAAAGCCACATCAAGATTCCCCAAAGGACTTTCACAAGAACTCAAAAGGTAGGCAGACTGTTAAGGGACTTTATGAATGAAGGTCCGTGACTCTTAACTCAGCTTCATCACAAATGCTCCTTCTTGGCAAGGAGGGGATCAGGCCCCTTGTAGGGGCTTGCTTAAGGCCAGAGAACCACTTAGTCTGGAGGAAATGAAAACCCTTTCAGTCATGTCCTTTTCCCCACTCTCACAGTGTCAAATGAAGAAGCACCATTCATGAATTACAGTAATTTCATAAAATACCAAGCAAAAGCCATTACATTTATCAAAAGCATAATCAGCTAATTCAGAGAGTGGTCTCTTTCCTTTGGTCTGTGGAGTAGTACAGTGACATTCTGTAGTGGTGCTCTGAAGATTTATGGTTTACTTGCTTACACATTACTGGCAGTGGCATGTGTTGGAGTGAAGATTTATCTTCGTAAGTCATTTGTTTCTGAACTCATTGTGACCTACTTTAAGTTTACTGATAAGTGGCTGGGACTTAGAGTGGTTGGGACAGTGATGTAGTCAAAGTCACACTTTGGTATATGGAGGCAAAATAAGTATCAAGGCCAGGAAATTTTGCAAAGTGCCACCAGATGAAATAAATAACTCTGGAATAAAGATGAAGAGGGCACCACATACTGAAAGGAAATATCTGTTTGAAGTGGAGAGAGCAGGATGACAATTTTCATGAAGCTAATTGATGCAGCTATTCCAGCAGGATGTCTTGTAACTGATGAGTGTATCCAACACCTCCAAATGCCCCCTGGGAAGCAGAGGTGATGAACATCTTTGATAAACCATTTTCTGCAGGGTTTCATTCTTTGCTAAGGTAAGGGATGATTTCTCACAGCTCTAATAGCCCCTAATGACCTTTTTGTATTATCAGCTGGGGCCTGCCATTGCTCCTGGAAACAGGAATAGCTTCCTTTCACACTGTGTCTGGGAGGCAGGTAATGACATAGGGAAAGATACAGGTACAAGACATAGTGAAGACAACTAAATTCAAAGTGCTGTATTCTGTACCCAGCTTTGGTTCTGGTTTCTCCAAAGAAAAACCAGCTATAAGCTTCATGTAAAAAAGCCAGTGATATTGAAGCATTTGGCTCTGAAGGGATCTGGAAATGAGGAATACCACACAGTAGAAGCTATTACTGCTGTCATTTAACTGAGGGCAGTTCACTGTCAGCCTCAAAGAGTGGTGGAGGAGAAGGGTGGAGTGGAGGAGGATGAAGGAAGAGCCATTAGGGTGGAAAGAGGGCACTCTCTGGAACAGACTTATGATGGAGCTATGGACAAATCTCTCACACTAGAAACCCAGAAAAGTCAGTGAAAAGGCTCTTATTGTCATCAAGGTCAGGATTTCATAGAGGTCTGACCTCAGCTCTATGTAGTCCAAAGTGTAGGTCACAGCCTCACAAAGGGAGCTCCAACAAAGCATGGCACATTTGCCTTTAAGCTCTTTGATATGTCACCATGGCTTTTATGTCTCATTCTTCTCACATTTGTGTGACCTCTGCCTAAGGTAGCTCTGCACTGAGTTCCCTGCAGAGGTCATTAGTGCCTCTCCTGGGGCAGCAAATGTGGAGACAAGGGCAAAAAAACACATGGCTTTCACAGGAGCTCAGTACTACATTCTAGAAACAGCGTCTCTGTCCTCAGATAGCTTTCCAAGCACATGATGTGGTGTTTCAATTAGCACTCTGCAGCTCCCCAGATGTGCCAGGGTTCTCAGAGCCCCGAGTTCACTGCTACACTGAGCTCCTGGTGTTAATGGAATGGCACCTGCTGCTGTGTGCAATGCCTCCAGAGAGCACACATTCCCTGCCAGCCCAGAGGGAAGATGTGGCAAAATCACTGAAACTCTTTGACTCTAGCAAAAGGTGGAGTTTGATGTCCTGTAATATAATCACATACAAGGAGCCTAATCCTTAGCCCTCGTTGTCTCCTGAAATTAAGTGAATTTCCCACAGAAATGCAAGGAAATTTTATCCTAATAAACCTTCAGTATTTACTGGCTTTACTTTGCTTAAGTAACCAGGGGGAATTTAAACTGATCATTTGTTTTCCTGTGGAAGTATCCCATGCACTGTAATAGAGGAGATCCTGAAAGGACTTTATCTTAATTACTGTAGAAAATTACAGAGAATTAGATCCTTTGTAATGGTTTTCTGAATCATCCTTTGGGATTTGATAGCAGGAATATAATTCGCTCTTGAATTATATAGACTAGTGGAATAACACTGCCTCTAGAAAAGTGTTCACTATCTATAAATGTCTATAGGGCTTCCCTATAAAAGCTTTCTAAAAGCCTTTTATTTACAAATATTTCCAGGGGGGTCTATTCTGCTGTTCACCTTTGTTTACAGTGCGCACTCATTACAGTAAGAAAAGCAAAAATAGACAGTAGAGACCTGGTAGAGTGGTGATCTGGTTTCTGGGAAAAAGGACAGCATGAAATCACAGGAGAGCATCTTTGTAACCCTGTGAAAATGCATCACATAGCAAGGAAGGCAGAAAAAAGCTAAGGTTTTCATCCTGCATGGAGTTGCTGCTGGCAGACCCTTGTTCCCACCTAAAGTCTGCAGCTTTAGGGAGCTGCAAAGAGCTTTACTTTGGATTACAACTTCATAAATTAACATGGTATGTTGATAGTGGAATTTGATCATACCCTGGAAGCTTGCATGCAAGAATCAATGATTGCATGTGTAATATAGAAATAACTTATCAATTCCATGTTTACTTCCTTCAGCTGAGCAGCAGCTGGGTCTTTCAGCTGCAATCACAGCTCCCTCCTGAGCAGGCTGTGCTGTACATAGCCTGTTTCTTCCTCCCCTAGTACTTGTTTTACTGACAGAAAAGGACTCCCTGAACCCTGCTCTGCACCCTCACTTCCAGCTCACAGACATCAATACTGTTACCTAGGGATAACTGGATCTTAGTTGTGCAGTAGTTTGCTACATAGATCTGATCTCACTGTTAACATGCTACAGTGTCTGAGGAATGCTTGCAGTCACAGTGTGGTGGGGCACTGCCAGGTGCTTTGTGTATTTAGTGATATCAAGCTCCTCTTCCAACCCCCCGGTCAGCACAATACACAGGGGCTACACAATATCTGCTTTGGGAGTTTTCCATTCCTGATGGGCATTTCAGTCCCTTTCTTGGTTTATGCTGTCTGCTTTTGCTCTCTTCTTAAACAATGTTGAAGGAAAAGACCGTGCTAAGTGTAGTGTGCTTTTCAACAGATTTGCTATTTCACTGCCTGATGGGGAACACGCTGAACGGTGCCTGACTCCAGCGTGTGCTGCCGGAGTCACCCTGGGCTTGAGCAATAGAGCTAAGGCTGCCAGATGCAAGTGTTTGCAGGGCTGGGAACCAGAGAAGTCACAGAAAAAGTCTAGGCATCTATCCTAAATTGCCCCTTAAAAGTGCCCAGCAGAGAAAATGGAAGAAAGATGTCAACAGCAACTTCAGAATATGCTTGTTTCTGCAAAAGAGATGAGGATAGAAGAGGAAACACAGTGACTTCATATGAATTTTCAGGTGACAAAATGCCAAGATTTCACACAGGAATCACAGAGGGATTCTAGCACTGACGGATACTGAGGGGTTTTTTTGAGAAGAACTAAATTAGGAAAATGTTACAAAGATATCCCAACATTGCCTACCTGTGCCAGGTATCCCAACATTCCATACCCATGCATTGAAAGTCCACATGACAAAAGGTGTTTGATAACCTGAGACTAAAAGGTGCTTTTCTTTTCCCAGGCACCCATTTATATTGCAGATATTCATATGCCAGCTGCTTACACAAAATGCTTACGAGTAAATACAGAGCATTCCAGAGAGCAGAAAACCGCATGCTCAGTATTGGAAGTGGAAAACAAATTATTTGATTTATAAGTTGAACTAAAGCTAGAAAAACCATTAATGTGTGTTGCAGTTCTGACCAAGTCCTGGCTCACTAATACCTTTCATGAAAAGCACAATTACCTTGATTTTCCATAACTTTCCTTCCTTCCCTCCCCTCTCATTTTTTCCTTATTTTTCATTTGCAATTGTCTGTTTTGGCAGACAGACAAGTCCTGTGTTCAGGACACAAACTCCTACTCATTATTATAGATCTCTAAAATGTTTTATCTGACACATTTTCAGGCTGTCACAAGAATTACAGGAGATTTTTTTTTGCTATTATAGATTGTTCCTGCTTTTTGTTTATCCATCTCAGATTTTCCCTTTCTCAGACATGAACCCATGCACAAGCCAAAGCTGTGCTGAAAGCTTCGTCTCAGCAATACAAAAAATGAGCTCTTAAAAATCTGTCAGCAGTGGCCAGATGCAGAGAGGTTTTTAGTGAAAAAGGGCAGTTAAATGCAGTGCAGAGCTCAGGCCTCCTGGATTTAATTTTATGTTAATATATTTTTAGAGAAAGACATGAAGAAATCACCTCAATCTTCATGCTAATGAAAAGGAAATTGATATATGTGTGGTTTGACAATCATTTACAGATTGGGGTATTCTAACAGGAAGCAGAATCTGGGGAAAGGCAGAATAAAGGGACTATTGGCTTTCGACATGTGAACAAGGGACTGTTTCCTCTTTGTGTAGCTGCTGCCACAGGGAATTGTAGCATTTCCTGCAAACCTCCATTTCCTCACACCTTTATGACAACCAGTAAGAAGTGTGTTCTTCATAGGAAAGGGTCTGGGTGTTGGAGTGTTTCTTGTTTTCAAACTCGGAAAAATATCCATCTTTTACAGCTACAGCCATTTTACAGCTGTGGCAACTACACAGTGGCATGGAGAACTGAGTCACCTGTGAACTTGATGTGGGATTTGAAGTAAGAAATGATGCTGAGACTGGTACATTACAAGGCTCCAAGAGGTAGCAGGTATATCTAAATCACAGTTGCTATTTTACTGAGTTTGCATGTGAAGTTCTGTGCTGAAATCTGCTCAAGAGCTGCAGAATATGATGTGAAAGTTAAACTGTTGCTGTTAGTCACCTTGTGAGCAGAGGGGTGGCTTGAGAAATGGTGTAATTGGGTCTTCTGTGTCTGTACACCACTGCAGGCACAGACCCTCTGGTAACGTTCCTAAGCTGGATGGGGAGTCGCTGAGTGAGGTCTCTGAGCAAACAAGGAAATGAAACAGAAGTGCTAATGACCACTTCTTCATTGTGTTTATATCTGGTTTCCAGTACAATAGGGCCCTGATTATAATTTGTGGCTTTTGATATTATTGTAATACAAGCAATTAGCTACAAATGAACAACAGCAATGAGTAGACAAGCTATACATAATGCATGTAGATGTGTAAGGGAGCATGTCATGCTGTTTGTGTTCCCCAAGCTGCCCCAACAAAATTTATTTATTACATATGGAACCAAACCCAAACACCAAATCCATATCCTCTCCATGTAGCAGAAATTTGCACATGGATGAGGGAATTAATGTTCTGGCCATAACCCTCTACCAAAGCATTAGCTCCAGTGCAGCGCTGCAATGCTCAATACTCCTCAAATATGAATCCAAATTTTACTGCTTGAGAAAATCCCAATTTAAAAATAAAACTAATGACAGAAAATTAACATAAATCCAGGAAATGAGCAGCAGAAATCTATACAACCATTGCTTACAGAGGCTCTGAGCCAATCCACTTAGAGACTATGAAGTTTATCAGATCAACTTCAAAGGTGTCTGACTACAATCTAATGACACTTTACAATAATGAGATAAATAGATCACCAGTGTATTTTCACACACACAAAAAAGAAAGACACTGAGGCGAGAACAGTAAATGATCCACCTGGGGACTTTCGATAGTTGTTGTCTGAAGCTGGTTGAGAATCAGGAGTCTGCTTCTTGGAACTTTACTTAAAAGCATCTGCTTTTCTTTTAGAAAATGTTTTAAGCATCCTGAGAATGGGTACTTTGAGGGCGACTATGACAGATGCAATGTTACTGTTTCAAAAAATTTTAATGAGCACAGCTCTGCTGCCACGTGGATGGCTGGATGCTGTGTTCTACTGACAGGATGCAGATCACAACTCTTCACAGGGGAAGGCATTTTTTTTCTTTTAATCTGGAGAAGAAGTTTAAGTCTGTCAAGAAAGCATCATGCACCTTTTTAAAACTGTCTGAAGATTGTGGTGTGTGCTGGATACTATTGGTCTGACATAATCCTTGGCGTATTGAGATTGTGCCTGTAAATCATCCAGATTTTTAACTACAGACACAAAATCTGTGGTTCCTGGAGAGGGAATAAGGAGGGAACAAAGCTTGTCATTGTCTCTGGGAGACATCTGGGGGACACTAGGTGTTTGGAGAAGGACACAGTTGAGTATAGTCCATGATGGTTTGGCTGGCATATTTAATAATTGTGACCACACGTGTCCCATATGGAGACAGCTCCAGGTGGTGAAATTAATGAAGTCCATAGTTCAGATTTGAGCTTATTTTACCCTAAAAATGGGGGAAATCAAGATGGAACTCTGAATACAAAACAGGAGCCCAATTCCTTGCCAGTTCCAGATCTCCAGAGTCTGGGAGTACTGTGATGGGGCTCTGTGACTGCAGTTCCTCCAAGTCTTCCCCTTTGAAGCATGTAACTTGACTAGCAGAGCCAGGGAGACATCATGAGTCCAGACTTCATCTGAAAGACTCTGTGTGCCCCGAGTCTGCACTAAACCCAGGCAGAAGAAAAGGGAGAAATCTTGGCCAGGATTCAGCTATCAACGGGAAGAGCACAGCTGAGTGCAAAGCCAGTGAAGGAGAGGGAGGAGGATGGCACAGCAGGATCCTTGGTCTGCCACTGAGCAATTCCCTCCATGTGAGCAGCTCATTTCCCTGCTCTGTCATTCTTCTTATCTGCAGACTGTTCTTTAGGCCAGGACCAGGTTTCTGCAACACAAGGCACAAAGGACCCTTGAACAACTTAGAAGGCACCTTAATAATATGAAGCAGAAATTACAGCCACCGGATGGAGAAAACAGAGCACTTCCAGTCAGCAGTTTTGTTCCTGGTGAAGTCCCATGCCACATGAAGCTTTGAGCTACAGCTGCTGCAGTGCTAAGTACGGAAAAGGGAGGTCTTTCTGGAGTCTACTTTTAAATTTAAAAAAATGGGTACAATTTCCATGAAAGGAGGGATGAATTTAGCTCATTTTGCATCATGCTCTAATTACCAATTGCAGTGAAATATTCTAAGATTATGTATTTCAGGCTCCATCTTATTTCTAGATCTTACTCCAATTAATTTCCTCTACCAGTTTACAGCACCTAAATGAAATGCACTGAGCATCAGGCCATGATTTGCCTGGTCTTTCTCCCTTGGTATCGTGGGCCAGGTGCTCTTCATAGCTACTGCAGTACTGTTTTGCCAGTCTTAGGATGATGGTATTAATACTCACTTGCTATCCAGCAGTTTTTTGAGACAGCCTATCCAAGTGTGAAAAGCTTTTTGAGGTCCCAGGTCATGCTACAGCAGTGAGAACACATTCACATCATTTCTCTGTGGCCTGTTCTATTTCTGAATGCTGGGAGTGGCATTGAAAGGGGGTATCTGTTCTGCAAGAGAAAAGGAAGAGGGAGTCTATTTTGAAGTAGGAAAAGAGGAAGGCTGTTTGAAGAAAAGAGAGAAAACATAGGAGAAAGGAAGAGTGAATGTGAGAGGGAAAGCACAGATTCTAGTGCAGGTGAGAAACACTTTAGTAATCCAGGTTTTCAATCTCTATCCTGAATAAGGTGAATGCCCTCATTGGCAAGTCTTGGGGCCAGCAGAGGACATAGATTCCTTCCAGGTCTCAAATAATGCTCATGAGAGGAGCTTAGAGGATGTTGCATTTTTTCCACAAAGAGTTCAATTTCAGAAAGAAAAAAGATTTGGTAGAAAACTCTGGGCCAACACTATTTGCAATCTCATTCTCATTTATTTGCTCAAGTAATCCCCAGTGCTTGATTTACGTAAGACTTGAATTAACTGTGTATTTATTCAGAGATCTTAAATTACACTGATGTGATGAGGTAAAATTGCAAGCTGATGCAGTTTCAAGGGTATTAACAAGCACACGGTGGTGAGGCAGATCCCACCTGCCACTGAGGAATCCAAGCCCATTCAAAGATTTCTAGAGAAGGTGGTAAGAAGGATCTTTTACAAGTGCAACTGCTTTTCACGAACCAAAATTTCTCTTAGCACTGAGGTGAGGTACAGAGGTGCAGTACCTGTCAGAGACTCTTGAAGAAAATTAAAACTGCTTGCTTGATGCTGCTCTTGGTGAACAGTCTTGGTTTGAGCTCAGATGCTGAATGAAGTTCATTTTTGGATCTAAGCAATTTCTGGATAATGCATGGTACCAGGAATAAAACAAATTCAGATGAGCAAGAAGCATGGAGAAGTCACGACCCTGATCTAATGGAAATTTTCTCTAGATATGAAGGTGACTATAACTTCAAGCAGAGGTGCCATTAAAAAAGACAAACTGAAATCGCCATTGCTTCTGGTGTTAGCTTTTTCTGAAGTACTTCATGTTTTCAATAGGTGCTTAGTGAATTCAGGCAATGAAAGCCAGCTATGAAGTTGTCACTGAAGGGGATTTAAACCTGTTAAATGAAGAGGGAGGAAAATGATCATGTAAGTCTATGGTTGATGTGGATGGAGAGTTGATGGGACCATTTGGAGGTCCACTGAAAGACAGAATCTGAGACAAAATACTCATAAAGAAATGACTGGAAGTTCCACTATTGAAATATGATGCAGCAGATAAGATATGGTTAGGAAAGAAAGCTACCCAGTCCATGAAGCTAGTGGAGATCATCAGCTTGAAAAAGATGAAGCAAGAGGATTGGGATGAAAACTGTAACTGGTATAAAAAGATCCGTCTGCTTTGCCTAAGTGGTGTCAGTGATCTAATGACACCTGGCAGAGCTGCTGGTGGTTTGCACCACGTGAAAGGGAAGCAAGGATACCAACACAGCTAAAAATGGTTATGGCAGGCGCACAGGAGACTTAGAGGTGTTCAGAGATGGACAGGACAGGTCTTGAAGTGGGTTGGGGCTCAGGAGCTACTGGGACTTCTGCGGGAGCAGCATTATCACAAGAGGGAGCTGTCCGCCTGTACGAGATTGTCACCCCGGCCACAAACACTGTAGGGAAACAGCACCAAGGCTCCCAAACCCCGGGAGGGGCAGGGGGGTAAGAGGTCCCGAGTGCTCAGACTGCAGTGACCACAGCAGCCTAGCACGGGAGGGCATGGGCTGAGCCGGGCTAGCAGAACTACTCCCCCAGGGCAGGCCACCAACACTGCACGCTGCTAATTGCTCCTCTGCAAGTCAGGTCCTGCATTGTGCTAGTGCTGTCAGTTAATTGGTTTTTTTGTTTTTCTGTAGGCTTTGCTGGGGAGGCAGAAAAGGAGAGGTGCTTGGTCAAAGTCAGACAAGGTGCTAGTCAGAGGTTCATGTGACAAGGCAGCTGATCACCAAGGCTCCGATAGTGAATGAAGTCGATGTGTGCCAGTCGGCTGCGAGCAGTGTCTGAACACAACAGGGCCTGTGTACCCAGCAGAGGGCTCATGCACACACACACTCACTCCTGCCTTTACCTCTGGGACATCATTTCTTAGATAATGAGCATATCAGTGCCCTCAAAACGGTATAAGTGGCTACAGGACAAAGCCAGAGGCATCAGGCATTCTGCTTTGAATGGTTTGTGGCTTCTGATACAGGGTTCAAACCTTCCCTTCTGCTGAACTTCCATTTCTGATCAAGGTAATGGTTCAGAAGAACTATGCAACGTCCCTAAGCTCAGGTTTAAAGACTAGCATTTGTATTTAAAATGTATCAGGCAAACCAGCCTGTAACCTCTTCACACTGAACTTAGTTTCATCTTTCAATTATTTCTCTAAACGCCTCATTTTGGTAGACACGTTTTAGCGTAGTCTGAGACTGAGCTGAAAGCTTTGTTTCCTGCCAAGAATCTTCAGAGGATAATACATATCCAAGCAGTTTGCATCAGTGGCATAGCATCTAAATACCATAGCATCTAAATGCCCTACAGAAGGCAAACACAATGTATTTGTATGCTCCCTGGGCAGGAAGACAGACAGTTCTTCCAGTGGATGCACGAAGGTATGTAATGGATCGTGCTGTATACATTCAATGACGGGTCAAGGCACGGAAGATCAGGATAAAGGGAGAAAACCACTGCAGGTTGAAAAGTTAGAAGGCATTAAAATTACATACAGAAGAAAAGGGTGTAGTCTTGTCGATGGGAGAAATGGATGAACATCAGAGGTCTGGGCTCCTTGCCACAGGCTACTTGACCTCAGGCAAGTCTTCCGAGATCCCATTTCCCCTCCTACCCTTTGTCTATGCAGCTCCCAGGAGCTTCGAGGTAGGGTTGGTCTCAAGCGCAGCAGTAACTGTACTTTATCTTGGTCATTTCTCCTAAGACATACGATAAAATCACTTCTTATGTATATATACATATATGTACATATAAAGTAACCTTCCAGACACCGTAAGAAGCTAAAAAGGAATAAACACATAATGCTTTGGGAACATGTGGGAGGAGCAGAGTTCCAAGCCAGTTATTAATCCACTTTCAGGACAAGGCTTTTGCTGAAGTTTAAAATTAAATTGAAATTAAATAAAAAATAAAAAGGGAAGAAAAAACGAGAAAGGATTTTATCCCGAGCCAGCGGTCTG
>VZTZ01004133.1:1575851-1656881 GCA_013400955.1 Drymodes brunneopygia | reverse complement strand
TTTCCTGGACCGCTTATTTTGGTTATTAGACTGGCGGATGCTTGTACAGGAGCATCTCCCGACCTGCCTTTCTTGCTTAGGTTGCAAAACTCGCAGCGAGTGGAGCAAGTCAGATTGTGGCGGGGGAGTCCTCATCTGCGTGAAACTTTGAATCGCAGGCAGGGATCCTTAAAGCAGGGTGAAGCGTGTGTTGGCCCTTGCGAAAATCACCTGGACTCTGGCATGACTAAGGCTTCTTAAGAGTAACGGTAGAATGACTAAGAGCTTTGATTCGCCAGGTAGTCAGCTTCTGATAAATATTTACTTTGAATTAACTAAGAAATCACTCAGACGAATAAGAGCCTTCAGGATACAAAAGAATGCTCTATAACATGCAGATTAGACCTTGAAATCAGTCATCCAAGTTTCAATCATTGTCTTAAACATTCTCTCAAACATTTTTGCGTAAACAGCTGCTGTGGCTAGTGAATGGTTCTTTGTAGCTGAGAGGTGCACATACACCCTTAAAGCTTACTTGGCACAAACCAAGTGTATGGTCAACATGTACACTGAATAACCTACATCACTTCTGTCATCCAGAAACACAGAGCTCTCCTAATGCAATGATTATTATTTTCTGTATCGAAGGATAGTCACTATAATAGGCCACTTCCTCTAAAGCCACAAACACACCTACACTCTGTAATGAGAATCTACTTGTCCTGCTGGTTATCTTGTAAGGTACCTGGATAAGGATAATTGCCCGCTGTATGGGATTTGCACAATTTTATGTGTGTGTTGCTTTTTCACCAAGGGCTGGACAGGATATAGCAGACTAAATTTAGCCTGAGAACAAGGACAACAAGTTGAAAAGTCAGTAGCGTGTGTATTTATAGTTGCAGTTATAAATATTTTTCCCTTCCCACTTTAACAACAACAAAAAAAGATGTGGTGAAGCCATGGCTGCATCAAAGCATGTAGGATTTTTGTTCTTGAAAACCTGATCTGGTGGAAGTCATCCAATATTATGATCTGATACATTTTTCAATCAGGGCTCTAAAAAACTGGCTGAGGAAGCATGACTGGATGGGATGGAGCAAAGAAGAGTGGAGAGAAAACAGCTATAGCTACAGTGTGGCTAGCAAGTAGAGAAAGCTTTGTATGATCCTGTTTAGGCATTAATAGTCTTTGCAGGGACCACAGAATTTCTTCCTGCCTCCTGTGGGAGAGGGCAATAGAAGGAAGACAGAAGAATGAACTGGAGCATACCTTGTGTTTCTGCAAATGCACCCTAATGCCTTGCTGTTCATGAAACAGGGAGCCTTAGGCTGTTTAGAAGTAATGTAAATTAATGTGGTTGTCTTTGTTAATATAATGACTGGGAGATGAGCGTTCTTCAGTTTTAAATGTATAGCTAAACCTTTGGTTTCAGCAAAAGCTGTATTTCTGTCTAAGTTGTACCTGATAATTTTCTGTAAGTCTTTTCTCTGAATAAGAGATTTGAGGACTGAGCCCAGGACAGAAATGGAGGTAGGATGTCTGGTTTGTCTGCATTAGACCCAGAAGTTGTTTTCATGGATCAGATCCTTCTTAGTGAGGGAGGCTCTTAAATCTAACAGGATTTAACTTATTAATAAATAGCTCTTTCCCCTGTGCCTGATCCCTCCCATATGTACTGCTCTTATCTCGTCAGGTGATGATAGGAAAATTAAACATAGCTTTTCTGATTTAATTACATTGGTGTGTAATTGGTGGATGAATGATAGGTGAGGAGACCTTGTGAAGATTCTCAGAAGCTTGTACTCTGCATGGCTTGCTCTCTAGGTCAGACTTTGCTTTTGATTTGTATTAACTCTTTTTCATCTGTGTTGTCTTGCCCTGACTATAAACAACTGAACTCTGGGAAATCTAAAGAGTTGGACTGTGAGAAAATTAGGGAGAGGTACTACTTGTCATGGATTTGTCCAAAATATTGAGCCCCAAGCATTAGGACAGGACTGCAAATGACTTACCTCTCTGGTGGGGGAAGTGAGTATTTTCTGAATATGGGTAGTTCCTGGACATTAACAGTCCCTTTCACAGTCACCAAGACCATATGGTCTTGTCAACACCCTTCACCAAAACAGCAGGTGTATTTTGGTGCCTTTGCTGGGTAACTTCCTGTGCTCACACTGAGCTATGCCTGATAAATACTTGTCCCTTTGACTCAGATATAATTGAGCTTCAGAGGAGGGAAAGGCTGTAGGAACCAAGAAAAAGAGTGGAAAAAAGGCAGTCTTGTGTGCTGGGCAGAGGGCTAGCTAAGAGAGGCTGAGAGACCAAGTCTCTGCCTGCTAGTCATGAAAGGAGTTAATTACTTATTCCCCTGATGACTCAGTTTTGGGGGTTCTGTGCTTAAAGAGCGATAAAGGACTATTTTTATCAAATGATGATATTACAGTCAATGATATTTTGATTTTTAAAGCACTTGCTGCCATTGTGATGAGAGGTTCATAACAGTCATATTAAAAACCTTTTAAGGGTACCTGACCTAGAGACTATTGTTCTTGCAGTACAAGTGCTTTCCGGAAATTCTTTAATGAACACTACCTGCCTCTTTCTGTTCAGCACCTAAGTAAAAAGTGCTTTAATGCACAGATGTGGTAGGCTTAAAAACCACATACATTATGCTCTTGGGAGCTAGAACATTACATATGAAATGACCCCTTGAAATTTCTAGTGCTATTGCTGCCTTAAACCAGCTCATATTATTAGGAATAGTGACTCTAGAATTTTATATAAGTACAGACTGTACAGAGCTATATTCTCCACTCCAGGTACACATCAGGGTTCAGTCATCTAGAGCAGTTTTCAAGCTCTTTGGATTGGTGTTTTGTTTCTGTTTCCTACTATGAGACTTCTCAGCAGAGCCAGAAGACGGATGCGTACGACATTTCATGCCATTCTCCTTCCTGAGAAACCAAATCAGGGGAAGGACTAGTTTAAATTGGTGCTAAAGTGGCCTTTTGGGTTTTTAAGGCCTCCAGTGTATCTTTTTGTCACTTCAGTGCTTACTTCTGTGGGAAGTACCCACCAGGGTAGGCCATACTTTGAGCATCTGCAGCCAGCTGCAACTTAGAGCTGTTGACAAGACCTCTAGAGAGCTTGTCTCAGCACCTGATACAGCAGAGGTGGTGAGCCTATTCTGAGATCATTTCCTAATTCTCTGGTGTCTGCCTGGTGCTGCACTGGGTGTGCTAGCAAGTGTTTGTGATAGAGGCAAGTCTCAGAGAGGAAGCAGGGCTGGCATCAGCAAAGGATTTCTGCTGCCAGTACCAGCTTCCCAAATGCAATGAGCCGCCTTGCTGTGCCCCTGCATCTGTAGCAAGGCTTCCAGTTGTTTCTTGGACTGATGGGCCCCTAAAATATGTGTTGTGGAGGTGCAGATTGCTGTGCTGGCAACACAGGTGTCCTCACAATAGCTTGCTTTTATCAGCAGCTTCTACAAGGAAAGAATTTTCCTGTCTCCCCCTGTGCCTGAGGTCTGTGTAGCAGAGCAGCATTGGCAGTGTGACTCTTGTGTGGGTTTGTGTGGTGTTTTTTTCCTCCCCTTCCCCACCTGCCATAACTTGCTGATAAAATCTATTGTAGATTAGATTTCAGGCGTTGTTTGAAGTGTTACCTGTTTGTCTAGGATACATCATGGAGATTCTCTGGCTCCTGTTGTAGTATGGAGATGATGAAATAGCAACAGGATTGGAGTGATCTCTCTAGGGTTAAGTCTTTTGTGTGTGTGCGCCTTCTCTCAAGAGAAGCCAATCATGATAGGAGCACACTGTACTCTGAGGCCTATGTTAATAAAGGCTCCCTGCTGGCATTCCCTGTGCTGCTGAATGCATAATGCACAGCTGTTAAAAACAACCTTACTCTATCGCAGATTTCATTTCTGGCTTCACTTGTGTCTCCTCTCCTCGCAGACCACATGTTTCTGTATTTGCATTTGAGGCTGTGGGGGTTTCTTGGTGGTTTTGGTTTTTTTTGATTAGGGGACAGTGTACTAAACTGGTAAAGTAAGCCTACAAAGCATTGGTAGTTTCTATTTGGTTGTACCTGTCAGAAATCAACCAATTTCATCTCACTGGGATTTAGTTAAAAAGATTTGGTAGCTTCCTCTATCTCTGTTCAAAGGGATTGCTGGTCAGTGAAAATAGTTTGAAAATCTTTGTCTCAATTTGTTTTAAGATGCTGGTACTTCACTTGCTCAACTACTGTTTTGAAACATTAGTCTGTGATGCAAAGTATTTAGTGTAATAGCTAGGAACATGTCCTAAGGGCACAAATTCTCGTGGCAGGCTTGTCAGACTGCCCACCGCCTGTTCCTGCAGTCTGTGGAAATATTTGTAAAAGATTTGGGTGAATACTTGCCAAGCCCAATTATGCAATTATGTTTTAAGGGCAATTTTATAATTATAGAGGAGGATGGTAACCAGGATACAGGAGTTGTTGAGGTTTTGACTTTTTTTTTTTTCTGTGTGACTTTGCATGAATGCTAAAATATTCGGGATAATTGTGGTCAGAAACCAGTTGTTCAACTTTCTTTTAGGCAGCTGGCTACTTATATAGGTGAAGGTAAATTAAAGATGACTCCAACACTGCTCAGTAAGGCTGGAGGACATGTTTTATTATAGCTTTGGTAATCTGCAGGTTGGATGTGTACTCGGAGACCCAGAGTAGCCCATAGACAATGTCCAGTCTAGAGGAAACTCAGAGGGTAAAAGTCCTGCCTGGACTTCTCAAAGAGAATCTCCAAGCAGGTTAATTTTGTTTGGACGGTTGGGAGTGTCTGTCTTAATTTTTATTTGATAAACACCAGGTTCCTGCTTTGTCTCTGCACAACTGAAACTTTTGCACCTTTTCTTGGGCCTTGACATGAACTTTTGCATTTAGGTGCACCTTTAGGTGCATGTCCTAGTCCTTTTGCTGCAAAGATGGTTTTCCCAGGCACACCTCTGGAATCTTCTTCTGCCCTGGTTAGACCATATTTGTACTCTGCAGGATCAGTTAGATGAGGAGGTGCCAGGAAGAGACGTGGTTAAGGCCAAGGTTGGCTTTCATCTCCAGTCAGGGGGTCTTGAGTTGCAAGGGCTGCTTCGGCATGACACTGAACAGTGATTGAGATGGCAGATTGTACTTCCAAGCATATCTGTGTGAAACCCTGTGGTGGCAGCTGCAGGTAGAGGCTCTGGAATAGACTTATCAGGTCTCTCTGAGTCTAAGAAAAATGACCTGCCTTTGAGTCCATCACCTTTGTCTGGGTGATGCTGGTGTGTGAAGCTCACTTGAGAAGCAAGAGCTGTAGCTCATTTGCTGTGAAAAGAGAGGCTGAAGAGTTGAGAGCATTATATAGAGTAACACATATCTCCTGAGATGGGTTTTCCAGTAGCAACAGCTGGGATGGGTTAAGTTGCATGTCCTGAAAGAAAACCATTAATTCTGCCCATTGGTGGCTTGGCTTGCTTTCCTCTGAACAAGGACAAAGTTCCTTGAGAGTGAGTCCCTTCATGTGTACAACATACTATATTACATTCAGACTGTCTTTAATTTGCTTATCTTTGGGGCATGAAACAAGCAGTAGAGAGGTGGAGTTCTGGGGAAGCAAAGGGGAATATCTGCCCTGGTTTTTTCCCTTGGAAAAGGAGAGGACCTATCATGGGAGCTAAGCAGAAAGCATTGGAGGTTGAATTCACAGAGTGTCCTTTATTGGGAAAAGAGCAAGTGAGCTTGTGTGGGTGCAAGGGTGAGAGAGCTGAAAAATGACCTTTAGCTGCATGTCTCAAGTTATTGGTCAAAGTCTTGTCCTGATGACTCATAGTGTGATGTGAGTTCAGGAGCTGAACTGTAGTTTTATTGGAACTTACAACCATATTTCATAGGTTCCCCATCTTAACTATGAATTTTATATCCAGTGAAGGTTTATAACTTCTGTTAGTACAAACCTCTCTTACTGTCTGGCTAACAAAAATATAGGGGTCAGCTTTTTATTTTCTTTTTTTTTCTCTTTTTTGGGTTTTTTTTGACTAATGGAACCAGAAGACAGCTTTTGAGACATTCAAAATAAATCTTTCAGCAGCAGCTGATGTTCCAATTGACAGATGCAGCTATGGATTTTGCTGTGTTTCATTAAGAGAGCTCCACTGTTTGCTTTCATTTCTACCATTCTGTTGCATTCCCTTTTACTGTAAATAGCAATTGTCCTGGACTGAGTGGATTAATCTGTGCCTTAGTACTTCAGCCAAACTGACAAGTCTCTAAATCATGTACTTCTGCATTAGATAAACTTTCTGCAGTTCTTTCAAAGCCCTATTTCAGTGACTGTGTGGTTGTTTAGGAATCATTCAGTTTGAAGAAGATTGATTCCCTGCTCCCCAACATATTTGACTTTTGAGCTTTTAATAAACACTTGATGCTATGAAAGTCGCAACAATCTTATTAATGCATTGTGTTTCAACTGTCAGACAGTGTGGTTATAGCCTAATTTAAAGCATTTAATTAGAAGGTTGTTAATGCATTTTGTTATGAGCATGATGGTGTCAGAAGTACAAATACCATTGAGTGGGGGTTATTGGTTGCTCTGAGGTTCATAATATCCATGTCTTTGACACAGCAGTGGTAGCTACTGCCACCCACTCATGTTTAGGGCTGTGGGCAGGCATTTTCACAGCATTGGGTGGCTTCAGCTGGTAGAACAGGAGGTGGGTGGCATCTATTTCAACCTAAGAAAATCATTCTGTGGGTGAAACACTGAGTCAGAGTGAGGACACCCTAGACCTCTGTTCTGAACTGCCCCCAAATTTATACAGATCTATGCAAGTTTCTGAATATAATGATATGTAGTGGGGCCTTGGTACTGTGAGAAGCCTTCCTTGTCTCCTGTGCTTCAGCAGTCTGTGAAAGGTGGGGTGGTACTGGAAGAGTGGAACATCCTGGTGCTGCAGTTCTTCAGGAAAGGACGGTTTAATCATGCAACTCTGCCATGTAAAGGAAGTCTGGTTCTGACAGTCTTTCCATGAAAAGTATTTGAATAATGAAGGCAAATAGTTGCCCTGTCATTGGGTGTTGATCTGGTGGCTTTGAGATCAAGTACAATTCAACCTCTGTGAGAGAGATTACAACCTGACCCAGTTCTAGCAAGTAATCTTATTTTGTACTGAAGGGATCCCAAGGCAAAATTGGGACAAATTAGTTTAAAGAATGCATCCTGTCCATAGTGTGCATACTGATGCAATTTGGAAGTGTCAGGCAATGTCTGTCAGTAGAAGGCAGCAGTTTGGGACAGAAGGCAAGGGAAAAATATAAGACATGGCCAAAACCGGAAATCCTGCTTGGATAGTCATTAGCAGTGAATATTTTTTTTTATATGTATATGTGTCCAATGACACTTTTATAAGGTCATAATTTAGGAGAAAAGTAGAGGTTTATGTCATTGGTCTGCCAAGAGCTTCTTTATGTGTCTTGCAATCAGACCATACAGAATTTCTTCCACCCACTGACAGAGTGAGAGTTCATAAATGATTTGGTCCAGAACTGCTGAGCAGCTAGAAAACATTTTCAGTTTCATCTGAAAATAAAAAAAATCAGTTCTTGCTCTACTGCATAATCTGCTAGGCAGTGTGCTTTTTTTTTGTTCTAAAATGTCTTATCTCAACTCTTCCTGTTGTGGGATCTTTTGGCACTGCTCCGCAGCCCTCTCTCAAGGATGGATGATTTTATTCAGTGGTGCATATTTGACCTGGTTTAGAAAATCAGGTGCTCAGGTTGTAAAGGAGTAGTATTAAACATCTATCAAAAATGCTAAGACAAACATTGCAATTAGCTACTGTGCATTTCCCTTCAGCACTTCTACTCTTTGCATTTTAATAATCTGAAGAGCTGTGTCTTTGTGATGCTTTGGGTGACTCCTCTCGGAAATGAATCCTGTGCTAATAGCTCTGGCTGTGTCTGATGCACAGGCACGTGCTTGGAGATATTTCCTGTTTGTTTTATACCTCTCTAATTAATGTATAAGTTAGTGGTAGAACAGCAGGAAAGCTGCGTTTGCTGACACTTCATGAAATGATGATTTAATCCTTTGTGACACATTCCTGCTGAGTGTCAAAGCTGATAACTCTAATCTCTGTCCCTAGCTCAGTGCAACAGGAACCTGTTCTAGAGGGCATTTTGCATGGTCTTGCAGGCTCTTGTAGGTACTTTGTGACCAATTCATGTAAACTTTTTTGTACATTGCCACTCTTGAATGTGATTGTACAAGATTGTCTGGCGCACTGAGGAATCTGGAGTTGAGAGCAAACAAAGGAGCTAACAGACTGCTTCAGATGAAATAAGGGTTGTCCTGTGAGCAGCTGGGAAATGCCCTCATCTCCTTCTAAATATACCTCTTCCTTTGCCAGCATTCAGAGCAGGGCATGGTTGTATTGATCCAGAGAAGCTCGTTGACAGAGCTCTAAACTCGTTTGGAAGGGGGAATGATGGATCAGGGGGTCTCAGTGCCCTGAGCTGAGGACCATGACTGAGAGAATGATCAACTCCCAGAGTCAACCATGAAATTGTGTGGGATCTGCTGTTCCAGCTGATCCTTACAAATCTGTGGGGCCTGATGGGATTCATCCAAGAATTTTTAAAGACCTGTTGATGTTATCACAAAACCTCTCTTAATGACTTTTGAGTGGTCTTGGGAATCCAGAGAAGTCCCAGCTGTCTCAAAGCTGGCAAGCATTCCTGATTTTCAAGAAGGGCAAGAAAGAGGACTCCAGAAACTACAGGTCTGTCAGTCTCACTTCAGTGCTCGGTAAAGTTATGGTGAAGATTATTCTGGGAGGTGTTGAGAAACACTTGGAAGACAACGCAGTCACTGGTCACAGCCAGTACAGCTTCATGAGAGGAAAGTCCTGCTGGTTGAATCTGATTTCCTTGTATGACAAGGTAACCACCTAATTACCTTTCCATCAGTTACAGCATTGTCAGCTGGGCAAGGGAGGGGATTGTCCTACTCTGCTGTGCACTGGGGCAGCCTCACCTCCAGTGCTGGGGGCAGCTTTGGGCACCACAATGTAAGAATGACATGAATCTATCAGAGAGTGTCCCAAGGAGGGCTATGAAGGGTGAAGGGCCTTGAGGGGAAGCCGTGTGAGGAGCAGCTGAGGGCACTTGGTCTGTTCAGGCTGGAGGAGACTGAGGGGAGACCTCACTGCAGTTACAGCTTCCTGGTGAGGGGAAGAGGAGGGGCAGGCACTGATCTCTGCTCTGTGCTGACAGTGACAGGAGCACAGGGAGTGGCCTGAAGTTGTGTCAGGGGAGGTTTAGGTTGGATATTAGAAAAGGTTCTCCCCCCAGAGGGTGGTTGGGCACTGAACAGGCTCCCCAGGGAAGTGGTCACAGCACCAGCCTGGCAGAGCTCAAGAAGAGTTTGGACAATGCCCTCAGGCACAGGGTGTGACTCTTGGGGATGGGGCTGTGCAGGGCCAGGAGTTGGACTTGCTGATTCTTGTGGGTCCCTTCCAACTCAGCAGATTCTGTGATTCTGTGAAACCCACTCCTCTTCATTCTGTGTGATTCTGAATCCTGGGTGTGGATGCAAATCTTCATGCAGGGGTAGCTGAGAAACTGCTCTGCAATAGTTAGTCCTTGAGATACAACCAGCAAAGCTTGCTTCCATTCTGGCATGGACTGTGAATTGTTTAACATAAACTTTTGGTTTAATGGTATTAAAAAAAAAGTGCAGCTCTGCAAATAGAGAAGGGAATGTCACTGTAACAACACTTCAGGGCCTCTGAAATTCATCTTTTACAGTTGCATACAGTGTCCTGAATGGCAGATCAGGTATTGATATTGGCCCCTTGATATAAGGCCCTTAAAGCTTGAGTTGCTGAAATATCTGTCTTTCATAGACAGTAGGGCACCCCTGTGCTAAACAATCAGTAACTTGAGGAAAATAAGAGGAATGCAAGTCCTTCTGCCAGCACAGCATGTCTCTGACAAGCTGAATTAAATGCCCATGTTTTTTTCCAATGTGCAAGCTGTAATGCACAGTTAAGTGCATTATTGAGAAAAAGGAAGCATTACAATTTGATTGAGCATCTTTCATAGGCTTGCATTATGTAAGAAGTTGTCTGTAAAAGTTTGACCCTGAACCCGCATTTTTTTCTCAATCTCCTGTGAATTTTTGTGTATGTGCAAAATTTACAGTTGAGGCAACAATGTTACAGTGAAAATAATCCCTTTGACACAGGCTTGTAACATCAAAGACCGTCTCTGTGCAGTTATTTTAATTGTCTCAGAGAGAGATTCATATGTGCTATATAAGCACTTAGCAAAACTATTTTCACATTATCAGAACTGCAGAGTTAAGTTACAAGTTAGTCTGGGACATCAAAATTTAAAAAAAATTATTTTGATCCTCTTAAACCTAAATTCTGGCTCTGAACTAGGGCACTCAGGAGTTACTTTAAAAACTAGACAAACTCTCTCAATCCTTTACCCAAGTCACATATAGGAGATCTGGAATCATCTTTTTATCTAAGCTGCTTCTTAAAAATTCAAATAAAGAAATCAGTGTTTAAAAATCTGCTCTTACGCCGAGAGCAGTCTTGTAAGACATTGCTTGTATATATATGAATCACTCTATTGTTCTGTGCATGTCACTGAGTTCTCAGCTTCTTTCAAGTAACTCTTTCTTTACCTTAAAATGTGTCTATGCCTTTATTTCATTCTATGTGGAGGTCTCACCCCTTCCCAACAGAGCTGTTCCAGTGTGACAGGCTTCCCTGGGCCAAGGCCAGCACTGCTTGGCAAGGACTGTAGGAGTCCTATGGAAGAGATTTCTGTCTGAGGGAGACAGGAGTGAGGGAGACAAATGAAGAAAATCCCCAGACCCACAGCATGTTGATAGACCTCCTGTTGTTCTTAATTCATGTCTGTAAATGGCACTGGTTTCCACTGTTGTGCACCAAGACAATAATAAATAACAATCCTTAGCATTTATATACCACTTCACAATTTTCAGTGTGTTCAACACACATTAACTAATTCAGCTGAGATGCACATATTCTGTGAGCAAAACTACTCTTCTTGCTGCCCAGGGGAACCTTTTATTACAGCTGGGACAAGGCTTTTCTTTTTACCCTTAACTGGAGCTGTTAGAAGGAATGTTCTATACAGGGCCTGTGTCTTTTTTTCTGAAGGTTTTAAGCATTTGCATGTACCCCTGTTTTCACAGGAATTGGACTACTCCCAAGTCATATGTGATACTATGAAAAAAATATGCAGGAGACTTGTCTTTATGTTTTGTTCCACAAAAATGCAGACCCAGGGTTAATAGATCTGTGGTTTCAGAAGCCATTGAGTTAGCAAAGATGTGGCTGCATTAAGTGCATCTTTCTGTGCTTGCATATGGTCTTCAGGGAGCACCATCTCCAGTGGTCCTTGAGGCTCAGGAGGGGGATAAACCTCTGTCAGTTTTGACTGTGTTGGATCATCACACCATGTGCTGAAGAGAATTGAGGATGCTTGGTGGTTTTGGTGCACTAGATCTGGCACCTGCTAGACCACCAACCTGTCTTTTGGGGCAGGAGAAAGCTCAGTGGAAGTCTATTGATCTATTGATATGTAAGTGGTGTTTTGAAAGCAATTAAAAACATTATGCCCTATTATTCATAATCCTGAATCCCAAACATGTTTTTTGGGGTCCCAGACATGCACTGGCATGAATCGAATCTGTCTGGCAATTGACTCGTTTTCTGCCTTGGCATTTTACATATGTGCATAGGGCTGGTGAGAGGGAGTTTGATGCATCCCTGTCTGCATCTTCAAGCTGGGCAGGATTGGTTCCACATTTTCTTTCCAAGAATAGCACCATTTTAGCATTCTGTTAGGGTGACTAGAAGGTAAGCATCTTATTTAATCAGGTCATATAACATAGGATTAATGGTTTACCTTGAAAATAACTGTTTTGTAGTCTTTGTAAATTGATGCCTGGTGCTTTGGAATGTCTTTACAGTTGTAACTGGTTTTCTGATTTGAGAGGTTTAGTTATAGCTAGTGGTCACACTTCTGGATTAACTCTTTGTCTAATCTTTCAGTAACCTTCCGGTTTAGAAGTGGTGCCTGCAAGTTTGACCTGAAACTGATTCTGCAAGACCAACACAGAGTATAATTTTCCTAAAAATGGTTGTATGAACCAGGAACACCACTGGCCTTTTAGTGACCTAATTACACAGGCAGGTAGCAGTGCATTTTGAGCTCAGAACTCTCATCTTGCTACAGCTCTTCCTTCAGCTAACAGTGCATGAGGGAAGAACAGCACGTTTCTTGCAGGTGATGATTTCTCTTTCAGTGGCTTTGATATCCTCATTTTGTGTTTGAAGGTAATGTGCAGATTGCTGGGTGGCGTCACTCAAAGTGACTGACTGAGCTGCTGTTGCATGTGAAGATGTCTCCAAGACAACTGATTTCCTGGTCAAACAGCACATTGGCTTCTGCCACAAGACATTTTAAGGGAGCAAGATGTGTTAACAGTTAATTATTACCACTGTAACTGCCAAATGGAGCTCAGAGTCTAAGGCTGAAAATATTCCTATTAAACACGGTGAATGAATAACTTTTAAAACAAAGGGTTGTATTATTTTATTAGTGAACTGATTTATCAGAAAACTTCGACCAAATAATGGGAATTAATTCCTTACCTTCACAGTTCTTTTCCTCCAGTTGCTATATGTGGAATTTAGGGACCTTTTACTATCACATTTTGTTGTTCTATGTCCCTGCTACCTTTCTTAGTATTAGTATACCATATTTTTTTCTAAAATATACCCAAAAATCAAGTGTTTGTTTCCATTTTCCTTCTGCTCTAAAACTCAGAAAGGTTTAGTGTCTCTCCTCTATTCTAAAGTTAGGATAATAAGATCTTGAAGCATTGTTTTTTTTCCTGTTTTATCCCCTCCTCCCAGTCCCCTTTGTCTCCAGAGGAACAGTGTTACTGAACAGGTGTAGAGCACTAAGAATTTTTTATTCTGCTTTTCAAATTTTAGACTTCTTAAAATATTCCTGTGCCCATCTTTTATCAAGGTACTTGGTCCAAACCAAAATCAAAAATACCCACATTATTTCCTGCCCTCCTTGCAAGGCTTGGCTGTTCTGCTCAGCTGAACAAACCCCACCTTTGTCTTTGCTTTGGAATAAGAAACAAGCAGGCTTGTTGATTTCTGCTGCATTAATACTCTCCTCCCTCACAGAGATGTAGTGGTTATCAGGGGTAGGGTGGGAGCTGCTGGCTGCTGTTTTCATGGATCTCCAGGAAGCTGCTGCTTTGTGGATCTCCAGCCCCAGAGACAGCACAGGCTGAAGGAACACGAGCAAAATGTGCTTTGTGCAAGGGTGGGTAGGGAGAGCACACAGAGTGCTACGCTGAGAACACTTGAAGATTTTCAAATGAATGTGCAGGAGAGACAGGGGGATGTATCCCTGCCCTGACCTCTGTCCCATGGCACATCTGGACCTGAATTCCCAGCTAATAACCCCTAAGCTGCCTTCTCTGAGCATGCCTGCATTTGCTGGGGTATTTTAGGAATGTGGACTTCAGCACAGTGCTGCTGCTGCTCACCCTCTGTTCAACTAAGAGCTTTAGAAGCTGGTGTGGGGTTGGTATTACCAGGATAAAACCCCATTGTGGTTTGCAGTATTCTTTAACCAAAGATTTCTTTTCCTGGGTAAGGTTCCATTTAGAACAGCTGGAGTCACCATCAAAGAGCTGGAGAAAGCCCTCTTCCCTTCCCCCGAGACAGCACAGCTTCACCCCTCTCCCTTCACCATCCCCTCTCCCAATTCCTTTGTTTTTAAGGCATTAAAACTTCAGTGAGTTGAGTATTGAAGAGACTGTAGTTAGGGTTGTATTGCTCACAATTACAGGGGCAATTGATCTAAGGAGGTAAGAGAAGAAAGCCTGGGGGAGGGTAGAGCTGGTGTCACTGATGCAAACCTCTCTTTTAATGTCCCCTCCATGCTGATATAACTCCATCTTTGGCCTCCAGCTACTTAAATTGTTCCTGCTGGAGGATGTGGGAGATCTGCTCTTGACCCATATGGGAGGAAGTCAGGAAAATGGTCATATTGGCTTTGTGCACAGCTCTGTGAACTGAGTGCCCTTTGCTGCACGGATGTCTCACACAGCAAGGCAGCAGGAGGCTGTGGGTTTGTTTTGCAGCAGATATGGTAGCAAGGACACTCCTTAGTCAATCCCTGCCTCTGTTTCTGGTGGACAGTTGAAGGTCCTCCTATTTGCTTTGAAAAGCAGCTGACAAAGGAAGGCAATTTGTGTCCTCAGCATGGCAGAATAAGCACGTGACCAGCATCTCTGAAAGATCCCAACTGTGCATCTTGGAGTCTCATCCAAACTGTGTTAATGCAGAATTCCTTCACATGCAGGCGTTCAGTGCCACACTGCATAACTAGGCAGTGATTCCAGCTACTTGAGATCCTAAATGCAGTATGAGAAGCAACCTGGACCAAAATGAAAATCCAGGGTGATCCTGGAGGAAAAGACAAGGTTATTTTTAGGGTTTCTATTCTGTTGTGCACCAAGGAAGATAATGCTCCAGTTTTGCACCACAGTTCAGCATTGTTCTGCCTTATTCCTCGTTTCTTGGCCCCATCTATTTTAACTGGCAAATATTGGTTGCTTGAGTATCTCCTTTTGTGACCCTGTATCTACTCATCTAGGTGCTGGACAAAGCAGGGGTTTGAAGCAATCCAGGGTTTGTGTTCTGTATAAAACACACTTAAATTTGTTCCTAGTCATCTTGCAGCAAAGCTATTTGTGCCCTGCCTATGGCCTGGCTTGCAAGCTGCAAATGTCTGGATAGGATTTATTATCTCTGACCATAAAATTTTAGACTGCTTTTAATGGTAGATGTTAAATCACTGCTGCCCCAATTCCAATCTCTCTGCAGAATTTCTGAGTTCCTAGGAAGGCATTTTCCCTGCCAGCAACGTTTGGTTTCTGAGGAGAACAGAGGCAAGTTACAGGGCTGTTGCAGGATGATGAAGCACTAGTTTGGTGAGGGACCTGTGTGCTGGCCAACGTCCAGGCATCTGTCAGGCTCCAGAGAGCAGAGCCAGGCAGGCCTGGTACGGCTGTGATGTGACTGAGGGATGTTTGTATTGGTGTCTGGGTGCAGACACTCTGCTGGGACACAGACACTGAGTGTCTCTGCTCTTGGCTTTGTTCCTCCCTGATTGAAGTATATTTGATGCAGCAGAAAAACTGGAATTCAGTGTTGCAGCACTGAGCTGCTTACAACAAGCTATTTTATTTTTGTACATGTCTAATAAATACTGAACTGTTCAGTGTTGTCACTCAGTGTGGCTTTGTCCCTTGCTGCTGGGAGTCTCTGTATAGATTTCTCCTGAGACTGGCAAAACGCTTCCTCCGGGATGGCGTGAGATGCACACTGTTCTAGCTGAGGCTGTTGTCTGTCACCTTTGCCTAGAGAGCAGTGGCAGCACTAAATCAGAATCTAGTGTTTCTCAAATCAATTAATAGTCTTAAAGCCCTTTTCATCAATGTGCAAAGACAGCTGTGGCAGGTGGGCAGGAGATGTCTTCCTTGCCAAGGAGGAGGAGATGCTTTCTTCTGTGCTGCAAATGTTTGCAGGGGAGACAGAGAGCCACCCAGGGCTTCCCACTCTCAGGCCTATGCACTTTTACACTGCTCCATCTCCCTCACAGCAACTTAGCTTTCCATTTCATCAACAGGAGTACCATTTAGTATGTTTTGCTTTAACCCAAAGCTGGACATCATAGAAAATAGTCATTCAAGATTAGGCTGATAGGAATTGTTTGACATCAGCATGTCAAAAAATGTTGCAAAAATGTACAGTATGCTGTGGCAGAGTTTTCCACAGCTTGTGCTTGACTGAAGCAGGATAACTCCTGTCCCTAATGCGGTGTTTAAAACCACTGTTCTTAGCAGTGCCTGCAGTAATGGCAGTTGGAAGCAATCTTCTGGACTAGAGTAGCCAAAAGCTTAAAGCCATCTAATTCATATCTTCTGGAAGATCAGTGCTGTCTAATTTGGGGGGTTATTTCACTTCCCTTATGGTGGGAAAGACAGGCTATCATGAGTAGAGACTGGTGATCCTGGACCAGGGTTTAGGCAAAACCACTTTCAGCAAGAATGCTTTCCACAAGTGGTTCTATCTGTCTGAAGTTAAAAGGACACTCTGACTTTTTCTCTGCTCATTCTCACACCTCTAAAGGTTGAGCAGTCCATTTTAACCGTGCTGCCGTATGGCTTCTTCCCATATTAGAAAGGAAGTTGCTGAATATGGGCATCCCAGGGTGCATGCGTCTGTCTGTCTGGACCTGTCCCATCAATTAAACAGGAGCTGACGTCATATTTGAAGGTCAGCTGTTTTATAACCTAATATTATCATTTTTTTTTCCTCTGGGTTTATTATCTCTCTCCAACCTGCAGCTCGGCACCATCTGGTGCAGGCACACAAGGGAGAAAGATTAGAGAAAGTAAAGCAGCTTTGTTCGCTTCCCCCATTGCTTCTGATGCACAGAGGAGTCGGCAGGCTCTGCAATATTGAATTTTAAGTGGTGGGAAGGGCTGGATCCTGTTCACTGTCTGAGAGAGGGAAAAATATTTGTGCTTACCAGCAATCTGTCAGGAAGTGTCTCAGGATTCCTAAGGGTCTTACTGTGGCCACAAAGTGCACTTTGCTGCATTTTGTTTGCTATTTAAATAGTCTTGGTTTTTCATGACCTGTTTTTCCCAGCACACGTTTTCCTTACCTGTAAATTGCCAGAAGCACTCCTTAATGAGGTACATGTGCAGTTGCTCACCCTGACTGGAGTCTGCTTTGGAGGCGAAGATCTCCAAACACCTGAAGTGCATTAACAGCTGACAGAGCCAGGCTGTCACAACACAAGCAAGTTCTGCCACACAGAGATAGCTCCCTCTTCCTTGGTGGCACCTGCTTGCACAGACCAGGGGAGTGAATATTTACTTATCCAGCCTCAGCCTGCGGGGAAGACACAATTGTTTCCATTTCATAGGCAGGTTTGGGTTGCACGCAAGCTTCATCCTCTCTCCCATCCTCCCTCCTTCTTTTTCTCTGTCCATCTAGAGGTGTGATTGCTTTCTGTCCAAACTGCATGATGACTGCTTTTTTAAAAGGCCAAGCTCTTTTCTTTCCAGTAATGAAATGATAGTAATTCAAGAATGGAGGTCTGCCCGGCCAGCAGGCGTACTTGCAAACTAGTATCTTGTTGCTTTTCTTCAGTGTTGCAAATTTTGCATTTGGCTATTTTGAAACAAAATTTCTTCAGCCATAAATAACTACTGTATTTGGCTGTTGAGAAAGGATAGACAATTGTTGGACACAAATAGTTGGATACAACTAAATAAGTTTAATTATGAAAACAGTTGGCTGACTGATTCATGGCTTGTACCTGGCACTGTATCATAAGGCATAGAGACTCTTTTTTGCCCACCTTTTCCTTTGCTGCTGTGTAGCCTTCTCCTAAACTGTGATTTTGTCAGGTCAAGGACACTTCATACAAATTCCTGAATTCTGGAGAACAGATCAGCTTGGGGGTTTTGTGGAGGTTTAGTTTTAGTTTTACTCTTTTAAGAAGAAATGACTTTAGTTTCTAGCTTCTCTGATTATATAAAGAATCTTGAATGAACAACAGTAAAATTTCAAAAGGAAAATTTATTTGGAAACAAGGAGGAAGTTCTGTTTTTTTCAGTGCCTTAGGTTTAGCTCCAATTTGTAGCAGAAAGGTGTTTGTCTCCTTTCACATGTTCTGATGCAATTCTTTCCACAGTGAAGTCTTTAAGGTTGGGATTGAAGTTTTTCCTCTTCTAAATCAGTATAATGTATGGTGTTTCTTCAATATTTGATTCAGCTTTTCCTGTCCCCAGCATCTTGATTTTTACAAGGTTCTCCCTATAGAAGATCCATAATAAATGAAGCAGTGGTTCCTGCATTTCTTGACAGGTTTTTAGGTTTGTGAAGTGTGATTTTCCAAGTAGTGAGACAAACGGAAGTCTCCGCACATGACAGTGAAAGGTTGAGAAGACAGATGCACACAACAGAGGGTCTGACCATGTCACCACAGCCTTCCTAATGTGAATCCTCATCACCTTGAAGTGAGCTTGAAAACAGTGCTATGGATTCCATTTGCAGCTTAGCTTTGAAACCAGTTGTTGTATGTCCTGTTAATACGTTTTAAGACCATTCTTGATATAATTTTAATCACTCATAGGAGTTTACAACTCATTTTGTTTCTGGTCCAGATTGACTCAGTTTTCTCTATACTTAAGCACTATGTAAGTAAAAAACCTAAACCCTTCTAACCCTTCTTTGTGGTATCCTGCCATGAGGGAAGACTAGATCTAGGAGATACTGAAACGGTATTTGAGGAGAGAGAAGGAAAGTGTGAAAGGCTTGACTCCTTTTTGCAAGTTTGCTTAGTTGTTTTTAGTGCCCAAGAGAAAAGGAGAGATGAAATTATTTTATTATTCAGGTCATAATGTGGCCTTTGCAACCTAAAATTCTCCTAGACATATTACTTCTAGTGCTCTCTCCAAAAAGATCTCTCACTTCTCTTTTCAAGGACAGTACAAGACAGCAGCTTGGATCACTGTGAAATCCCCTTATCTGCCTGTTGGCACTTTATTTTTCTTCCAGCTCTAACAGTGCCTTCATTGGCACTGAAAACATGCAGCCAAGGTTGATGAGGGCAAAACTTAAGCTTTACCTTAACTTCTGCCTTAACTCTTTGCAGCATTTTTTCAAGGACTGTGAGTGAGCAGAGCTATTAAATCCTTCTCTTTTTAATTTGTTGTATTTTTTAAAAATTTATTTCTGTCCCAATGCCGCAAGTAGTTTTAATCTGCCTTTTAAAGAGCTGGGAGTTCAGTCACTGCTCTGCAATGGTGTACTGTGCCTGGTGGTGCTGGGCACTCTGCAAGGAGCTTGGGTTCCTCCATCTCTTTAGTTTTTTCTTCTGGACACCAGAGGATGCATACACATTATGATTACTGAAGATGAGGTTGTACTTGCTGGATTGGCAAATGTCAGGCTTCAGAAAAGAGGCAGGATGATAGCTGGCTTTGCTGCTCAAGATTTCTGTCCCAGAAGAGGGTCCTGCTGACAGACATCTTCATGTGGCTCCTGGTGCTGTGGCCTGGGAGGCACCCACACTGTCTGATGATGCCTTGGGGAATGAACCAGCAGTACTGTTTCACCTGATGCACATCCAGCCATCCCACAATGGTCAGGTTAATGGTTGGCAGTAATACTTAAACCAGCTTTTCATGCTGAAATGGAGATTTTTGGTTTATACTGCCAGTACCTCTAAGACTTAGTTGGGGACAGAGCCCCACTGTACTCCAGTCTGTGTAAAGATCTGTTGAAAACTGCAACCTTTGCTTTGAAGATGTTTTCAGGAAATAAGTAGCAGAAGCATTTTAAGTAGTCTTGTGCCTTCTGCTGCTTTGTTAACTTTCACTTTCATTGAGTTGTATTAACTATTGACTGCACTGTTTGCAGTTGCTTGGTGATTTGGTTGTTTCTCTTTGCATCTCAGCAAAAGTCCCTGCTGACAGTCACGGTTTGCCTCACTTGTTTCTGGAGGTTCCTCTGTTGAGGGGTTTGGCAGGGGTTTGCTCACTGTCTCTGGTAATAGTGGAGGTGGTTGAGTGAGTTATGAGGAATAAGCTGGATTGATTTCCCTTTTGCAGTCAGGGCTAGAAAAGCTAATTCCCTTGGTGTGCAGTATGCTCAAGGCCATAAGCCAAGCTGCTATCAATTTTATCTTCTCCTCCTGTGAAATTGCTAAAGAAAAGATGTTTTCCAGATCATGCATGTGGAACAGATGTGGCTTATATTACTAGATGATTCAGCTAAGACTGGTGCCAAAACATTTTCCAGAGCTCTCAGCTGGCAGTTGGGTTGAGAGAAGGAATAACTTGATAGAAATGCTGGGCAGGCTCTGCCCTCCATGTCTGTAACTGCAGCCACATCAGATGCAGTTCCCTTTGATGTAGCAAAGGTCTAACAGAGTGATGGCATGAGGAGTGCACACCGAGGTCTTGTGCCATGAGGCCAGGGAGGCATGGGAGATGTGTGCCCAGAACTGGGTGCTGCCAGCCTGGGAGCCTGAAAGGAATACAGAACTGCATTTGCAATAGGCTTGGTTAATGTGTGGTGGTGCTTACACACAGCCCGTGTGTGCTTCTCCCACTGCAAGAATTCCTTTATAGTCAAATACCATCAGCACAGGGATCACTGGGGTCCTCTTGGCCAAATGTATTTCCTTCTACCTTCTGCTGAGGTGGAGAAAATTCTGTTTTCATTAATAGGAATGTGATTAGCTCACCTATTTTTCCCTTTGCAGTCACTCTTGGCAGTCTCCCAGAAAGTCACTGGAATGAGCTTTTCTAAGGCTATATGTATACATAGAATCATGCCAGAGATGGGACTGGACAGTTGCCTCAAAGTCTGGCACAGTGAACACACATTTGTTTGTTTAAAACTTGCTTATATGTAGACTGAGGAGTGCAGGGAATGAGCAGAAGTGCTTGATCAAATTCAGTCCGTATGTCTTAACAACACAAATCTTTGGACTTTACTGCTAATGTTGTAAATTGGAGCACTTTAACCCTAAACCTGATTAAACGTTTGTGCATGGGTGAAGTCCAAGTGAGGTGTTCTGATGGTGGCGCCTGGGGAGTACAGCCCAAAGAGGAGAAACTGGTTATTTTGTAACCCCTAATAGGGAAGTCTTAATCTCAACTGCTGAGCAGGACAGTTTTTTTACTGCACACAGGGCATTTATGGGGAATACAGTGTAGCAAGTCTTGGCACGGGGGAATGTGGAGTCTATAGGCTTGTGTCTATGCCTGTCAGAGAAGACATTTATGCAAAATGTTTGCAAGGTACCAGCAGCCTTCACCAGCCAGAGCATGGGGTACTAGTGGCCTCACTCATGGATGCATCAAAGGAAGGAAATGTCTTCAGGGGATGGTGGGAATTGTCTCCTCTCCATGTTCCCAGAAAAACTTTATCTCTGTCAGTCTTCTGCTGAAATATATACCACATTCTGCCTTAATAAAGAGAACTATGGGAAGAACTGTGGGTTTTTTTCTGCAACTGCTGAGTCAGGAGGGGGTGGAGATGAGAAACTCAGGATTGTCATTCTGGTCCCATGGGGAAGCAGTTCACAGCTTGGCACAATATTTGCTCTCAGTATCTGTCCACTGGAAGCTCACTTTATGGTTTAGCAACCCTGTCTACCTTCCATTAGAAATTAGGATACCTCCTCATTGCTGTTTGGCTCTTGACTGTGGTCTATAAACCAGATCTCCTGTGGCAGTGAGCAGAGCAGCCAAAAAAGCAGTCTCCACCCAGTGCCACTTCTTCAGCTCCTGGTGATTTGGAAGAGGTCAAGTGTGGCAGGCTTGGGCTCCTGCACACTATTGTAGGTAACCCTGGTATTCCAGGGGAGCTGGTGGTCCTTGGGACAGTGGGTGGTGCTCCCCACGCTCTGTGGCTGCCTGGGGAGGGGGCAGTGTTTGCACACTCTGCCAAGCCTCTTTCTATGTGATTATTAAATAAGGCAGTTGGGGGCCCAGCTGTGCTCTGGCTTCTTTTGTGCTTGAAATGTCTGTTCTCTATCCAGCCACAGGAGATTTTCATGCAGCTCAAAGTGCAGGGGCTGGTGCTTTCAAAGCAGGAGGCTTGATGTCCTTTCAGGTCGGTAAGGGCAGGCTCTGTTAGCAAAATCTTGCCAAGATCCAGGAAGGCTCTTTCTTACCTTTGCCTGTGTCTGAGCAAAAGGCGGCACCAAGTGGCAGAGAGACTGGGCTCATGCTGCAGGGCTTCAGTGCAATTCAATTGCGTCTCTTGCACTTTTTGGTGATGCTGATGGAAGAGCTTGCAGTAGGGGCTGGGTTTGTAATGCCTCTGTGTTGCTACCAAGTTCTTTTTAATGATAGAATACTTTGTGGCCCCTGGAATTTCACTCAGAACTGCATGCATACTTTGGTCCTAAGCAGTAAAATGCTGCATATGTGCCTTGATAGGTGAAAAACCACCCAGTAACCACAAACCGAACCCCAGCTGGATACAAAGATGAAGTAAAATGTATTTATCAAGTTTTTATTACTTTTACTGCCAAAGATTTGGAATTAAAGCATGGGTGCTATTTGGATCAAGAGGCTCTTTCATGTATTACAAGTGTGGAAGTTTTTAGTCACACTCTGTATAAGTTGCTACGATATCAGAAGTTTGCAGTTTCCTCCCTAGTTCTGTAACCATTGAATAGTGAGGAGGATAGAGTAAGCAGAAAATATTATTTGGAGGAATCTAATTTCTCTCTGCTCCGCCTCTTCCTGTGAGCAAAAGGAGGGGGAAGGCACAATGAAGACATCTGTTCCTTTGAACCCACTCACACACTTGCTTGGTAATAAAACTAGGGGAGAGGAGGAGAAGCTGTTGGTGCTGTTCAAGTGGTTGCTAATCGCTTTGAGTACTGAGGGGGTGAGCTTTTATCATGTTGACCTTCTTAGGAGATATTGAAAAGAAGCTGGCACTGACCTCTGCCAGGATTTAAATCCAGGAGGCTCAGAATCCCTTTGTGCCCCTTTCAAAGAGGAGACAAATCTCTGTGGTAGCCACGCTCTCCCCTTGCCTCAGGGTAGGCACCTCAGCTGGGCTGACCCAGATACTGCGCTCTGGTCTCCTGGATGAGCCCTTCACTGCCTTTGTGTCACCATGGTCAGGGCTGCAGCAAACTAAACAGGAGTCCTGCAGATAAAAAATTATCCTGTGCCCTGGACTTAAAGCATGTCCTGCCTCCCATCCACAGTTTGCTCTTGTTATTTATAGTGCTTAAAATCTTGTGTCTGTAACACAGGGCTGCAGGGTCCTCCCCATCCCCCACACCTCCTGCCTAATCTCATTGTGCTGCTTAGTCACAGCAAAGACCCCTCTAATGGGTTTAAGTGGCCGTGCTCCTGGCTGGCTGTGCTTTCTGTCCAGCCTGGGATGGTGTGGGTAAGTAAAAGATGAGGCTGCACACATCTACAGCCTCTGAGTCCTCCTGAGTGTCAGCAGGTGCCTGCATGAAGATTAGGTTTGCCTCTAAGTGTTATATCTGGAAACAAAAGCCTGTTGAAAAATGCCAAGGGGGTGATACATTATTCTCAAACTAATAAAATGTGGCTGAGAATGCTTCTATGAACTCAGCCACAGAAGGCAAGGGCAGATAGTTCCTTATAAGCCTTTCCAGGCCCTTAAAAGTGTCTTAAGGCATAAAGCAGTGGCTGTGCCACACACGCTGGCACTGGTAAGGTTGATGAGGAACATTCTTCAGCTGTGGATTTTGAGTCCTCTGTTTTCTTCCATGACATTCTCCCTTAGCTAGTGAGGAGCTGTCAGAGAAAGGCCATCTGGGAGCTGCTATAAAGTGTATAAGCCTGGAATGTTTGTTCAGAGTGGGAATGGTTCTGCCTTAACCAAAGGTAACAAGCAGGCAGCTGCTAAAGAGAAGAAAGATGGCTTTGTGTGGTGATGCAAGGAGCAAGTTTGCCAAGCCCACACAGTGGAGGAGAAGTAGGGACTTTGTTACTGTAGGCGGCACTGGAGCATGATGATGTGATTTAAAGTTATGGTTTTCTCTAATTTGTAGCTATAAACCATAGGGATGTATGTAATAGAGGTGAGAAAGGGCTACAGGAGCCCCCCAAATACCTCCCTAAACTGTAATTGGTGACAACATTAAGGCAAGAGACAGCACCACATCATAACAGTGCACAGAGTGTGAAGTTGAGCAAGGTAGCAGGGCTAGGCTGCTGCAGGGGCTTGAAAAAGATCAAACCAAATATTGATAGAAGAGAGGCAAGTGAGGCTGGTAAAGCAATTGGCAAGAGCAGAGGCTGGTACTGAATTAATCTCGTGAGCTAAACAGGAGTTTGTTTCAGAATTATCACTTGGAATATTGAGCAATTGAGACCAGGGTGTTAAATGCAGTGTCCCTAATAGGCACAGTTGTCCCCCACCCCAGGGACTCTCTGACTGCAGGATTGGAAAAAATAACCACCAGAAAGAACCCAGTGTTTCTCCATGCAATGTTTTGACCCTCGTTCTCTCACTTATGGCACAGAGCATCTTAGGGTGATGCAAAGAGCCTTTGGAGACAGATTCACCCTTAGCAAGAGGATTAGATGGGAAAACCCAGCACTGCTACGTCACTAAGCTCTAGAGGAGAAGGCAAGTGCCTCTAAACAACAGAAGATTGCTTGATGCCTGCACAAAAGCATGTAATGCACGCAAGAGCTTATCAAGGGAAAGGGACACAAAGAGAAGAATGTAATTGATGGGAGACAGCCCTCAAAAAGATCACGTGTGTATTAGTCTGTGGGTGAAGTGAGCAGCAGAGTGGGAGAGCATTACTTCAAGGAAACCTGAGTCTAGGGATGGAGCTGCTCTGTCATTAAATACCTGGCAGCACCACAAGCTGGTGTGATTATGCAGATGGCCACTGTAGCCCTGTGTTTGCTTAGCTTGAAAAGCAAAGCTATAAGCAGAGACAGGCAGGATGGAAGGAAGGAAATTAAGGACAAAGTAAGTTCCTTTATAATAAATGCATTAGGGTGGTTAAAGGGGAGTGGCAGATCTCTCAGTAATAAGTTGCAGCACATTCCCTAGGCTGGGTTGGTTTTAGTTTCAACAGAGATAGAAAACAGAGCAGAGCAAAGAACAGGTTAGATTAAAAGGGATACTCTGTCTACCCAGTGAGTAGGAATTCAGGCTGATAGACTTTACTGGGCTGTCTGGGAAAGGTTGGATCACATGTGCTAACTTCAGGAGCTCTCCTTTTCTTGAAACACATTGCTTATCTGGAATAAGTGTGAACACAAAAAAATGCAAAACTTGGCCAATTTTATTCATCTGTCAGGGCACTACAGGGGTTCAGACTTCACTACTGTTTTTAGAGGAGGTTACAACACTGCCTAAAAGAGGTTACTGCCCAGTCATCTTCATGGGGGTTTTTATACTGCAAGATAGCTTGAAGAAATTATTTGATTTCCTTCACTGAAGCAGTTCTGGGAACACAAGCACTGTGCAACATAATTGTACAGTGTACTATGTTCTATTCTAGAGACAGAGGAAAAGCCACCATGGATTTGGCTAGCAGATTGTGTGAGGATCCTCCAAGTTGACAGGAATTTGGTTTGGCAAGTGATTCCCATGCTGGCATGGTCTGCAGTGGAACGCTCCAGTACAGTGCTCAGGGGGGTTTTACCAAACAGGGGAAACCTCCTGGAAAGCTGGGGGATCCTCCAGAAGCCTGTGGCTTGTGCAGCAGCAACTGATGGGACCTGGGCAGGGCCTGGACCAAGACTGGCCAAGCACCCACACACACACATATAAAAGAAGCCCCTGAGGACCACCAATGACCAGAAGCACCTCCAACTCCAACACCAACACCTCCAAGGATGGGCAAACTGGCTGTGGTGCAGCAGTTCACACAGAGGAGTGCCGAGCCCTGCCAGCTCAACCAGCAAGAGAGGTATAGACTAATGGAATTGCATCCTGCCTTCCTTGAGACGTGCCTGACAGGTTGATAGGATGCACAATACTGAGGATTCCCTATTCTCTCTCCACCTGGTTGAACATAGTGGCATAAAGGATAGGGGACAATGTGACAGGTTCCTCTCTGGCACAGCAGGTGCAACCCCTCTGTGACTCCCTCACCTGCCCAGGTGTCCTGGCATAAAACAAGTGAGGCTTTGCAGGTGGAACTGGACAATAATGAGGACAATGGTTCATCTAGCATGGAGGTGTCATTAAATCAGCCTATGCCCTGTGTCAAAACTGCTCCCATAAAGGGAAAGAGATGTATCTTTGTCATAGGATACTCCCTTCTGAAGGGAAGGGAATGCCCTCTATGAAGACCAGTTCCACTTCTTAGGAAATTCTGCTGCCTCCCTGGGGCCTGGGTTAGAAATGTGAAAGGAAAGCTTCCTACCCTGGTGCTCCCCAGGGCTCAGTACCAGGTCCACTCCTGTTTAATCAGAAATCCTGTTTTATCAACCATCTGGACAAGGAGATCGTGTGCACCCTCTGTCAGTTGCAGGTGACACTGGGTTGAGTGGGAGCATTGATCTGCTGGATGGTATGAAGGCTCTGTGGAGGGATCTGGACAGGCTGGATCCATGGACCAAGGACCAAGGTTCAGCAAAACCAAGTGCTGAGTCCTGCATTTGGGTCACAACAACCCCAGGCAGTGCCACAGGACTGGGGCGGAGTGGACGGAAAGCTGCCCGCAGGAAAAGGACCTGGGAGTGCTGGTTGACAGCTGCTGAACATGAACCCAAGTGTGCCCAGGTGGCCAAGGAGGCCAGTGGCATCCTGGCTTGGATCAGGAATGGTGTGGCCAGCAGGACCAGGGCACTGGTGACACCACACCTCAAATTCTGTGTTCAGTATTGGGCCACTCACCACCAGAAAGACATTGAGGTACTAGAGTGTATCCAGAGAAGGGCAGTGGAGCTGGGGAAGGGTCTGGAGCACAACTCTTTTGAGGAGTGGCTGATGGAACTGGGGTTGTTTAACGGGAGAAAGGGAGACTGACGGGAGACTTTATTGCTCTCTATCACTGCCTGAAAGGCTGTAGCCAGGTGGAGGTCAGACTCTTCTCCCTGCTAACAAGTGATGGTCCAAGAGGAAGTGGCCTTAGGTTGCATGAGGGGAGGTTTAGATTGGATATTAAGGAAAATTTCTTCATAGGAAGGTTTGTCAAGCATTGGAACAGGCTACCCAGGAAAGCGGTTGAGTCACCGGTTGAGTCACCTGAACATAATTAAAAGATTGTACATGTGATCCTTAGGGACATTGTTTAGTGACAAACTTGGTAGTGACAGGCTAATGATTGTACTTGATGATCTTAAATTTTTCAACCTAAATGATTCTGTGATACTGTGAACACCGGGAATGCAACCTGCACTGAGAGGCTGTATTGGAATAGGCCAGGCTTGTTCCTTCTTTCCTCTGTCAATCTCTGGCCAGTATTGAGTTAATAGTTAATATTTGTATGCAACTCTGGTAAGTTTGGACTCTACTGTGTGCTGGGACTTAGAGAACTCTTGAAAGAAAAGGCTGGAAAACAGAACCTGTGAAGTACTGTTCTCCTTCGTCCTTTTGTGAAGTGCTAGCCTTGGGCCTGAAATGTCCTGGATGGAAAAATTCCTTCAAATAACCCATGATGCTGACTTGATGGAAGTGAAATCTCTGTGCAACACTGCTCTCCTTTCTCGCTGCCTTTCAAGACAGAGATTGGTGCAGATCCACATGGTGCTTCTAGGAGGAGCAAAGAAAGGGTTGCAGTAGTGTCCTGGAAGCCTCTGCCTGGCCCACAGACCTCTCTAGTTCAGGGCAGAGTCCGGCCTTGGGAGCTTGCACCCAGGTTCCCCATGAGACCCCTGCCAGATGGCTCCTCGGGAATGCAAGTAGCTGCTCTCCCCCACAAAGCATAAGGTCCCAGCCACCATGTAAGGAACCAAAGAGCTGTTGGGCAGTTTTGGAGGGCATTGGTGCTCAGTGCTGCTGTCAGGCTGCCTGGGATCCAGGGTGGAAGCAGGTTCTGGGGAGTGTCACCCCACAGGCTGTGAGGAATAATCCTCTTCTGCTGTCTTGTGGTAGCAGAGTTAGGAGAAACCTCAGAGTCTTTCATCCTCTCCTGAAACAACCAGACAACTGGCTTTACAGGCAGGGAGGTGGGCTTAATAGGCAGTTGCTTCTTCTCTGAGGTGATTGTAGCTCGAGTCTGACTGATACATAGCAGGGTGGGATGGACAGGGGAAGTGGGTTTTGCTGACAAATTCCCATATCTTCCCTTTAGTCCTGACAACATTCTTCTGTTACAGCTCTTCTTACAAATCTCCCATATATCAACTTTAATTTAGCAATGCACAAACCAGACACAGTTTGTCAGTTCTTTCCCCTGGAGCAGGGTTTGTTAGCTAGCAGTGCCAGCAGGGATGTGTGTGCCCTGGTGCCTTCCTCTCTTTGCCCCAGTCTCTGTTCTACAGTGGGACTTGTCTGGACTGATAATACTCATGCCATTTACAGAAGCACTCTGCCCAGACTTGTCATTGCCTGGTAGTGAAGATTTTTTTCTGATCGTCAGGCCTGGGTCAGAATATAATCTTTCTCTTCCCTCTAAAGCAGCCATAGAGCAGCCCAAATGGTTAAGATACTCCTTTAGGAAAGAAATGGCTTAAATTAATGAGCTGACTTTTGTATTTGCATGGCATTTGTGACTGCAATCTAGAAGGAGTCTCCCCTATGTGCTTTACTCCTTTTTCCCCTGACAGGAATGACAGTGAATGGGAAGGAAAGATTGAAATGAAATGAAATTTGAAGGTCTTCCACACTGCAGAAGAATTACAGGCACCAATAAACTTAGCAGGTGGCCGCTGAAAAGCAAGCATTTCTCATGACCCATAGTTGCAGCATGGAACTTGTTGCCCCATGACACATGAAGGTTAAAATACAAATGGGTTTAAAAGGAGTTGTGCAGATTCATAGACAATTTGCCTGTCAGGTGACTGTTTAGCATTTACAAGGCTGGATGCAGAAACCCGTAAGCCACACCCTGCTGAAAGCCGGGGAAGGTGTTAGAGGAGGTATTGCTGTAGGCTACTCTGCCTTTTCACACTTGCCCCTGAAGTTTCTATTCCTTGTCACTGTCAGACAGTCCGTGGTCGATGAAATGACCCAGGATTGTTTTTCTAGTGTTGTTGAACACTGACTCTTTCTTTGCCACCAGCTCTCTCCCACCCTGTCATTTCTGCCTTTCGCACAGACTTGTCCCGCTGGCATCCCAGTCAGAGCCTGCTTGTGTGAGGCATCACCCTGATGAGTGCTGGAGCTCACAAGTTCCTTTTTCACACAAGCAGGGCAGCTGCTCCAGTGTGGGAGAGAGAGGAAAAGTAGATGCAAGTATCATGAGCAATAACAGTGTTTAAAAATAAATGGCACAGCCGTTCAGTTGTGCAGACAGATCAGCTGCTTGGCTTTTTTGACTCGTGTGAGGTTCTTTGATGTGGCTGCCATTGTATTTTGCAGCTCAATACCTTCTCATTCCTTCATTTGCTGAGCCCTTGTCTCCAGCACTTTGACTAAAAGAATGTCCAAGTATGTTAAAGAGAGAAATGTTGAAGAGATAAATGCATGTTTTCTGGCTTCTTAAACAACCCTTACTCATAGCAGTGGAATTTAAAGTATATTATCCATCCTGCTTTTCAGACCCTCTTTTTCAAGGGCTTTGGATATGGAACTCAAGTGTTCTGCTAGCAGGAAGGAAATGCTGCTGTCTGACCGGTGTCTGAATGGGTGGCTTGTAAACACAGGTCCTTCTCTCTGAGACCAGCCAGGAATGTGCTCTGTAGCAGACTGTGGGGCACAGTCTTTCTTAAGGATTTTGATCCAAAACATGTAATTCACAAAGCTTCTTTTGCTGAAACAAACACTATGACCAAACATGAACAGCTCTTAGTTTGTGGGCCTGATTGCTTGTGAGTTTTTCTACCTTCACCTCCTCCACCCACTATCCTCTCTGCTAATTGCTTTTCGTCCGTTTTATCTTATACTTATTAGTAGACAGGAATATCATCAGCCGTTCATTAAATTCCTGTTGAAATGGCTTTTTCCATGGCAGGAGGTTCAGGCTCTGGTGTCCATTCTGTAAAACTTTAGGGTGGAAATAGACTTCCCACACTGGAAATCTGCTGCAGTTGGGTATCTTTTGGCCAGGATTGTTAGGTGAAGGCCTCCTGACAGTGTTCAGTGCTGGCTTTTTTCCTCCTACCCAACTCTTCACGCACACAAACAAACACAGACACACAGATGTTGCTGGGTTTCTATTCCAGTTCTATTTCTGATGCCCCAGCCCTTGCTCTGCGCCTGTCATCTTAGCACCCACCACAGGGCTTTGAGTGAGACTTTCAAACACACACTGGGTCAGCTTCTTCACCTCTAACAGCAGGTGACACAGATGGCTGGGTTGATTAAGGCCCTATATGTGTGTTAGGTTGCCTTAGTGTGTTTCTGTGACTTCAGAACCTTCACACCTTCACACCTGTGTGCTCAAAGGTCATAAAATACTAGTGTATATGCTACAAAATCTTGCCACTTAAAGCTCTTTAAGAACTGTTGCAATCTGCTAGGACTGCTTTTATATATTGTCTAAACTCTCTTCTCAAAACATCACATTAACACGTGACTGTTCTCAAAAGCTGCATGCATGACCTTTCTGGCATATGCAAAAGTGCTATTGATTTTACCTTAACTTTATTGCTTAGATGGTCACGACTTCATGTATTTGTTCCTGTTTATTTATTATTCACAGTGCCCAGCTATGTAACCTCATTACCTACCCCATTCTCTGATCAGCTCTTCCCTTCTAGGAGGAAAGAAAATAAGCACATGCAGTCTGCATTACAAATCACTGTGCTGGTGTATTTCAGCATTGACAGTGGAGCTGTTCTGCACTTCTGTATCTTGTGAAAGCTCACTGAGTAAATGTTTTATAGGATCCAACCCAGTTCCCACTTAATGGGAAAAATCTTATTGGTTTCAGTGGTATATGGATCAGTCTTCTAATCCAGTGAAGGAATGTAGCTGTATTCTTCTGTGGATTTTAGCATGACTGTATGCTGAATGCCATACTGACTGCTGCAATATTAGCCTGCATATTTTCCATCGAGGTGTGAAATCATCTTGATGTTTGGAACTGCTCAGATATTTTTCTAACCCACTGCTTATCTCTGCATGGGAGCAGCGTGCTGTAATAGCCTTAGGACTGACTGAATATTGCATGCTACTGGACTATGAGTTTTCCCTTAATCCACGGGATTCCTGCAATCTTTTTGAAAACAAGAATAGGGAAAGGGGAGAAGGATGTGAGAAAGATTTTAAAAGGAATTTGTAATGAATCTTTGCAGACCAGCAGTTAGGTATTACAGGTCTGTTATTGTGGTTTTCTGTACAAACTGACTGATGTCTTACTTTGAAGTCACGCTGTAGATTTTCATCATGTTTTTAATCTTTGAAGCATTATTGAAGCATATCTAAATGCCACCAAGAAATTGTCACTAACATATAATACATGCAGTCTCTGACAATATTTCAATATATAGTTAAATGTTTTTGGCAGGTGTGCTTCATAGTGATTTAGAAAAGCATTTAAAAATAATTTTTGTATGTTACTAACACCTCCTGTATCACAGTAAAATTCTGTATGGTGGGTTTCCCTTCTTTATGCTGTCAGGTTGAACGTGCTGCACTGGACTCACCCTGAAGAGCCCATCAGAAACTGGCTGCTTTCTCTGCTTCTGCACTGAGCCTGTCGCTTTCATGCAATGCCAAAAGAGTGACTCCACATACTAACGTCACATTTTCTGTAAAGAACAATCTTAATAAAACCTAGACGATGCAACTTCCTCTTCCCTTTTCTCTGGATGTAGCTTTTCGTTTTTTATCTGGGTAATTTTTGACCTTGTTTAGTTTTCCTTGGAACTGACAACTCCCATTGCTGATACGCCATTTCTCTCAAACCACTTTGGAAATCATTTCCTTTACATGGCAGAGTGGTTGCATGTCCCTTCAGGGTGGTGGAGGGCAAAAGCTGCACTATGCTGGCTGCCTTGTTTCAGTTCCTGTTTCAGAGTGATTTTTTACTGTAGTGTTGCATTTCTGCAGACCACTTGTCAATCTTCTGGTATCCTTTTCCATGGCAGTGGGAGAGCTAAATGCCACTGAGTCAGAGGGTTAAACAGATTTTGAGGATCTGCTGCAATAGCTGAATGGGGCAGCTGAAGACCATGGCTGAAAATTTGATACCCTGAAGTTTTAGTGTGTAGCACTACAACAATTGCTTTTCAGATCTGAACATATTGATTTTTTCCTATGGTGACACAGAGTTTCTTTCATGGGCTCATCCCAGCACACTGATAACATCAGGACAAGATGTATCTGTAGTGTCCTCCCAGGTCAGGCTGGCAGATGAGAGCAGTCCTTTCTTAAGCATCTCCAGCCTTTTCTGGGTTTTGTTGCTCTGTGACCCATCTGTGGCAATGAGCTGTAGAGCCCTGCCATCCATCCCTGTGTGCATGTGGGAACAGCAGCTTCCAGGCCACCGATGGTGACAGCCTGGGGAGAATTGTCTTGGCACAAGGAGTGCAGAAGTGCTTCACTCGTGTTTAGTGCCAGATGTCTACTTATTTCTGACTGCTGGAGTAATGCCAGCTCTGGGGTGGGTGTGGAAAAAGGGATTTGGGCAGTTAAATGCGGGAAGGGGAAGAGAGGTCAGGCCTGGCAGCTCCTCTGTGCCTCACAGGATCTTCTTACAACAGAAGCTTTAAGGGACTGTCTTGCTGGAAGACCCATGGGAGCCCTATGATCTGTCCCCAAACACATTCCTGACTACTCTCCTTTCTAAATAACTGTGTGAAATATATGGGAGTCTGGCCTCACACGTGCTTGGCATGAACAGAGCCAAAAACATGCCATGGGAATCACGCTCATCCTGGGAAGTCTGGCCAGCAGCACAATTGAAGCAAGTCAGATATGGATCACAGGGTCAGGATAACGATTAGTCCTACCCTTCCCTCTAGTTGTAATTAGCTGGGGTGATGTCACCCTCTGTTCTGACTTCTCACTGGCATTAATTACAGAGCTGCAAATTTCCTGCCTTTCTCTTCTAATTGCTCTCTGGGAAACTCAGAGTTTACACCCTCTGTTCAATGTCTGCCAGCAACCTTCCACATGACATGCTCCAGGGCCTAACCTCTGGCCTGTAGAACTGACTGGAAATGGGCTTGTTCAGGGTGCTTGCTCAGATGCATTTCTGAATGTGAACACTTCTGGTTAGGAGTAATCCCTCTGCTTCTCTTGAGCTTGTATCCTTTCATCCCATTTCATTTTGGGTTCAGTCCTGAGGAGCAAAAGGTGTTCAAACCCTGCAATGAAATTAACCCTCCCTTTAAGAGATTTCTGTCCCTCACTAGATGACCCTGTTTCTATTGGAGATAAATTCTCTGCTGGTGAGACAGGGTTTGGGAAATCTGTACTGGTGCAGTTCTACATGGCTTGAGTGGCCTGGAATGTGTTCTGGTCCTGTGAGGACCTTACAGCCCTTGGCTTGGACCCCACCTGCTTGAGGGGCTGTGACTTAAACCCAGTCACAGGCTTGTAGTCTGTCACCCGTGGACTCTCATGAGCTCTATGCAGCCTCTAATCATTAGGGTCGAATGGAAAGAGAGTACTCCTGGAGGGATGAGGAAGGAGATAACAGTGATTGTACTAAGAGCTATCAGGAGAGAGAAGGACGAGCTGTTGAGGGCTAGTGAGATCCTGGGGGCAGGAATGTGTCAGCATGAACTGTCTGGATCCCCACCAGTTCAGAGTGGGCAGTCCTGGTTAAGTGCTGAGGCACCAGGTCTGCTCTGTCAGCCCCTGAGCCAGGCTGGTGCTGAGAGGGAAAGCAGCCTGTCTCCTGTGTTGGGGTGTTCCTCTGAGCATCTGGGAGAACAGGGCTGCCTGTACCCCCAGGCAGGCTCCCCTGGCAGCTTCTGTACTCTGTGTAGAAGCTAATGTGCTGTAGAACCAAGGTTCTACACTAATACTCATCTATTTAGAGGAGATCATAAAAATTCAGTCCAGATCCTGTTCTGAGGCAGCTAAATCCAGAGCATCCATGCGCCTGATCTCCGTACTCGTTTTGCAGCCATTTATTTTCCTGGATGGCTTTTCAGCCTTGTGCATTTTGCTCTGTACAGACCTCAGCAAGGTGGCCTCGTGGCTTCTTCAGCCAAGCATCTCCCAGTCAGTCCTCCGTTTATTTTGGGTGCCACTCCCCTTTCAAGTGGGGTGCGTTTATGACAATAAACATCATCATTAACATGAGAGGGAACATATCCCATAATCAGGAACCTTCTGTTTAGAGAGAAGTGTTTATTATACACAACTTGTTAGGGAGTGTCAATCAAGCAGGCTCCCTTTGTTACTCCATAATGCATCATTAATGATGGCTGCTGCTGTGCATTTAATTTCATTGCACACAAGGGCCTTGTCTCTGTCTCCTCGCCCCCTTCCCCCTCTTTATAATCACCAGCACGGAAGAAATTAATAAATCAGTCCAGGACAGGAGAGCTGCAGACTTGCTATGGGCTATCTTTGGTGTCCTTGCTCTCACTGAGTTGTACCTTACTAGTGGAGAAATCTCTTGGATGTCAGTGGAGCTGTTTTGGGATTGCTACTTGCTCTGCATCTTGAGAAAGGGGATTGGTGTCTGCCCGTGCATATACATGAGCATGGATAACTGGCCGTGGAAATATCTCATGAAAGTGATCTGTTGAGTCCTGGGGATGGATATGTCACATCCTTTTCAACTCTTCATTTCTGCCCCACCCCTCTGGATCTTTGAGCCCTGAGAACATGCTGATGCTTTGCTGACTGCCATCTTGCTCATTCAGCCCAACCCAATTAACTTTAAAAAGAATATTCAGCTGCTCCAGGGCTTGTTAAAGGTGGATTGGAGAAACGAGCTTACTAGAGGCTATATATTCACTAAGAAAATCGGTGCCTACCCGAATTTTTTAGGAAACTACATAGAGCTAAATAAAACCAAACTGGAAAATCCCCACTTAACAGTGATAAGAGAAAATGCTAGTTGTAGTGTATTTTGTTTGTTAAATAAATCCAACTATGTGGTTTGGGACCCGCCTGTTGGAAGCCCTGAAGCTGATTTTCTCCTACTGTCAAAGTTTCCAGCCTTCATCTGCGGCTGAAATTCAGCATGCCAGTAATGGCAAGGATAATTCTGCCTTCTGGCTGGAGTCTGCTAATTGGTTTTGGTTGATCTCCCTGTCTCCTTTCTGTTTGAGTATCTCTAGGGCTTTTTTTGAGTAAAGGGGGCCAAGTCCTGGTGTGAACTGTGGATACCAAACTCTCTGGTTTTGCTGGACTTTCCCAGATTAGAAATTACTTGGATTGTCTGGGTCCTTTCCCACTCTATGGAAAATCCAGTCCTGTTTTGTGGTCCTGAACCAGTTGCTTGGTGTCCATCTTGGCACCAAATCTTTCCTAAGTCCTTATGTGGTGCTGCTGCTCATATATGTCACTTAGGTACACAAGACACTGGTGTGGAAACAGTGATTTGTGTGGTCATTTGTCATTAAAGCAAGGAGTGGCTTGTGTTGACTGTGAGGAACCGTAACAAATGCTTCTGTCCATCCTCCTGGGTTTTTCCAAAGGAGCTCCACTCCTCATCCTGACACCTGTTCCACAGAAAGACCCCCTCAGTCCTGAGGACACTGCACAGCAATTGGAGGAGAAGGAAAATCAGTCAACTTTAGATGGACTTCTTTAATTCCCTGTCCCCACATCCTTGGCTCCAGCCGCAGTGTTTTGGGATTTCCCTCTGGCAGGCAGCTCTGGCAGAGTGCTCCGGGCTGGGTTCCAGCTTGTTTGCCTTTGTCCCGGGTGTGTTGGGGCAGCCAGGCCTGGCCTGGGGCTCCGGGGCTGCCCATGGAATGCGGCTCCTGTCCCTCTGCACGGCCACCACCTCTCCCTGGGGCACACACGGGTCCTCTGTGGTTACCAAAAGGAAAATTCACCTCTGCTGCTCTTGGCCAGCAGTTTGGCCTCAATCCAGAGCATCCTTCTCTGGAAGGCAAGGGCATGAGTGAACTGTTTTAAACACCTGATAAGCAGAGCTGTAGCAAAACCCTTTGATCATTTTCCATCTGGGTGGGGTCACTCACAAAACTGCATTGCCCCGGTTTTCCATGGCAAAGGAAAAATAATGAGATTTGATGTTTCTTTTTCTGTTTGCTGTTCCTGTACCTGAGTACCTGCAATATTTTTAGATTTTCCCTCTTGTGGATAATTTCAGAGGTTTTATTTCCTTTGTTTCAACTCCAAAGGAAGTCAAATTTCAGAATGTTTCAATCTTGGCCATAGTGGGTTTCTGTCTCCTGTACTGCTTTGTGGATTTATTTGATATTTTAAAAACACAGAATTAACACAGAGGAGGACAATTTTTACCTTTTTTTTCCAATTTTTTTTCTAAGACCCACTGTTTCATTGGAAACATATTCTGGAGTTGCTGTTTCCTCTCTAAGGTTACTTTCTCCCTCCACTCAGCATTAATTCTAGGGGCCCTCAGTGGCCCAATAAGGGACCAAATGGTCTCTTGGTGCTGAGCTGTGAACCTGTTTTCCCAGGATAAAAACACACCACTTAGGTTAAAGGAGTCACCATGCGTTCACCATGGTGCTGAGGGCATAGAGGGCTTCTTGGTGTGATAATTTTACAAATTGGCAGAGATCCTAAATGCACATTACTGAGAAGAAAGTGTGAAAATGTAGTGACCAATCTCCTGAAAAAAAAAGAAAAGGGGTGGGGGGGAAAGAAAATCAGGACTTAAAAATTTATTGCATTCTTTAGTTTGACCCTGTAGGCTGAATTCATATTTCAATAAATGTATATAATGTAAACAATTTACCTGCTAATAGTTTCTGCTCTTTTAGTGGAAGGTTCTTCAGAGAAGACTTTGCCATGTGATAAATTGGTGCTGATTTTCATCTCTAGACAAACTGCATAAGAAGCTTAACTAGGTCTTTGTTATGGTAGGAGACTGAGCAAAAACTTGGTCTGGAATGAAACTCTCAACTTCGTATTCTGAGTTCTTTGCTAAATTTTGTTCCTTTATATCCAGTGCATTTTCAGGCTTGCTTTATCTTGAAGATAAAACTATAACCCTTGATACCTCCCCGCTAATTTGTGGCCAGTGTAGAGCAAAGAATTAATTATGGAGTCTTAAATCACTGCCTGAAGCCATAACAGGAGATCATCATTGCCCTTAAATGTCTCTGGCACAAGCTCCCTATCTCTGATTTTCATGTCTCACCAGTTGCTATTTTTACGTGTTTTGTACGGAAGAGGCTGCACCAAATAAAGCTCTGTGTTGTAGTAAGTGATTGAAGACCTTAAAATGGCTCCCACTCTGTTATGTGCCTTATAACCTGAATTCCCAGCTCAGCTTTTTCCCCGTGCCAGGAAATATCTCCTACCTTTGAAACTCCTCTCCAGAGATGAAAGATTAGCTTTCTGCTGTCAGGAGCTGTCATTTCAGGCAATTAGAAATAGATCAGCTGACACCTGGTAGTTTTGCAAATGCCTTTCTTCCCTGCAACTGCTTCATTTCTGGCTGGTTTTGAAGATTACGTGCAGGGTAACTCTTCCCTATTACCCACATACACTCTTTGTTCCTGGCTGCTGTTCTCTGGCTGCTTCTTCAGTGTTGGTGAAGTTATTGGTAGCTCGTAATGCTGCTGTGAGGGAGCTTTATTTGTAGTGTAAGAGGGGTGGAAGTGGCAGATTTCTCCCTCTTAGCTAACCCAGTGTTTGAAGAAGGAAACAGAGAAAATAGGAATTGTTATTGCTGAAGGCAGAGGCAAATAAAAAAGGAGCTTTTATTGCTGTAGAGATCTGTCCTTTGCCAGGACTGGGAGGAAACATGCAGTGGGAGTTGGAAAACTGCATCCACAGAGTGAAACTCTTTGCATGCCCTTCGGCTACATCTTTCATTAGGCGCTTGCCAGCACCATCCCAGCCCACCTGTCTGGTCTTGTGCTCTCCCTGTACAGCTGCTCCTGCTTTCATTTGTTTCTAGGTTAAATATTGCCACCTGAAACATGTAGTTCCCAGAGGAGGCACAGTCAATGTTAGTGAAAGGCTGGAATCTGTTTCTTTGCATTTTGGCTTGGCTTTGGATTTTAAAATCAGTGTAAGAGAGTGAGGGGGAGGCTGAGCTGTGACACTAGAAGGAGCACAGCTCTCTTTGGTGACCTTGCATTGCCTCCAGAGAATCCTGTATGTATGTGAAATTATGAACTCTGGGACTTGGTTATGCTGCCAACTTCATTTTGATCTTCTCTGTCTCTCTGAGGCTGTATTTTAACTGAGGCAGAGCTAGCAGGCAGTTAACCCCAGTGCTCCACGGTGGAGATGTGCTACCCTAGATAATAACATAGTTTCTAGCAAACTCTTGTTTGAAAGTGGTCTCCTAGACAACTAAGTTTTTTGGCAGGGTTCTGTTATCTCTGGGTAGAAGCTCAACAGAGAGCCTGAAAGGTAACCAAATGCCAGGCACTGGCCTGTCTGCTATGTCAGACATCTTCAATAGCAGAGCAGAGGAGGGTCTGCCCACATCCAGAAATAGCGAGGGAGGGAGGCTCTTGGCTCCCTGTGTGCACGCAGATGGGGGGGAGGAAAAATGAGTGGTCTCAAGGAGCATGGCGTTCAAAAGTTTGCTTTGTCACTATCTGTGAGCCCCTAGGAGCCCTTGGGAGGTGTGTGATGGGTGGAAGGCTCTGGGGCTGAGCTGCTGTGCCCCTGGAGCATCAGATGGGTGCTGAAAAAGGCCAGGACTTGGACAGATGGAATAACAGAGATGGGAGGCAGGGGAGCCTGGCCTTGTGCCAGGCTGTGGAGTGGGGTGGGCAGATCACAGAGAGGAGCTGCAGGGGGGTCAGAGAAGGATAATCCTCAGGCAGCGAGGAAGGCTGCAGCTGTTGCTGTTAGAGCTGGCATTGCAGAGGTTTGCTGCTGCTGGGCTCTGCCATCAGCACAGGACTGGCAGTCCTGAGAGCTGGCTGAAGTGGGGGCTGACAGGCTTGTACCCTGCCTTTGCTCAGTGTCCCAGGGGATGTTCTGGGACATCAGCTGAAGGTGGAGGAGCCTGGAGGTGTGGAGAGCCCTGGACAGAGCCTGGCCCGGCCTGGTGTGGGGCTGTGAGAGCTGTGACAGTAGCTGGAAGGGAAGGCAGGAGCCAGCTTTTGGATCAGCTGGTGTGTGCTGCCTTAGAAAAACTGCTGAACTCAACTTGCTTTTCTGTCCCCCTTTTTACCAAGTCACAGCACTGCCCTGTGTGAATGCTTCTTCCAGATGCCCCAGTGGGGCCAGCACTACACTCTGATGGGAATGATTAACTCACACTGAGCAAGAAAGCAAGTGAGGAGCCCAGCAGTAAAGCTGATCAGCAAGACAGGGCTCTCTAAGCTCCTGGAAGCCTCTTGCTACTGTCCCTGGCAGAGACACCCAAACTGCTGCACTGCAGGACCTGGCAGGAAGTGGTCCCTGGAATAGAGCCTTTCTTCCCTGCTCACTGTGGTGTTTCTAACACCTCCAGTACAAGTGTACATTGCTGCTGTTCTGCTTTGAGTCTGGAGGGAGTTTGCCTGCGTGGAAGAACTGTGAAGGGATATTAGAAATCCAGCAGAGTTTGTGATGTGAACGTGGGCACTTAGAAGATCACAGCAAGACAGGGATCAATAGGTGCTGGAAAAGACACACTGCACTCCTGAGGAGGAAGCTCTCTGTCCAGGGAAGAATACACCCTGCTCCTGCCATCCCTAGGGCTGCAGGCACATTCTTTTCTGGAGTGCTTTTCCCAGGACATCACTGTCACAGGGAACAGTACACAGGATCCCTCTGTCCCTTTCCTCAGTGCCATCTCTCCATCTCCCTGTATGAGACCCAGTGGGTTTTACTTCGCTGTTTTATTACTTAATAAATTTATAGAGAAAGATGATGCCAGCCATCCAAAGGAAAGCTTAGAAGGAATAGCAGTGAGCTGGTTTGCTAAACTTGAGGCATTCAGGCTGCATTGGACTCTAAAATTAAAAGCTCTTGGTGTATTTTTGTTTCAGTTCTGTTTTCTTCTACTTTTAAGTGAGACTCATCTCCTTTGGGATATTTTTGGTTATTTGCAGCTGTGATGGATAGGAATTGCTCATTTCTTTTCATAAATTTAAGCTGAGCCTTTTGCCCTGCCTTAGGGCTCCAGAAACTTGGATCTTCATAAAAAGACAGAAAATAAGAATGGGAAATATGGCCAAATAACAAATATTGAACATTTGTCAAGCACCTTGAGCACATCTTCACCGAGTGCCTAAACTTGAATCCAATATAAATACTTGTCTATGGCTCAGGATTTGGAGACTTAGGGAGGAACAGCTCTGTAGGTGTTTGTTAGGTTGCTGCATGGAGGTGATGGATGAGAATGGATCTTCTTGTGTGTCCTAGCCAAAAATGGTTTGTAAAAAAACATAACAGTTATTTCTGTCCAGCTGGCAGGGACTGTTGAGACCTACTGTCTCAAAAGTGCAGACAGATCTCCATTTTCCTCTCTCTGTTCAGTGGAAGTTTGAGATGGGGCTCTGGCAGCAATTCTGTGCAAAAGCTGTTGAAGCCCAGCCCCAGCCCCGCTTTTCTCATGCTGCAACTTTGGAAGTGCTGGAGCAGGCACCTCAAATAGTTACAAAGGGTGTGATTAAGCCCTGGGAAAGAGCAAGCCGGCAGCTTGTTTTATGTTTCCTCCCGTGTCTGTATGAGTCACGGCGCTGGCGGCAGCCCTGCTTTCACCTCACAGAGAGCAGAAATAAGTGTGTAAGAGCCCCACACTAATTTGCTGAAAATAGCCAAAAGCCAGGCTCTTAAGATACCCAAAAGAGATTGCAACTCCTCAACTTACTGATTCTTTTTCTCTCTGCTTCAAGTTAACAGCTTTTAAAAGACATAAAATGGGAAGAGCATCCATGCTGCCAGCAGTGTGGTTGTCTGTCCCAGCCCTTGCCTCACTGGTGTGAGTGTGACCTTGACAGTGAGATAGATGGTGTGTGGAGACACACATTTGAAGCAATAGAGAAGAGGTAAAAAATATCTTCCTCTGTTACCCTGGAGGCTGTTGGCATGTCATGCCACTGCCACAGCAGCTGGCTCTCACCATCTCACACCAACCCTGCCCTGAGCAGTCAGGGGCCAAGGGGGTTTACACCTGAGCTGTGTTTGTGCAGGTCTCTGGTGGTTGGGCTTGCCCCTGCATTCTCCAGTGCAGAGGGCAAAATACCACCTGAGCCAATGGTGCCAACTCATAATCACATTTTTTATTTCTCTTTTTAATCAAGTGTGATGATAAATTTTATGCTGTCATTAAAGCTCCAGCTTCTGGAGCCACTAGATGATGCTGCGAGAATTCCAGCTTTGTTTCTGAGCAGGGGAAGGAAGTCAGGAAGGCAGTCTGGCAGCCTGTAGCTTGGGGACAAGCAATGGACATCGTTTTCCTTCCATGTTTCCATGGGCGAAGTCCATGTTCCAGGTTTTGAACACAGGAGTTGGCAGAGCAGCCTCTGATCCTTGCTGACGTGTTGGGAAAAGCAGGAAAAGTGCTTCAGCTTGTAAGGGATACAAGGCTTGCGTGACAATCACAAATTCAGCTCAGCTCAGTTGAGCAGGAGGGGAAATAGGTGAGAGAGGCTGCTCTCACTTCAGCCACTGGTGTGGGGAATGCAGCTGTGGTTTGGGGCTCACTGAGCCAGGGCTGTTTGTGTGCTGAGCATCTCAAGCAGGCAGGAGAGTCAGACCCAGCACTCGTCCTTGGTGCAATCAAGTGGTTGCTCTTTAGCAATGCAGGCTCCCCCAAAGCCCAATTCCTGCATTTCCTCCCTGCTGTAAGCAGTCTCTGCTTCACTTGTTTCCACATTTGTTTTTTCTGTTACACAAACTCTGGTCTCAGGCCTCTGAGCTGAAATACTCTGGGCTTTCAAAAGCATTTCTCTGAATTGCAGAATCTCTGACCCCTCTCTGCTCCATGCCCAGCCCATCTGCCCTCAGCAGAGTGAGCACCAAAGTCAAGGAGCTCTAGTGAGTGTTGTTGTTCAATGCTTAAAACCTGTAAGTGTCTTCTGAACTGCCACAATTTTGCTTTAAACCGAGACCACATCCCAGTTTGCTATTTCTGTAAACTCAGAGGATGCTTGGGTTTGTTCCTTTGATGCTCGCTCATCCCAGATGTGTTCTGTGTTGCCAGATGTTCACAGCTGTTAGAGCACACACATCTAGGGGTGCTTTAAGCACACCCACTTCCCACTCTGGATTTGTTCCTTTGCTGGCCCATAACTCAGCTGACACATGGACAGTTTGATGGATCTTGGTCCTACAGGTGGAATCATGCTGTAACCTCCTACCTTTTCTGCAGCACATCACTCACAGAGGGGGGGTCTGTATTTTAAATCTCTAGAAGTCACACTGACAAAATAGGAATACAATTCCCTTGACTAAGAAGCTGGTTTTGGCTTCCTTTGTCTCTGCTATTTAGGTGCATTTTAAATTGATTTAGTTCAAAAATTTTACACACTGGATTAAAACATGCGAACTCGACTTTACAACACTGCTTTTGTTGTTTTTTTTCCTTAATACTTTCTGCTCCTCCCCTATTTCCAGATAGACTCTCTATTTATTGCTCTGAAACAGTTCCAAAATCCCAGCCAGCTCTGCTCTTCAAATACACATGGGTGTATGTGCATTCCTAGATGATCCTGTTTGCATTTAATTTTGGATGCTCCTAGATTACTTTTTTGTATTCACTATGTTCTGAGGAGGAAAATAGGTAAAGGAAACTGATTAGTTAGATGTTGACTTCACCTTTAATCTGACTCTCTGGAGGGCTCTGTCCTTAAACTGAAGTACCTGGTTCCACTGAACACAAGAATTCTCCTGTGCAGCTCTGTGCTTGCTGAGAGTTTACTTGGTTTTTAATGAAGAAATAGAAAATCTAATTTTTGAACTAAATTTACCTGCAATGATTCATTCTCTTTTCATAACTTATCAAAATGCATTAGCAATAAATTCTTGACAGTGCTTCTATAAACAGCAGTTGTTCTCCTTTGAAGCCGTGGTTCTCACTGCCTGCTCCGTTGTGCTGCTGTGCAAAGTGGCATAAATACTCAAAGAGAAACGACACAAAAGGAGCTGTGTACAGATGGCTTAGACAAAATGCTGGCCTTTCCCTTCAGTCGTCACAAGCTGGAAATCTGGCATTAAATAGGATTTGTAGACAGGTTTGGTGTCTATCTCCTGGCTTATCCCCTCTTAAAGTTGCATCTCGCTCCCACCCCAAACATTGTTTGCTGCCAGAGGGCTCCTGGCGTACACCCGGTGAAAAGGATGGAGCGAATGCGGTTTGGGAGCCCGGTGCTGGTCTCAAAGCTGTAACTGTGTCAGAGTAAGCCCTGTCGGGTGGTGGGGCAGGGTGTCAGTGTGTGTCCGTGCCTTGTCCCGGAGCGTTCCCGGTGTGTCCCGCCCGTTTGCGGCCGCCGCTGTCGCAGCGCGCACGGAGCGCTCCTGCCCTCTGCTGCCGCGGGAGAGCAGCGCACGCACCGCTGCTGCCACCGCTGCCCCCGCACCTTTCACACGGAAGGACAAGGAACGTGCCCGCAGCAAGGCGGAATGTTTCCTGCCCTCTCGTTGAGGCGGCTGTGTGACTGCCGGCAAAGTTTGAAGTGAGATTTGTCAGGAAAATTAAACCACAAACACCAGGGGTTTATGTCCAAAAAGGAGACAAAGGAGTCCTGTAACTTTGTTCGAGTAAAGGGAGAGGCCATGGGGCATTTCCCCTGGGGTCTCTCAAATTTTTGGAGGACGCAGCCTCCTTTTTATCCTATTTTCCCGGCCGCATGTCCCTCTCTCTTTCCCCATTGGCTGAAGTATTTGAGAGGTACAGACTTCCCCAAATGCCCAATACCTAAGACCCCCTTCTAATGTATACCCCCCCCAACTTTTCTTTTCCTTGTGTCAATCAGTGGAATTCTTATGGAATTTATGGTTCCTCCCATTGTTTCTTTTATCTCTCAGTATCTAGCTTTATTTACCAGCAGACCCACACTTTTTTTGTAAAGACAAATCCCTCATTCCTTTCAAATTTAAAGCTCAATATGGTGATCTAAAGAACCAGCAGCGAAGTAGAATGTCCTCAGCTTGGGAAAGCAGAGATGTTTTAGCAGCATTGTGATTTCATGAGCCATCTCTCTAGGAAGGGTTAAAGTGCTGCTTCTTTCTCTACCACAAAGTTCTGTGGAATATTTCTTGCTTAATTTCTAAATACTGAGAATATAATTTGGGGCAGGGTGTTGTGTTTTGGCAACAAATATTTTGCAGGGCTCTCTTAGTGTTGCCCCTGTCTGTAGGCAGAGGATGCCAGTGACTGTTTGGGAACAGACAGACTTTTGCCCTCCTCTGGGCTATGCCTGTGGATAAGAGCTGGCTGATACCTGAGCTTAACTAGGAAGTGCCCCAAATCCCATCAAGTGGGGAAGGAAATCTAAAAGGTCTTTTTACACTTCCCCCTGTGTGTTGTTAGTGAGCCAAGGAGAGCAGAGCAGCTCAGGGGCCTCAGATCTGGGTCCAGCCTATCATCCAAGGCAGGTTTCCCTGGGCACAAGTAGAACAATCCCAGCCAGAGCAGCAGCACAGCTTGGTGTATGATTTGTGCTTTGGTGATGGTTGCCTTCAGCTACAAACCAGTATTTTTCTGTCCCTGCCTCTGCCAGCCCCTTCCTAAAGTGCAGCCAGGAGCAAACAAGTAGGATTGTGCTCAGATTTCTGCTGGGAATGAGCTGCACATCAGCTTTGTCTGACTTCAGGGACAAGCATCCTTGTTATGGGACCAGCTCACACCCTCGTATTCCTGCTTCTACCTCATGCAATTAGTTCTGAAGACTGTGTTAGCAAATTTAGGAGGTCTGTAATCTTCTTTCTTTGTCTGTTAATCACAATGTGGGGACCAGCTGTCAGTGGGAAACCAGCAAGCACTGGGTTATTCATTACTTTCCATGTAGCAGGACTGTATGCAAACAATATCCATCTCTGTTGTGCTGGGATGTGTTTCCATGCAAGGGATAGCAAGCCTTGCAGGAGGTGAATATCCACAATGAAATTTTGCAAAGTATTTTCACAGCAACATCTCTAAAATACAGGTGAGATTTCAAATTACTGAATCCATTTGAATGATCTGTATTCTCCGTGTACCTGCCTCTTCTAAGCATAATTTCTTTATGATCATTTGTGAGCAAAGCTTTTAAGCATTTTTCGTGATTGTACAGATATATTGGGAAATTTGTAGGAGCAAAATTCCAGATTATGCACTGTATAAGACAATAAAGAAGGTAGTTTAATTTTTGAAAGAAATTCCAAATGCAGGTAGGAAAATTCTACCAGTATGGTTTACCTTAAGGCATATTACTGGAATGGTAGGAGGTTCTCTGTTAAATAGCATGTAAACAAAGCGTTTCTAGTTCTCACATTTTCAGGGGAAAGCTAAGTGAGCTAACTGAATTTTCTATTCTATTGAATTGTATTTCTATTGAATTTTGAGCAGTAGTTGCCTTTCCTCTGTCCTCCTTGCAAAAATGGCTGGAGAAAATGAAACTGGGAAGACGTTGTGATTTCATGGCGTGTCTTTTCGTGTATGTTTGGACTGGGGACACTGCTTCCTAAAACATGGGGGCATTGGTGAATGGGATTCTGCTCACCTGAGCTTTCAGTGTCAGCAAGGTGAAGCAGCCCTGATAGGAGATGAGATTTGAAGAATGAGCTTTGATTGTCATCAGCTTTCCATTACAAGAAGACTTTGAGATCCTACTTTGAGAGGTCTTTTGCATAAGTTTCTGGACCCAAATCTTGCTTATGCCATTTTCCACTAGATTTTTAGATGAGACATTACTTTGGGATAGGCTGTTGGCAGAGACAACTTCCTAGAACATACTTTGTGAATTTTATATTTGATCAGCAATAATTTTGCTTTCTCCTCCCTCCTTCTCCTTGCAATGTAGCTTTCATCTTGATGAGCTGAGAGATCACCAGGCCTTTCTTTAAATAAATGTGTGTGTGAGGCTTTATTTCATTCCAGGTAAGCACAAAAAGGCTTTGCAACAGATGTGGTTCTCTTGGAATTTCTCCTGAGTGGGTAAAATGGGATGGGAGTTCTGTGCAAAGGACATTTCAATCCCTGTTCCGGGTAACAGAGAACTGCTCCAAAAATACAGCCCTCATCTCACTGCAAATGCTTCCAGGGCATCAGCCAGTGAGCACTGCCAGCTCCACCAGCTCCTCCTTCCCACCAGCCCATCCACACCTTACACTGGAAGGAGGGCAGTTGCAATACCTGGATCTTTCAGGGCCACCTGGCAATGTGACTTCTTACTGTTGCCTTCTTAAGGTGACTGCATTTCACCTTTGCTGTCCTGTGCCAAAGTGACAGTGGCATTTTACTGCTTTCCTTCACACAAGGTTGTTCAGGTTCTACCTGCTGTAGCAGTGGTTACTCTTCCCTTTCTCTTTTACTCTGATTATTCAGTTCCATGTTTCCTGGCCACTTCCTGTGCTGCAGGGATAAGAGATCCTTGACAGCTGCTGGGGCTGTGGGCTTGGCACTGGTTGGAGATCAAATCCACACAGTGCTTCCTGCTGTGCCCCTTGGCAGATGACAGTGCTCAGCTGCAAAAAAATGGCTGTAAAATCTGAGATTTTGGTTAGAAGCTTCTGCTGGCTTCGTGTGCTGTCAAATATGACCTCTGCAAGATGAAGCTGGGGCAGGATGGTAGGAGCAATGGGACTTGGACAGGCCAGTTTGGGGGGCTTAGGTTTTCCTCCCTGTCTCCCATGGAAAGCAAGGAGAAATGCTCTTGACATTTCCATTCACCTCAGGAGAGCTGCTTTGTTTTCTGCTAACAACAAATTTGGCCTGTAACTTCTCCTGGTGATGTGGATGAAGAGGAATTTTGTATGAACATCAAAGCCAACCAGCAGTTTTCATACAGCTGATGCTGTACATGGGGCTTTAGCAAAAGCATCTCCTATAGTGACTTGATCCAGCTCCACATGGCTTTGGCCATGTTCTCAGTGGTGAGTGGGAAGTTGGTTAGTACTGCAGGAAGCTTACTCTTAGCTTCATGATCTCAGACACAGCTGTGTTGTTTAAGCCTGTTTTATTTCGGCACTCTTTGACAAGGATCTGCATTCCCTGCCTCATCCTGCTAGTCCAACCCATGCTCACATGCAAGGACACAGAAAAATTATATTGTGGTTGTTTCAGCCATATTTGGCCTATCTGTCTTGGCTTCTTGCAGTGTTTGGATACCAGATTTGTCAAAGGGGCCAGATTAGATCTGGGTGAATGGAGTCCAGTGCATTCTAGGGGCTGGAGAGAAGATTCAGTTAATGTAATTTCTCCACTATGTGCCTCAAAAAAACTTTTGCAGACACCCACTTTCTTTCTGTACTCAGAGAACTCTTGGTGCTTGGCCAGTTTCCTGGAATCATCCTTCATTCCCTCTTTTTCTGACCTGTCCCATTGTGTAAACCTAAATAGATTTAGTTATTGGTAGATGAAGAGAATGAAAGCAATTGAAAGGGATGCCATTCTGATCATGTCATTGACCCCAGGAGCCAAGTTTGGTGGATTTTAAGGGAAAATCAAGGACATGAATTACAGCTGTGGTTATTCATCAACTCTCTGATGGCTGTTAGTCATCATGTGTACTCCACGTGTAAGCTTAGCTTTTCTGGATGATTTAGTGGAGAATTGTTGAGTCAAGGACAAATCTCCTGCTGCTCTGCAGCAAGATAGAGCTGTTATTACAGAAAAGGCAGGCCCTGAGGATGGGCAGTGTTAGCTCAGGCCCAGTTCATAAGGAATAGTGGTGTGATTTTCTCTTGGCTGTGACTTATCTTTCTAGAAAACAGCAACTAAAGGAACAGAAAGTAAGCTGGTAATTTAGCAGCTAGGGAGAGAATTTCTGATGTGCTGGATAACTGTAAGCACAAGGCTTGATAGAACAGCTCAAAGTGCATTTACAGTGCAGGCTCCTATGTTATTTAGAAGATGTGAGGGTGTGGTGGCATTCCTCTATGCACAGCCCACTGGCAGCAGAACATAAAGTGGTGTGGCACCTTAGCCCTTTCAGGATGGGCAAGAGATACCAGACAGTAATTGAGGACACAAAACCATCCCAGAGGAGCCCAAAGAGCTTTTGCAACCTTGGAGTCAAGTTCTGCCTGCTATGTACTCGTGCCCCTGTGGCTGACTGGAGTGAGAGCAGAATGTGTTCCCAGGCCTGGAAGGGAATGGCTTTGCTCATCAGTGGAGAGCTGCCACGTGTTTGCTGTGAGAGGCACCTGGCGCTGACTCGTCAGATTGGGACGAGAGCCCGAGGGAGGCTGGGGACTTTGCTCTCCTGTGCAATCTCCAAATCTCCCTGTCCTACTTCCACAGTTCTTTTGCCGTGTCAGCAACACCCCTTGTAAAGTTTAGGGTTGGTGTTGGTTTTTGCAAGGGGAACATCCTGAAGGTGAAATTAAATTCTGGGGAGGAGGACTCCATTACATTGAGCAAACCTGCAGTGGAGTGGGGCTAATGTAGCAAGCAAGGCTGCTGAGGGATTTCCCAGAGTACTGTGAAGGCTTTCACCCAGAATTCACTTTTGCATGTGTCATGCAGTGTTGACCATCTCATTTCACTTGAGTGTAGCAATACCAGGGCCCATACAATTGCAGATCAGGACAGTCTGCTAAACAAAGTTTAAATAAGTTGTCCTTTTCAATGTGGAAGAAAGATGACTGATGAAGCTGTGCAAGATCTTCAGTGATCTATGGAAGGTACCATGGTTAGGTGAGTTTCTTCATTTCCTAGCAAGCCAGCAAAAGGAATATCCTTTTGACATATGTGCTTTGTGAAACCCAGTGCTGCAAGGCACTGACTGTAACAAAAATATAACTGATTTACAAAGCAATGAGACACATTCCAAGCAGGTAAGTCTGTCAGCGCTATTAAAGACAAAGCTGCAAATTCTGCCTCTGGTTTGGGAAACAGCAAAGCCAGAGAATGCTTGGAGATTGCAGAGGGAAAGTTATTATGCTGTACTTTCCTTGCTCTTAATGCTCTTCTCCTGAAAGCCCTGAGCAGCAGCTGCCTGAGCCAGGATGCTAGAGTGGATGGACGTGTTATGTACCACACTGAGGCTGTTGTGCTCTTGTAAAGATCTCAGTAACAGTGAAGGGACTAGGAAAAACAAGGGCAGAACAGCCTCTCCTGCAAGCTGCATGTTTGCACTCAAGATGCTCAACCTGGTTTGTGCCCACTGCTGTTACCTTGTAAGCAGATCCAAGAGAGGAGTCCTGGTGAGTCTCCCCACTGTAACATCTTGCTGAATACTTAGCAGGGCTCTGTAGGGGTGTGAGCAGAAATGGCCCATCTAGACCCTGTGTATGCCTTGCCAAATGTGCACTCTCAGTCCCAGAGGGTGGCACTGTTAAAACAATCTGTCCTCTGCCATATTTTGTCTCTGGGATTGCAGTTCCAGCATAGATGGCATCTTGTGCCATTTCCAGAGGGAATTTCATGTCTCATGCACATTTGAAAACATGGACACAGTGTACAGTGTTAACTGGGATGTAGCAGCAAGTTGTTCTTATAACTATCCTCTGTCCCCTCTTCCTTCTGTTCTGCTTGTCAGCTGCTCTCAGACCTCATAACCCACATTTTTCAGACCCTAGAGCACCTCTTTGACTTGCACTTCAAATTCCATGTAGGCTTTCAGCTTTCATCACTCCTATCTTAATTTGGCTAATCTGACTCTGGAGATAAGGCTCTTGGATAAGCAGACTGGCATGCTGGAAACCCAGCATCAGTTTGGAACTGGCTCTCTGACTCTTCCTGACCAGAGCAGAGGTGCAGAGCAATGCAGGGGCTCCCTCTGAAAATGCTGGTTCCAGCTCTGGGAGCAATCTGGTCCTGCTGCTGTCTCTGAGCCCTGACTGGTTTAGCCAAGCAGATCACTGCAGGAACACAGCTGCTGGTTTTGGTGCCAGAGTGGGTTTAGCTGTTTGTGACAGCACCACTCTTCACTGTACAGGCTCACCCTCTGAGTCTGGGCTCTTTTTTTCTTTTCTTCTTTTTTTCCTGCTTGCACCATGAAACACCCCTTTCCACTGCCAAACAGGATTTCTGTGAGGTGGGTGGCTTCCACCAGGACACATGAAAACTGGAAAATAACTGGGACACTACTTAGAAAGATCATTTTTGAAGAAGACTTTGGAGAAAGAAGCTGATTTCTTTTACGAGGGGGTGCTGTCTCCCTGCAGTGTGTTCTGTCACCATGTCACAAGATTTCTAAAAGGAGCAGAATCAGTAGGACACTGGTGTATCAGTCTGCAAGGAGCAGCTTCCTTCGCTCGCATCCCATATTTGACTAAACTGGTATCACATGGTTCAGTCTCCCCACTCTTCTCCCACCCGCTGCCTGCTTCCGCCAACAGTCCTCTCAAAATGTGCTTTGTAACTAAAGACTCCCCTAAAGAGCTGACTCTTCCAGTTCTCCTGCGTAACAAAAACTTGTGCTGCTCATAAATAGATTTGCAATTACCAAGGGAAACAGAAGAATCTGTGCAGTCCAGATGCATCAGAGCGGCCTCCCATCCTGTCTTAAAGAAACCTCTGAAATTCAACACACATTGCTCAGGCATAGCTGGGAGTCCTCTGCAGAAATCTTTCTTTTGAGCAGCATTCCTACACTGCAGGATGTGCTGTTTGCAGCAGAATTGTCAAGGAACCTCAGAGTCCCTGTCTCGTGTCTTTACAAAAAATTACAAAAGCTCTTTGTATTTTTGACTAGCCTGGAGTTTCATGTACTTCATATAGCAGTTGGAGGTAAGAATTGCCTGGCCAGCATGAGAGATCCTGAGCTTACAAATTAGTTCTCTACTAATCGCATCTAGTGTGTGGTTAGTGCTGTCTGAGCAATTCCAACCACTTTCTGATCACCCAGGAGGTCAGACTTCCTTAGGTCTTGGGACTTGCAGGATGGTAATGATTTCATATGGAAGAAAAAAAGCATTTTCAAGGTGATGCATCAAACTGGATGAATCTGAGAGGAAAATTCAAGAACCCTGACTATGTTGGGTCCTGTGGAAGGACTGAGCAGTAGAAAAGAGGAGGGTAGTGGGATATGTGAGTGGTCCTTAGCTTTCCCTGTAGAACAGATCACATCTGTAAGGAAGATTCCTTCTATACATCTCCCCAGGCTGCCAGGGAGCTTGAGGGGGGCATACACCACTTGGTGCCTGGGTCTGGCTTGGCTCCCAGAAGAATTCCTGTGATAGGCTTCTTCTGTGTGCAAGGTTCTGCTGATTCTCCCTTCTGGAACCTTTCTGAGCACCCTATTGCTCCTTTGACCTCTCTCCAGTTCCCATGCAGCAGAAATCTCCCTGAATTCAGTGACTGCCCTGAACATCACCCCATTCAGTTTGATGAGACCAAGCCAGACTAACAGAACAGCATCTTGTTTTGCCTGTTTCCTTTCAGTGGCAATGGTTGCACATCTAAGGCATGAGGAAGAAAGGGTTCAAGAAGGACCCCAAAATTAGGAAATGCAAATGTTAGAAATAAGTTTTTATGTGATGTTTTTCTTGTGATCAGTTTCTTCAAAGACAAATCTGTGTGTTCCTCCTTATTTACACAAAGCCAGTCATGAAATAGCAGTGGATCCCACCACGCACTGCAATGGTCACGAAATCAGTTCATCTGAAATTCTGTAATGGATGAAGAGCATCTTTGTATTGCCTTTTTTTTGTTTCATTTTTAATGGGAAGAATAGTCTCTGTGTCATCTGCATCAGAGTCACAGTTCATTCAAGGATGTGTCCCAAACGTAGGTGTTATATAAAGTAAAATATCTTTTCTCTGTTTTTATTCTCTTTGTATCTTACTGCTTGAAGTAGAAATAAATCCTTTTTTCCCTGACACTGAAGAAACAACAAAGGAATGAAGTTCTGTTGGTAGAACTCACCTGTGTTCCTCTGAATTCATGTTTAATAAACCAACCAGCAAGCCTGGCCTACAGGTGGTGCTCCTGATTCTCACATTCCTTGCCTTTCTCATGCTTGCAAGCATACTTACCTGTTAGGATGCCAAATTTATTAGCTTGGGAAGATCTTAACATGTCTACAAAAACAGAACTCGATTAAGGTGCTTTAGAAAGAAGTGGTAACTGTTCACCAGTCTCTCACTTAGCTTTGCCAAACAACATTTTCAGTGTCACACAAGGTGCTACTGCAAATTATGTGTTTTGCCTGGTAGCAGCAAGAGGCTTCTTAAGTATCAGTGAACCTGTTTTGATACCATGACAGCTGGTACTTGAGCTAAATTAATTTTTTTTGTGTTCGACCCTACACATTCTGGTTTGGTCTTTACAGACAACTCCACAGGGCTTCTATGAATTTCATTCGTTTTTCTGTAACCCCTATTGTCTCCTCCTCCCAGGTGGTCTTGGTACTGAGATGAAAAGAACAGAGCTCAAATGGCCCATTGGTGCTATTAAGTACTCGGGTTGAGTACCAGTCTTGGTATTTTTCTTCTTTGTATTTGCACTTACATGCTTGCTGAACTGGAGTGCCTACTTGTGTTGTAAGTTCATGGGCTGTAGGAACTTGGGATGAAAGCTTTGTGTCACACAGTGTTGGCTGATGGGATTCCTTGAAATCCCTTCATATTTTAGATAGATTTATGAGTAAGGGGGGCAATCTGAAGACACTGCAAACCCCTAAAGCCTTAGGTAATCCTGAATTTGGCCAGCTCAACTATTTATAGAGCACTCTCTGCCTATTCTAAATATACTTTCCTCAAGGGGACCTTATCTCAGCTCCCTGCTCCACCACTTCAGTTGGATCAGCAATGCTGCTGTGATCTGTTAGCAAAAATTCCTTCTCTTGTTCTGTGGCAGAGCTGCAGATGTTGCTGGTTTGGGACTTGAAGGGGAAATTCTGTGCCAAGCAGAGCTCAAGGGTTCGAATTTAAACTGCAGCCGACCAGGAAGAGAGATACTGATGATATATTAGTTTGTTTCCTGTACCCATTCTTTACTCTTTTTCAGTATTTCTTTTCTGCTGGTAGGTCTAGGGTTCTGGAGAGGGAAAATCAAGTGACTTGTTGACTGTGTACAGAAGGCAGGACTTGAGTCCCACTTGCTGTTGGCTGAATGGGGTTAGGCTATCAACTCCATTGCTCCCACATAAGGAGAAGGGCTTTCTTCAGGCCAAGGATAGAAACTCATCCAAGAGCAAATTCCACAGTGGAGAATCTCTGCCTTTTAGAAAAATTGTGATTTTCTTTTCAGTCAAAGGCTCTGGGATAGATGTTTTGGTGCAAAGGGCCCACTGCAGAGCATTTTTCATCCTTGAAGTTTTAAAATATTTAGAAAAGTGCATCCTTTATTGAGTCCTATAGGTTTGAACATTTTCTTCTGTAGGATATTTACATTCTGTCTGCCTATGTCAGGAGCACCTGCAGATCTGTGTGGCAGATGCTGCAGATCATAGTCCTGAGTGGGAAATTTTGGGTGAGTGTAGAGGCAGAATGGGCCATCAGAGCCCTTTGTGTCATTAACAGCTATGCTGACCCACAGTAAGGGCCAATAGTACTTTAATCTTTGGGGAAAAAAGGAATTGTTCCCTGTCCTTATGATGTGATTGATCCAGGCTCTACTTCATGGGTATTGGACTCAACTTACAACAGAGGTGTAAAGCACTAAGTGCTTGCACTGGTTCATTGACAGCATCCAGAGGCAGTGTGTCAGTAGTGTCTGCAGAAGTCACGTCAATTTAGGTACCCATTAGAAAACCCCTTCTGGGCACAGCAAAGGAGTGACTGCTACTTGTTTGGCCTCTGGGATAGAGAAGCCTGTGCAAGACTTTGCAGCTCCACGGATCAGGGTAACATAGCTCACTGTGTATCTAAGCCTCAGAAAATGTTTTTGAGGTTGTCAGAAGCTTTTCTTAGTTATTACCCTTTGAGGATGAACAGGGCAGCGTGTGGCAAGATCGCAGAATGGGATTAGCTCAGGATTTAACAGGAAGAGTCTCTTAGCACTCCTTTAGAGCTATTTCCTTCTATTGCAGCCCCTGGAGCTGCATGAAATGGAAAGGGTTATGTCCTTGCCTGCCTGGCAGGAAAATCATCCCAGCTCAGTGCAGCAAAATGGACTGGGTCCAATGCTCTTGGAAGGAATGAAACAGGTAAAGTGTATTTAACAAGGAATTTCACATGAGGAGTTTCAGGTATGCTGAATATTGTCCCAAGATGCATTCTGCTTCACACAGAGGCCTCTTCCTACAGTCTCCTTGGCTTTTCCAAGGAATCAGTGTCCACAGAGCTTTAGATTTTGCTCTGGTCATGGCTTACCTGTATGCAGGTAGATAGCATTTCCTTGTTGCTGTTCTACATTGCAGGAAAGGGCAGGTGAGTCTCTCTGAAAACACTGCAGTGCCACTCAGCCTAGGTAGTCAATGTGTTACAAGCCTTGGGGTGCTGTTGCTGCTGTCTGCTACACTCAGTACAGGCAGTGTCTGTGATCCTGTGGGGATGCATGACCTCAGGAAAGGCTCTGCACTCACTGGGACTGTGACAGGATGGTGCTCAGACTGCAGTGCTGATCATTTGTGTTTCAGTAAAAAACATTCCCAATGTGTTTGCCTGTGATTTCTGGGCTGACAGAGTGACTGGCAGCTTTCTGGCTCACTCTGTTATGCCTCTGGCTAGTTATTCCCACTGCTGTCTCTCTGAGACTGGCTTCCTTTTAATGGAAGTTGTCCATTTGGCCATTCTTGATATAAACAAACCATATTGCCGCTCGGAAGCTGGAGTCAGTAATGCGTGCCAGCAGAAACCAGTGCATTTGTACTTGTAAAGAATAAATATCTATCCCTTTTGCAGGGCTTATAACAGCTTCAGCATCTCCATTCAGAGGCACTGGCCTTTGTTCCCTCATGGCTGAGGTGTGGTGGCTGAATTGAGGCTGGGAAGCAACCAAAAGCATTTAACCACAAGAGGAACACCAGCAGTGAAACAGCCCAGAAAGCAAGAGCAGAGTGCAGAGCAGTTGAAGTGCAGAGCTCAATTTTAAGCCTAATTTGAACACTGAATGAGGTGCTAATATCTCAGCTCCTGTGCAGTCTCTTCTCAGTCTGCTGTTCATGTTCTGTGGACACAGTGCAGTGGGGTGTATATATAGAATAGCCAGTGAAAAGCTGGCTTTGTGCAACTGGTATGGGCACAGCAGGGTGAAGGGAAGTGTCTGGTTTTGCTGCTGAAAATAAAAATCTGTCTTCATGTCTGTCTTCTGGGGAGCTGTTCAGATATTTTATGTCACTGCAGCTTGAAGAACCAATTTCAGAGCTGGCTTCTCTAATTGCCTGATCCTTTAACCTGCTCCATTCACCCGTAAGAGGAGGATGCATTTCTTTTGTTCATGTTGCCTTGTTAATCAGTAAATGTAAAGCAGATTGTAAAATCAGACCTTCTTGAACTAGCATTTGTAGCTATTCATTCACTCATGTACAAACCAACTCCCTGATGCTCTCCAGCTTTTTTCTATACCAGAGTGGAAATAAGAACAGCAAGTCAATTAATATTCTCTTTTCTCTATGGAATGTTGGTGAAACATTTGGATACCATGGAAATTAAAGTCAATATGGTGAAAAACTGGTTTAGAAGGTGTTTAAAAAGTTAAATTTAGTCCTGGAAGTAGCTTTGCTGTGTTTCACCAGAAGCTTCTGCTTTTTTCCATTGCTTGCAGTGTGATGTTTAGGATGGACTTCACACATTCCCAGGAATGCAGGGAAGGCCCTGCCCTGAGTCAGGTGAGACCAAAGGTTGTTGGGAGTGCTGGGCCTGATGTGCATTTTTGCCCACAAAAAGTGATAGATACCTCTGGTTGCCTTTTTTTTCCCTGCTGGGCAAGGAATGGATTTTAATCCTGGTTAAATCCTGAATCCTGGATTTTTGAAAGGACTTTTCTTTCTGTCTTTTTCAGGCATGGTTCAGAAACTTGACCAGAAGCTGCCTGTAGCCAACGAGTACCTGCTGCTGTCGGGCGGCGTGCGGGAAGGTGTGGTGGACATTGACCTCGATGAGCTGAATGTTTATGCCCGGGGCACAGACTATGACATGGACTTCACCCTGCTGGTGCCCGCGCTGAAGCTGCACGACCGCAACCAGCCGGTGACGCTGGACATGCGCCACTCGGCCCTGTGCCACTCCTGGCTGAGCCTGCGCCTCTTCGACGAGGGAACCATCAGCAAGTGGAAGGACTGCTGCACAATCGTGGACCATATCAACGGGGCTACCAATTACTTCTTCTCCCCAACAAAAGTGGCAGACTGGTTCTATGAATCCATTAGCATTGTCCTCTCTGAGATCCAGAAAAAGCCCCAGCGAGGGATGCCAAAGGTGGAGAAGGTAGAAAAGAATGGGACTATCATATCCATCATTTTGGGAGTGGGCAGCAGCCGCATGCTGTATGACATTGTCCCCGTGGTGTCCTTCAAAGGCTGGCCAGCTGTGGCACAGAGCTGGCTGATGGAGAACCACTTCTGGGATGGGAAGATCACAGAGGAGGAAGTCATAAGTGGGTTTTACTTAGTGCCTGCGTGTTCCTACAAGGGGAAGAAGGACAATGAATGGAGGCTGTCATTCGCCAGGAGTGAGGTGCAGCTGAAAAAGTGCATCTCCAGCAGCCTCATGCAAGCCTACCAGGCCTGCAAAGCCATCATCATCAAACTGCTGTCCCGCCCCAAAGCCATTAGTCCATATCACCTGCGGAGCATGATGCTGTGGGCTTGTGACAGGCTGCCAGCCAGCTACCTGGCCCAGGAGGATTACGCAGCCCATTTCCTCCTGGGTCTCATTGATGATCTCCAGCACTGCTTGGTCAACAAGATGTGCCCTAACTACTTCATCCCGCAGTGCAATATGCTGGAGCACCTCTCCGAGGACACCGTGATGCTCCATGCGCGGAAGCTGTCCTCGGTGCGCTCCGACCCCGCCGAGCACCTCCGAACTGCCATCGAGCACGTCAAGGCAGCCAACAGGCTCACCCTGGAGCTCCAGAGGCGGGGCAGCACCACCAGCATCCCCTCCCCACAGTCAGATGGAGGGGACCCCAACCAGCCTGATGACCGATTAGCCAAAAAGTTGCAACAGCTAGTGACTGAGAACCCCGGGAAGTCCATCTCTGTCTTCATTAATCCAGATGATGTCACAAGGCCCCACTTCAGAATTGATGATAAATTTTTCTGAGCTTTCGTCAATGTTTCTTGGGATTTTTATTTGTTTCGTTTTTAAAAAAACTCTTGCAGTGTGCAGGTTTTTTCATTTGGTTTTCCTTGAAGACTTAGTCTCTTGGTTTTTACATATCCAGTGTAGATTGGATCTGTTGAGAACAATCTGAATAAATTATAAATCCTGGTTCTGCAGGACAGTGCAGATTTCAAAACAGTATATTACTATTTCATATGCTGCTTTGGTTTTTTTCACCCACCCTGCCCCATTGTCTGTGAGTAGTTTCTAAAGGAGGACATGCACCATAAACACAAGCCACAGTGTAATGTAGGGGTTTTCTCCAAGCTTCCATAATTTATGTGCATTGTTGGGCCAGGAGAAAGGACAACTCACCTTCCGTTGCTTCAGAAATTCATTTCTTTTTCCATGAGCTTCCATCACCCTAAAGAAATGAGGAGAGACTGGGTTGGAAAGCACTACTGGTAACTTGACGAGGCCAAATCTACTGGGCTGAAGCCTGGTTCATCTGTTCTTCACATTTCTGATACTAGGGGAGAAAGCTGACTTTAAAGATGACGATGCAGCTTTTTGGGGAAAGAGTTGTTTCTGTTTTGATCTACTTTTTGAATGTAATTGTTCATTAATTGGACCTTGTACAGTCCAGAGGGTTGTTTCTGCTGCTTTTCCATGCGGAATAAGGTTATGGAATGTTAGTTTTAGTGTGTGTAATTATTCAAAGCCTTATTTAAATTCTATTAAAGAACATACCATTTTAAATGTAATTGCACTAATGAAATCTCTGCCATTACCTCAGTCCCACTGTTTGTGTTTCTTTCATGAATTAGCATCTGTTATTAGTCTCAATATTGCTGATTGCTTGAGACCCCTCAGGTCTCATGGTTTCAGGTGATTTCTTGATTGTCTTTTGTAAAAGACTTCCTTGTTAGCCCGGCTATGTGTGAGCAGTCAGTTTTGCATTGGCATATTTCTTTGGATGCGTATTGTGTGTTGCAGTGCATATTGCATTAATATGTATTGCATGTTGTTGAAAAGGTTTACCATTAGATAAGGATGTAATGCTAAAGCAGTGGTATGTGCAAAGTGAATCAGCCAGACCTCGAGCAAAGGAGCTACCTTGCTTCACTAATGCATGTATTAGGCCTGATCCTTTCTGGCAGTTACCATTCCCTGGACTCCTGAGGACTTTCTGACTCGCCCTGGGACATGGGAGATCTTACTCTGGTCTCATGTTTGCAAAAGTTGTGTTTGTATGTAAACTTGTGGTGCAACAGTAGCCTTGAGAAACACATACACTTTTCTTCTGTGTGTAGGGGTAAGATGTATGGTAACAAGGGTTAGTCTGAGCCAAAAATAATTCCAAGAGTTCAAGGACAGAGTGACTTATTGTGGCTGGCTGGCCAGTGACTGATATTTAGGCCTTAAATCAGCAATTTGGGCTTACTGATTATCCCAGAGACGCTGTTCTGATCCAAACTTGATGCATGTGTTAAAATGTGATTATTAGAGCAGGTTGAAGTATTTTTTAAATATTTGACAGACAAATGAGGTGCATATCTAGTAAATTCTAACTGATAAAAATTGTGTATGAAAAATGTGTCACTTTTTCAGCCCAGCCTTTCTGGTAAAGAAACCAGGCTGGTGGAGCAGCACACCAACAGCTTTGGCAACTGCTTTATTAGATGGCAGGGAGGTTTCAATATCTGATCTAGTGCCCAAGTCATGTCTTAAAACAAAACTTTAGCTCCTTCATCTCTTGGGCATAATTGAAAACTTCACCCCATTGCTATAGCCAAGATGTTCACATTTACCTGAATTTACTGGTACACACTTATAAGAAGCTCTCAGAAGTTGCTGGCCTGATGGAGTGGATGAGGATTTAACCTTAAAGCACAACTGGCTCGTGATCATGAGCCCCGGTGCAGCTGCAGTTTGGTCCACGGAAGGACTTCGATTGACTTCAGCAGAAGCAGAACTGGGTCCTGCCTGTGTGGCTATTGCCAAAGATGAGTCTTCATATAAACCTGTGTAACCTGCCTGGGGGAGGCAGGGGAAACAACAGGGAATCCTCTCCAGAAGTGCTTGGAAAATGCAGATTTGTTGAAATGGTTTCTTCCCCAGTCTCTGGGACTTCTGTTTGTTGAAAGAAGAGTCTGGGCTGCAGAATGAAGTTTCCCATCACCACATAAGAAATCTGCTCAGCACAAAGCAACAGTAGCCTGGCAGGCAGAGTGCTTTCCCAGGAGTCCCATTGTCTGTGCCAGTGCTCCTGAGATATGCAGAAACACAGCCTTCCTCATGCCAGTTCAATATCCTGGTGACCAGCAGTTTGACGAGCCCATGTCAAGCTCTGGTGTGTGCTCCTTTTTTTGGTTTTAATTAAAAAACATTTTCAAAAGTATCCACCTTGTTCTTCCTGAATTATGTGTGTTGGGGTGTTTTTTTTTGTGGGGGAATGAAAGTTTTACTTTTTATTGGACTGAAAAGCAGTTTTCCAGGTAGGTTTGTGAGAATGTTTTATCCTCTACCTGGATCGTCTGTCTTCCAGGGAGACAGAATCCTAACCTGCAGTTGGTTTGTATCTGTCTAGTATTTGCTCCTCTCCATGGACTACAGTTAATGAAGCAGGCTGCCAGCCCAGAGAGCTGACAAGTGTTTTGTATATCAGAGAACACAAAAGACTATTTTCTTCCTCTTCTATTGTCCCCTCTTGCCTTTGAGTATATACTGGCACAGACTTGTGAAGTGCAGAGGTCTCTATGTGGGATTCATAGTCAGTGGGTTTACATACCAATGACCTTTTACTCTTTACTTCTCTCTGCAAGTTTCAAGGAAACCATGGTGTTCTTCCTATTAAGGAGTTCTTGAAAGTCATTCACACAAGCATTTTAGAGCACTCAGCCCCATAGTGTTAGAGACCTGGCCAATCTGACAAACACTGGAATAAGAAGGAATTTGCTTAAAAACTAGCAATGTAGGCACCTTCCCTGCTGATGTCAAGAGGAGACAATTCAGTGCTGTGAGCCAGTGTCTCCATGGGAGCTTCAGTTCTGCACCCACTGCTATGGCAGATAAGATTTCTTATTTTCTTTTCCTTTTGCCCATTAGCCACCTTTCTGCTGGCTTCTCCCTGTCCTGGGTGATGTTGCAAAAGGACTGGGACAGTTTGTGAGGGGCTGGCAGCATGTGGAAGGTCTCCTTTGTGAGTTTGTGAGTTACTGACTCCTACAGGCTTGAAAGGGAGGGAGTCCCAGCCAAGAGGGTCTCCTTTGAGGCATTAGAAAGGTGGGGAGGAAGGAAAAGTGTCCTTCAGAGTCTCCACTTCCCAGTGTGATCCTCCTTGGGCATCCTGGCTCTGGTCCTACTCTTGGAACATGCTTTTGCCTCTGCTCTTTCCACAGGGTTTTTTCTGGCCAGTAGGACAATGGGAGAAGCAGCTAATTTGACTGGTTCCAGTTGTTGTAAGTTCTGGGAGATGCTGAAAAAGCTAAAAGCTGTCACTTCTTTAGAGGGACACCTGAGCTGCTGCAGAAGTGACAAAACCACCAGCTATTGGGGGGATTACTCTCCATGTTGTGCTGGGAGAACTCGTTTTAAGGCAGAAGGGAACAAGAGACCAAGAGCTCTGTGTAAGCCTGCAGTCTCTGCTCCTTCAGGCATGTTTTGTGAGGCCTCAGTCACTCTTGTCTGGCTGTGATAAATTGGTTTCTGCACATATTCCAATACTTTAGCCTGGAGAAGTGTTGGTGCTCTAACCAGAAAACTACAACTGAGCATCAGAGTCACTCTTTGCAGCAAAATACCAGCAGGACTTCAACCATGCACTGCCCAAAACAGAAGCCAGTCCTCAAAGGCCTCTGCAAGAACTGGTTTTTAGTGGTCTTTCTTTTCTGTTGTCATTCTGACAAATGACACTAATTTTGATCTAGATTCTTGGACTTTTCCCTGATTGCCTTGTTCCAGTGGAGAGCAACCTTCTTTTGGCAGATCTGGTGGTTCTGGACTGGACACCTGAGCTCTGTGCCCTTCCACTGCTTGGTCTCCTCATGGAGGGCTGTGAGACAGGCTTGTGCCTGCTAAAAATTGACTGAAACAGGCACTGAAGGGTGGCAATCACAATAAATTCCACTGGGAGACTTAAAAATATGCTTAAAACAAAACGTGTACTTTGCTGGACAAAGCTGATTGTGGTCAGACTAAAAGTAAGCAGACATTTATCATATTTTATTAACCCATCCATAATACCTGTGGCAACGCACAATGCAAGAGACTGTGGCAGAGGGAAAGGAAGATAGACTTTGCTAATGATTATTTATCATAAAAATTTTTTTTAAAAGTGTGCATAGTCAATGCTCAGAATTGCTTAAAGACATCCATCTGTCCCTTTTTGTAGGTTCAGTGCTGGATGCATTTTGCCACTTTGTCTTGTATTAAAGTGAGCGTGTTCAAAAGGTCACTGGGCAGCTGAGTGTTCACATTCTCCTGGCATTGCTCAGTGATTAGAAGTATTCAGCATGCAAATAGCTTGTTCAACTTCAGCAAGTACATCATCTCCCTCCTGCCAGCCTTGCTTGGGGTGAGCTAATGGACTTTTAACATTATACAGCTTAGAGAGTACTGTCTCTAATAGCTCCTGATTAAGCTCTCCAGAAAGGCAAAAAACCATCATGGGGCAAAGGCTAAACCAGGGGAGGGGGGAAAAAGAACACCCTGGCCAAGGGACTCGTGCTGACATGTTTTGGGTTTAGGGACATTCAGCATTATATTTAGCACATTTTGGCTTTTGAGAACTGTCAAGTGAATCCAAATTTATTTCCTCTGAATGCTTTTAGAATAGTGATAAAATAGCCCTCACTCCATTCTCCTCCCCTTTTGCCATTTATAATCTATTATTTTAGGACTGCTCTGAGGAACTATTGTGTTTTCCTATTATCATTGTCCCTGGCTCAGCACTGTGCTTCCAGGCTGAATGTAGGCTTTTGGGGGTTATTTTTATCTTGCTGGCCTTCTGTGGTAGAGGAACACACTCTCATTCAGTCTCCAGACAGCCTGATTCGCCAGGCAGAGATGTGGGTGCATATCAGGGGCATCAGGCTCTCTTCAAACTGGCTCAGCCCTGTCTCTCCCTCGGTTTTTGTGTGTTAGGAATATCATAGAAGACACGACTGAGGTCTTGCTAAGCACACAGAAGACATGGTACGTGATTCTGAAGTCAAGTAAACTCCAGTGCAAAGTGAAAATTGAGCCCAAACAGCCACTTTTCTTCCTGATTCTCCAGCCCTCTTCCTCCTTTGTTTTAGCTTTATTTTGGGGAGGTGGAGAGGAGAGAGATGAGCTGCATTTGTCCACGTCAGTGACTACAAATCATAGCCTTGGCCTAGCACGTTGGGCACTTCACTCATTAATGGCTTTGTCTCCAGGGCTGCTATTGCTTACGCCCTCCCATGACATTGACAGGACGGGAGAGGGTTTTATGATTTGTTCAGCACTGTGCAAAGAAAGGAATGGGCATTTTTCATGGAGGGCTGGTGACCTATTGTGTCCTTCTCCTGCCTCCTGCGTGCCAAGGCTGACGCACACAGTGTATTAATTGCCACTTTTGCGGGATGCAGCTGATAACAGAATAAATGCCAAGGTGCTTCTGTGCAAACCAGTTTTCAACCTTCAGCGTCCCTTGCAAGGTAAGTCTGCTCCTGACTGAGGTCTGTGCTCTCAGACCAGACTTTGGTTTTGTTTGAAGGGTACAGGCTGGGTCTGCAGAGTCGATGATGGCAGGCCAGGGGACAGCTTCCTACAGCTGACACATGAAGAGATAACTCCACTTGTCTGATCTGAAAGACCACAGAGAAGATAATCCTTCCTGCAGGGAGGCCACTGCAAAGTCTAACCTTTCCAGCACCGTGACTTGTGCAGTGACCAGGAGCAGTCTCCATGACTTGTGGCACCATAAAGGCACCCTTGTGTCTTTGTGTGCCATGTAGCAGCCACAGCTGCTGGGGCTCTTCTGCCACCATGAGGGATGGAGACCAAAACTGTCTCTGGTTGTTTTGATGTTTAGGCTCCAGAGCTCGTCTGGTCCACTTCCAGACCCACACTTTTTAACATCCTGTAACAGGCAAAAGAGCTGTAATGAAAAAAATCAAAGCTGCAACCTTCATTTAGATTCTCCCAGAGGTTTCCTCTTACTTGCTAATGGTTCTGTCTGATCTTGCTTGATGTGCACAGTGCTATATTCATTACATTATTTTGTTAATCAGCGGTGGCAAAACTGGGATTGGCAAGTGTTGTACTTAACCCCTGGACTGCTGTGGACACATAGAGATGTTATCTTGTGGAATAGTTGAGCTGGTTGCACTGACATCATCTCTGCTACTCATTAAAATGGCTGGAACAATGGTGGGAAGTCATTACAGAAGGTTTCTAGAAAACAGCACAAGCCCACCAGGTTCTAAAGGAGATTCTAGAAATGGAACTCAGCTGTCCTGGATCCCACCAGCCCATTGTGACTAAGTCCACCAAGGCCTATGTTACCAGGTCAGTAGCACACAACCAGTTCCTCAGTTGTTCTTTTCCCAAGGCATGGCTCCTTTCAGCACCCAAACCCACTGAAGGCAGAATGTGAAACCCAGTGCAGCAGAAGGTGTGGAAAGAAATCTGTCTTAACTGTTTCCTCTTGTCTGTTTTGCCACTGCACCCAACCTGCCCCATTCCCCTCTGCCCTCTTTAAATAAACTCTCCAGAGGTGTTCTGCTACACAGTAATGAACTCAAATGAAATGAGATGAAATGAAATGCTGCTGAATGGAGCTGCATAAATGCCTTGTCATATTTTGTTATAATCACCTAGTGCGACTTCATCCTCTGTGTCATCTGTCTCTCCAGCTTTCTCGTGGAGCAGCACGCACCGTGGTGACTGGGCAGAAAAGGAAGGAAAATGCAAGTTCATGTGAGTTGGAGTAAATAATTCAGAGGCACTGGTTGTTGTTCTGATCCACAGAGCTGCCCAAGCTGCCAGGGCACACTGGTCCAGCACGCACAGAAATCAGGCTCTCCCAAGGAAAGCCAAATATGGAGGGAACTGAGTGAGCCTCACTCAGTGGCCTTTGCAGCTCACTGAGCAGGGGAAGCTCAGCAGCGTGGCTGTGTGGAGGGGTAGGGTGAGGCTGCAGGCTGTGGGAGCAGTACCTGCACACTGGCACCTGCAATTGCACTGCTGTGCTCCATGGTGAAACTGATTGAATACAGTCAGTCCTTCAGCTTGAAAGCCATTTCTGAATAATAACTCAAGGGGAAAAGGGTGGGGAAAAAACCCCAAAATACCTAAGAAGCAGTACATTGTGCACAGCCCTTCCACAGAGCAGAGGCAAGAATGAAAAGGAGCTTCACATGACCACTTCTAATGTTGTGGTAGGCTTGTATTTCCTGCCCAGCTGCCACCTCACATGGAACCTTACTTTGCTGTGCTCCGCTTGGAAGGGGTTTTGCTCTGGCAACACAGCTGTGATAACTTTGGAAAGGTGCAGTTTTAGAGGCAAACACAAACCCATGTGTGACAGCTCCCCTGAGCACCAAGCACAGCTGTGGTTTGTGTGTGGCTGCATATTGAACTCTTAGTCTTCCAATTTCTTGCTGTATCAATGTCTTAAAAATTCTCCTGAACAGTGAAGTGTTTCTTACCTTGATAATTTTGTCTCAAATTAAAAGGAAGTCAGTGCAGTGCCACAGTGTGAGGGTGAGGCACGTTCAGTAACTCCCATACAATGTGCCAGGAGATCTGCATGGTATTTGCAGCCCAGGTCCTGCCTGGCTTGCATTTCCTGCCCCTCCATTCCTTCACACCCAGGCACATGCAGGAGAGGTCTCAGGTGTGGTCTGGAGGTGTTGGGGATAGCTGCAGCCACCCCTCCCTGTGCTGGGCTCTGGTTCAGGCCAGCAGAGCAGTCAGTAGGTTGGGGGTGTTGTGTCTCTGTGGCTCCCAGCTGTCCCAAATCCTGGTGACTGCTCACCTTTCCTTTCAGGCACGAGTAACTGCAGCTGTGCAGCTGCACCTGCCTTGCACAATGGAATGTACCTTGGCACAAAGCTGAGGGGTTGTGAATTGCCAAGGTTTGTGGCTGGGGGTGGGATTTATTTATCACAAAGGACTGAGTTAATGTGACTATTTGTATAAACAAATCTAAGGTCTAAGGGACCAGTGAGGTATTTAGACATCTGAGTCACGCCCCTCCAGTGCTGCTGGTGCTTGTGGGCACAGACCTGGTCCCTCAAATACTTCTTTAATGCCACTGTCATATTGTAACTCGCCCCAGGGGCTGCCTGGGCCAAGTGTAACCACAAGTACTCCTCTGGCCTGACTGCAAAAAGGTCCTTAAGATCCAAATGCCATTTCTCCTTCAATAGTTACCACTCTGACTGAGCACTTCCCTTGACAAGGCACCCTGTGAGCCCAGAGAGCTCTGTCTGTAAGCCAAGGCCATTGACAGCCAGCAGGAGAGGGGCTGTGCCTGCCTCCCCTCCCAGTGCTCTGTGCAGGGCTTGGAGACAACACCTGGGTCTTTTCCTGGGGACACTGAGCACCTCAACAGCACAACCCAATGTGGGACCAGCCCAGCCCTCCCACGCAAGGCAGCCCTGCAGTGACCTGCTGTCTCCTTCCATGGCACTAATGGGACCACAAGCAGCTCCCATTTCTGGGAAGAGCTCGTTCAGAGCCAGCTCGGGCATCTCTCGACTGCACAGCATTTGCCAGGTGGGAAACATCACTCTGCTCGCAAAGCTAAGTAATGTCTCACAGCAGAACTGCAGCCTCCAAGTTCTTACTGGAAATAACCTCATCTCATCTGCCCATGGTCTTGTCCCTTCACACATCTGGCAGGAAAGGCATTATTTTGAGGTCAGGGTGATGATGGGGAAGATATTGGCTGTTGTCAATTTTACACTCTGTACTTCAGCAAATGTCCACATTTGCCAGCCTGAATTCAAAAGATGAAGAGAAGGGCATGAGGACAGAATAGCAACATGAATTAATGAATGTGTTTGTAAAATAATCTCCTGTATGCATAACTCACTTTTAGTACCTGATTTCCAGTCTAGTCACAGAGAGACTGTGTTGGTTTGCACTTCTGCTACCACTGAAATTCCTTTGCAGTCAGTTAGAGACAGGACTTTCTATTAAATATATATAGTGCTTCTCCAGGTTCATCTAAAGAGAGTGATAATATATCATTGCTCCCAGTGGGGACATTGCTGCCTCATAGCTTATGTCTGCTGTCAGGCATTAAAGCTGGGCTTGAATGGTGCCAATCGATAGTGGAAATGCAGCAGCTGAAACTGTTAAGTGCAGCTCTAATGTTCCTTATGCAAACTCTGCCTCTCACCAGAGAGCACACCTGCTCAAACAAGCAAAGAAACAAGACTCCTCTATTTCCTAATAATTCCCAGTATTTCCCTTGCTTTTTGTGGTTTGTATATCTTATGGGGAAAAAAAAAAAAAAGAGTTGCTGAATCTGCAGAAGGTAGTAGCAGCCAAAATTAAGAAAAAACCATCTCTCTTTTTGGGACAAATGTCTTTTGCTCACCCACTTGAGGACAAGTGAGCTATCCTGGGCTATCTCCAGGCCTGTCAGGACACACTTCACTGGGTTCTGCCCCCCCTCATCTGCTCAGTGCCCTCTGGTTCCTATCTTGATTCCAGCCAAAGCAGGTGCATGTCCCCTGACACAGCTCTAGGCAAAACAAGTGCATGGCTGTTACATCCTCCTGTGCTGCTCCTAAGCACCCCCACACTACACCCAGCACTGCCAGCCACCAACCAGCCCCTCAGCCTGAATCTGGACCTGCCTGCCCGTGGAGCCAAGATCCTGCTGCTCACAACAGCCCCACAGGAGCTGTGTGGCCTCAGGAGTGCCAGTGACTGGACCTGGAATGTGCTCATGCTGAAAACCAACTCATCTGCTCTGAACACAAAGCTGACACGTGGAGGGAGACCACTGTTATGACAGGCAGGCCCTGAGGGTCTGGGATCACCATCTTATTCCATCTGTAAGCTGGAGCAATTGCTGTGCTGACCTCCTTCCCCTCTGTCACACACAGAAAAGTGGATTAGAAGGAGAAAAAAAACCCCTTAGTTTTCTTATTTCTTTCTGCAGGGCAGCCCTGACCTTTGTGGCACACCTGGCCATGGCTGTGCCCAGGAAGGTTCACCCTTCCCAGCTGGGGCTGGTCTCTGCACAGGGAACTGACTGCAAGGTTATAAAGAAGAAAAGAGGGGCATTAGAAAGGCCATCTGGGGAAGAATCTCTGTGCTCTGAAGGTGACTGAGTGAGGGCTGCAGTCAGAGGAAGGTCAGTGATGGATGGGGTAGTAAGTGAGCCTTTGTGCGGCACTGGTGTGAATCTGTGCAGAGTGTAAAAAGCAGCTCTGAGCCCTGAGTCTGGCTCTGACCTTCAGGCAGACCCTGTGGTCATAAAGGGGATAGATCTTGAGCTGTGAAACGGTGGAAAAGGTGAACTCTCGTTTTGGTGGAAGTATGTGCTTGCCTTTCTCACTTCTCCATTTCCTCTTATCTAGAGATTACAGCAAAGCTGTGAGCAATCTTGTGAGCTGAGCGAGATGAAAGGCCAGGGTTTGCTTGCATATGCCAGGAGCTGGGGTGCCTAGAGAGCCTGAGGCAATGTTCTGGGAATTTGAAGCAGCAACTGTCCTGCTGCCTGCTCTTTCCCTGGGAAAGGATCAAGGAAACGAAATAAGTTAGTGTGACTGCCTTCCAGATGTGCCCTCTGGAGGAGTCTGGTTTGGGGAGAGCTGAGCACGAGAAATTTGTTTTATCTTGAAGGCAAGATGCCTTGGAAAGCCTGCTGGGCTTGAGTTGTCTGAAGCTGTTGGTTCCCTGTGTGCTAACAGTGCTCAGCCTGCAGCCCTCCCTCTGTGGGGAATTGCGTGGTCAGCCTGGAAAGAAAGGGCACATCCTGGCACACAGGCAGCTTTGTTTGCTGCTGTCACTACTGAGTTGGACATCAGCAGATGTCTGTAAGTGGTTATAAATCCTTGTGAGGTGTCACAGAGAGAAGGTGAAATTTCCTCTTGGGTTATGTTTCAAATTGCTGGGAAGGTGCATTCTTTGACAGTGTGAGCTGAGGTAGCCTGCAAAGTGTTTTGTGTTTTGTGCTCCAGGGGCTCACTCTATGCAGTTTGGGTGCAGGTGTGTCTGTGAGCCCTGTTTCTGCTCCGCATGGGTGCCTGGGCTGAGGGGCTGTTTGCCTTGCAGGGTGCCTGCTGTGAAGCCCAGAGTTTGCCCAGCTGGGCCCTAAGCTCTCTTTGTCAAGTAAATTCAGCAGCTTAGCTATTTCCTTACTTGAGGCACGTGTTGCCTGCAGGTTGACTTTGGATTACCCTGCCTGAAATGCTTGCAGGAATGACTTCACTGACCCAAGCAATGTGAGAGTCATGAGCAGAGCACAGGTGTTCTTTTTAATGGCAATGCACAAGTGTCCCAGGCTGTGTTTTCAAAGTCCTTATTGCCTCCTTGAAATCCCCAGATTTTTAAAGGGAGAAACTGTGCAATGCAGCCTGATTTTGGCTTATTGTATTTTAAAGGCTGTAATCCCTCACTGTGCTACACCACCTCATTTCTATACCTTTCTTAAAGAAGGAAAAGAATGGCCTAGGAAAGCAAAGTCCTGTTCTGGAGAAGTGTTCCTTAGACTACAATTCCTATCCAGTTGTTACAGCTCGCCTTGCCCTTCAGCATAGCTAAGGGGTCTGTCTATCTCAGCTGATCCTGGATGTGGAGATGGGAGCAGCTGCTGTCTCATTTCTTAGGGAAACCCTCACGTGACTTATCTTGAGGATGTGGAGCCAAGGGACAGCTTCCCTATGGGTGGCTTGTTAAAAATGCAAACAAGACTCCAAAGAAGCAAATTCACCAAGTGCTGGAGAGGCTCATTCTGTTGGCCCTGAAGTAAGAATTTCAGGCAGGTCTCTCAGCCAGGTGATAGGTTCATTGTTGTTGCTCATCTGCATAGATGAGTAGTACATCAGTGGAAATGGGTTGAAGTCAGAGTTCCCAATTTCAGAATTTTAGTGATAGAGTATGAGAAAAAAAGCCATCACCTTCTTTTGCCTCTGCTCTCCCTCCTATGAGGCTCTTAACAAGTGCCTTTACCTACCATTTTCCATTACAGGTGGTAGAATGGGAGTTTCTCTTTTCTGTATTCCTCTGGTTGAATGTGAATGTGAATGGTAAGAGTGTTTCTTTATCTACTTCTGTTTTACCTGGTGGATATAAGTGAATGATGAACATTCTCACCACAAATGAGCTCTCTTCTTGGTGTCTGACTCAGCCAGCTGCTGTTCCTATTTCCTATCCCTGGTGCTTAGTGAATGAGGACTGCTGATTTCTGTGTGGAGATGAGCTAAATCAGCAGTGATGCTCTAGATCTTGTGCATTTTTGTAATTGCTGGAGGATGTGGTTATCCTGGGTAAAAAGTCATCATCCCTCGTGGGACATAAGGGTGTTTCATGCAGCCATTTTTATTCTTGTAATGATAGTACCCTTTTACGTTTGATATTTTTAACAATGCAGAGATATAGTATTGCATGACCTTGCTTTTGGTAGTGAGGATGAACTGAAGGCAGCCAGCAATGTTTTCATTTATTCTCAGCTCAACTTCTTCCTTCCCAGTCCTCTTTTGCCTGTTTGCCCTTGTAACTGGAGATAAGATGGGCCCACACAGTTATGCAGCATCAGAAATGTAATCTAGACATCTCTTCCATGAAGCACGTTTCTAATGTGCCCTTCAAACTCAAGTCAGATGCCTACAGTCTATTTTCTCTGAGCTGCTTGGAAAAAATCTGAGCTGCAACTATTGAGGGATATATGTTTGAGGGACACCTGGACTGGAGGTGTCTGATGTTCTCACAAAAACAGCACAATACTTCACTGAAAAGCAGCTTTGCTCAAGGACAGCTTTATCCTCTTCCTAAAAGGAGATCAAACGCTTCATAGGAGGGCAGGCAGTGGCCACTAGGGACTTTGATAAGGTGATGAAAGCCTCTAAGTGTTTCATTTTTTGAGCAGAACAGGAGTTCAGGCTGTGCAGATCATCAGAAGAGATTTTAAAATACCCTCTCATGCTGTCTGTGAACAATGGAGGACTAGGTGAAAGATCAGGTTCATTTTCTGTCTTTGTGCCCTATCCAGGCCATTTTGTTACTGAACAAAAACCCTGCTTGCTGTGTGATGAGAGCTAAGCAAGTTCAGATTCCCAAAGCTGGATCTTTTTCTCAGAACATCACTGAGCTCCTATCTTCTGTTCCAGAATGAGAAACTTGTAGAACCATGGGGATGAAAGTCTTGGCTGAGGAGAAGCCAGACTGGGGGTGAGCAATTACATGCAGGTGATAAGCAAGACATTTTGACAATTTTGATATTGAAATTCTCCAAGTAGAAGACAATTCTTATTTCCAGAACTTGTCCCTACCCTCAGGATCTCCCTCTTGGGAGGTTTCATGGCTGCCTACAAGCACATATGTTATTTGGCAAGGCTAAGGCCAAGGAAATGGAAAGCCTGGAGGAGGGTGGAGGGAGGTATCCAGAGCAAAAAAAGCTATTTGGACAGTGCCATTGCTTTGAGACAGATGGGTTGAGAGCTTGAGGCTTTATTAAAAACCCAAAGGTGTAGATTCTGAAGCCTGTAAATACACAGTGAGTTGTTCAGATAAGTGATTGCTCTGAAATCCTGGTTGTGCTGGTTCTGGAAGTTCTTAGTAACACAGCAGTTATGCAAACACTACTGCATTTGTCTGAAATTGTGAGTATGTTCCCTAGCTTTCCCCTCTGCTCAAGTCTCTAGGGTGTTTGAATCCTTTAAGTGGTGAAAATGAGATGTAATGCTCTGGAATACCCTGGCTGGGTGGTCAGTGAAATCCTGTGTTGTGAGGCCCAGTAATGCTAGGTTATCCAGATTAGACACTGCATCTGATTATCCTGCTGATAATCCTGCCCTCAGTAATTTAATCAGGATGGGGATTGCAAGGCCAGGATCAGGCAGAAATAATGGGTGATTGCCTCCTTGTGCATCTGTAGCACTTGGAACTCCTTGTTTGTAGCAATATCTGTAATGCATTTAAAGAAATAAATGTGTTGTTGCTAGCATTGCAATGGGAGTCTCCTGGTGTTTCTCACAGTTTGTAACTGAGAAGTTGGTTATCAAGTAGTTTGGGGGATACAGAGATTCCTGCATTTGCTTTCTTTGAATTCTCACGAAGTGCACGTGTGAGGGAACTGTTACATGATGCCAACTTAAACGAATTGGGATGGCAAAGAGAATGATCCAGTCCAGTAAGAGAAATGTAGGGTGCCAGCTGAGGCAGGACTTCTTACCTACTGCTACAGGAGATCTGGGTGAAGTGATCCTGGGCCTGATCCCATCTCTGGAAAAGGCTCTCCCCCTGTGGGTTGGGAAAGAAGCTGCCTGGGAACGTATTGGTAGTCTAAAAGGGGGGCTGAGTGCTTGTTACTGAATTTAGTCCAAAAGGCAGGGATTTAGGTTCCTGATACCTGCAGTACCAGGCCCTAGAGAGGAACTGGCACCCAGTTTATTGAGCTCCCCCAGTCAGAAGTGAATTATTGTGAGAGCCACCTAAACATGTGCACATGGGAATAAGAACTGCTAAAGGGAAAATAAACCGGCAACTTCCTCCATGTCCTGAATGAACCTGGCTCTAGTAGCTAAGTAGAGTCTTACTCAGGGACAATTGTACCTTAGGATTTGGGATCGTGATTGGCAGCTGAGTGTGACAATCTACCCTGGGCTTTACCACGGTGCCTATAGGTGATTTACCGGAAAGGCATTTGAGAAAGGCCAATATTCATTTACAGTACTCGGAAGGTACCGAGCCTGTATCCTGTACAGCCCCGCGGCCTCTCGAGGGCTGTGGAAGGGAGTCTGATGCTCAGTGCTGCGGAGCTGCCGAGCCCGGGAGAATTCCCGAATTCCCGATCCCGCCGGGAGAGGGCGGCGGGATCCCCCCGGTGCGGGGCAGCCGCGGCACCAGGATGCTCTGCCGGGCCCGGGGACGGAGGCTCTGCTGCTCTGGAAAGCGCAGGGGGAGGAGGAGCGGGGAAAACAAACAGGAGAGAAGGGGAGGAATAGCAGGTGGCAGCGGGCAGGGAGATGAGCTTTCCCTTCGTGTGGCGAACGTGGCTCGTGTCTCTGTGCAGATGCCAGAATTGCTTCGTGCACGTAGGAGGGCTGCAGCCGGGGAACGGGGGAGCTCGGCTGGAGCTTGCAGCCTGGGATCTGCCTCGGGAAGGAGCCTGCACGCACTAGCCCGGGACTTTCAGTCCAGCCTCACTCCTACCCGGGGCTGGCACCTTAGAGTGGAACTCTGACCCCTGCACTGAGGATGTTATTTTGTTGCTGACATATTCGTGATGTGGGAAATATTCAGGATCAAGCATTATTTCCAGCAAATGCTTTTAGTTTGGAGCCCTTTGATGGTGCTTTCTTGATGCTGGCAGGAAAACTTCTTCCCCAGGAAAACACTTGCTGGCTTTTTTTTGCTTTTTTTTTTCTGTCCCCTCTTGGCTGCATATCCCATCACTTGATGTTTCTAGTGCTCTCAGCCTTGACATTGCATCTTCTTGTTTCCTTGCTGTCGGTCCTAGTTTGCTGCAGCTGATCTCCTCTCATCCTGAACTTTTTGCCTTCTCCACTGCAATGTGGCACTTGTTGATTCCCAGTCCTTGTTCACTCTAACCTGGGCTTCTGCTCCTGTTACTTGAGGGGTCTCAAACTGTATTGCCATGCTAAGTGTGCTATACTTTTTCAGTTTTGCCACCTTGCTGACTAAATAGTTTTCCTTCTCTAGCTTTCTTGCTGGCATGGGATTTAGTCACAACTGGCTTTCTGCCACCTTGAGTCAGTCCAAACCTTCCTGCTCTGCCTTCATTCCTTTTTCTGACCAAAATCTCTTCGACTTCTTCGATGTTTAAAAAGAAACACAAGATGATATGCTCTCCTTTCTTGTCCTTGTCTCTTGGATGTGAGCACCAGCACCTTTTCCCATCTTCCAGACTCCCTATATCTATTCCTATCCATGCTGTTATTCTTTCCCTTCAGCCCACCCTCTCTTCTGGCAGCTCTTCCTTAAAAAATAAACCTGCTATTCAAGCCCCCACATGTTTCTCTAAATACTGCACCTTGACTTGCAAAGTGCCTTCATCAGCCAGCCCTTCTTTCCTCTCTTACTGTTGTCACTTGGGACGTTACTCCTTTGTTCTTCCCTTCCCTAGACTGTTATCCACAAAGTTCCTTGGAGGATGCTGTTCTTCCCTTTGGCCTTTTCCAATCTAAATTTGTGCAGCTTTTCAGTGTTCCCTCACCTTCAGTCCATTCCTGCTTTTCCAGTGACAACTATTGCTGTAAGGCCCTCAGTGTGCATGTCACTTAACTTGAATATAGCACTGGATTCTCAGGTCACAGCTATTTTAATGCATACTGTGTAAAGTTCCTTCTCCCACACCACACAAACCTTCACTGGCATCTTTTTCTTTTACTGACACAGTTTTTCCTCCTTGATAAGAGTGATCCCAGGCTTCTTCTGTCTATGCTGAGTGTTGATTTCAAGGTGATCCTTTGCCTAGCCCAGAAAAAAGTCTCTTGGAGTTGGTGTTCCTACAAACCTGACCCCTAATGCAGCAAATATAGTAAACGTGCCCAAGGGATTGCTGTTTCCTTTTCCTCATCATTCAGTATCTGTGCAGTTGGTTCTCTGATGAGAGAAGAATGTCCTCTTAGTGCTGTTTGCTGAAGCTACTGCTTGGTTCTGATATTTAAGTTTTAAAGGGTAACCACTTGGACTGAGAAACAGAAATACAATTTTTTCTCATAAGTCAGCTAAGAAATACTGGGCAGAAAAGGCTAATTTTATATGCAGTAGAAAATGAGATTCTGGGAAAGGGCAATAGTGGTTCCATTCTGACCCTCCTGGAGCCAAAGGAGATCAGCTTTGGGCATGGCTGGGATGGGCAGGGCAGGACTGTGCTCCTGGACAGTCTCTTAGCTGGCTGAGCTGTTCTGGCCAGCTCTGGTCTGCATGGCAGCTGTGTGTAGCACTGATAGCTAAAAAGTTCTGCTATTCCAGGGCTTCTGGGCCACAGCAGGATCTTCAGAGGCAAGGGTGGGAGATGAGGAGAGAAACAGGAGCCTTTCTGATCTCACAGGTATTGAGTGCTTTCAGGACTTGGTTCTCGAAAATGCCTCTCAAACCTAGCTTGGACATCTCTCCTTGATGGGAAAATCAGCCTCTCATACTGTACATGGGTTAAGGTCTGTAGAATAAAGGAAGACTCTTCCCAGGAGCATGTGGCTCTTCCAACTCAGGGCTACACTTGCTGCAGTCTATTTGAACATCTAACAGGCAGCAGGTTACAAATGCTGCCCGTGATCTCAGTCTTGCTTCATCCTTTGCTGAAAGGTCTGCAACAGAGCAGAGATGGGGAACTGTTGTAGAATGAACAGGACTGAAGTAACTTGTTGGCTACAATGAGTGCAATTCCAGAATGTTTCTTGAGTCTCCACTATTTTATAAATTTTATATTTAACTGTCACTTTGAAAATGCTGCTGCAATGTTTAGAAAGAAGGAGAGTTGTACTCTCACTTGCCGAGCTCCTTCTAAGCAGTCATGCTTTGCAAGGCTTGGGTTAAAGGCATGAGTTGGTTGTGCAGATGGGTGAGGCAGCTGAACTCCCCAGTGAAGAGCTTCACTCCAAAGGACTCTTCTTGCTATTTCAGGTGAGAGTGAGTTCAGTTAGGATTGCCCTCTGCTTTTGTAATTTTCCCTTCTTCACTGCTCTTCTCCTTGTTTTCTATTTTGCATCTCACTTTTATTTGAATTTCATTTCTCTCTATTTTTCATGACATAGGCCAAGTAGAGTTTAAGCTCTGAACTGGTCCAGCCAAAAGGCTGTCAGTGGTGCTGGTATCAAGCAGTGCTTATCTGTCTCTTGTGTTTGAACAAACTGAGTTTCAGCCTGAAATATCACAGACATCCAAGTCCCTGAGGCATGGAAACACTGCACTATGAATACACTGATGATAATAGTCCTGGCTCTGCGGGTTTTATTGCATTTGTTATTTTCTAGCATTCTGGAAAACATAGCATTAAAATGAACAGGGTAAACACAGACAAATGGAAAAAGATGTTGGAGCTGGATAGGGGATGACTCTTTGTGCTCAAGGCTCTGTTGTCCCCACCTCAGGGTCACTGGAGCAGTCTGACACATGCTTAGGATTTTGGGGGTGCCATTGAACAGCCACCTTGGGGGATATCTCAGGACTGCGGTGTCTGAGGGCAGAGATCCTTGTTCTAGAAATGGCTCTTATGGGGTGGGAATAAGGCAAAGAAATTGCTTTCTGGGCCTTGGCAGAGGTCAGCTTGCCATGATTTCTTGAAATAGCAGATAAAGAATGTGAATACTACTCAGCTCTCATCACTATAGAATAGTGATGAGTTAATAGATTTTTTTTTTATTGTAGGAAACAGGCATAGGCAAATAGGATTTTAAGGTGAATAGTCTATTCTCTGCAAGCATTCAAGCACCTGGCTCTTAGGAGGGCTGAGCTGTCAGCAGGAACCTCTTTCCTGCCTCTGCCCTGTAAAGGTTTTTTACCTCGCGTAAATTCCAAATGCATGTAATTACCTTTTCTAATCAAGTCAAAAAGAGACTAGAGCTTAAGAAGCTCCATTCAGCAGCTATTTTTCATGTTTTATCTACTTACATGAAATTAAGCTTTTATAATGGTAGAACAACCTGACTTCAGAGACCTTCCTCCCTGTGCCCATCTGGTCGAGGAGCTGACAAAGTTACTTATTATACTGAGTAAATATAAACCTGCATTGGGGCTCAGAGGGTCTGAGAGTTAGCCCTGAAAACTCAAAGCATTTTTCTGCAAGGGCTGAGAACAACTTCTACCTTCCATAGATTTTGGTGAGCTTGGAGTTCTCAGTATCTCACAGAAAACTAAAACTGGGAGTTGAGCTGTCTGTGTCAGATCTAACTACCATTAAAATCAACATCAAGACTCTTGTCAGTGTAAATGGATATATATGGATGTTTATGAAGAATAGTAGCAGAAGAGAACTGGTGCTTAGAAGAAACTTCTTTTGGGTCAATAACAGGATGGTTCCCCCATCCATAATTATCTTTCATAGTAATTTTTGACTTAGTAGCAAGTAATTGCAAAACGTCTCCCTTGTTTTGGTGCTTTTGTGACATTAGTGCTTTTTCCTTTATTAATACTGACTGATTAATCTCAACAACATTTAATCAATAATTTTATGTAATTAAACTCTGAGCTAGCTCAAAGGTCGTGGCTTACTTTGGTCTTTATTTAACACATCAGCTCCTAATGCACTTCCTCTGCTTCTAGCAACTACTTGGGTGATGTAAGGAGGTGACATCAGTTGATGTAGTAATCATTTGTGTTTTGTTCATATTCAGATGCTATGTACTTTAGTCTCAGGGTGATGGATTACAGCTTGTAGAAATGTTTTTTGTATTTTATTCTACCTATATTGTAAAAACTTCTGGTCTCTGTTTACTCCTCTTTCCCCACACTGTGTTCTTTGCTTTCTCAGTAGTGTTAGAGGTCCTTCCTGCTGCTGCTGTGTCATGGCCTACTTTCTTGGAACCTGCTGCTCTGGCTTGTGCTCATCTGAGCACAGCTCATGGCACGTGGACATCTTCTGAGCATGGTGTGGTGCAGAGCTGTTTTCTTTTTCTGTCCTTAAGGAATCTGCTCTGCTGGCTAATGATGGCAGCCAGCTAACAATGCCCATTGGTGGTTTTGAATAGATGCTTCAGAGGTCAAAAAAGGACTTTCAGAAGCACTTAGCTGAATCTTTCTCCCCATTGCAGCTGGCTTTGAGGTTAGACCCACACTGAACATCAAGGTTAGTAGTTACTTCTCCCCCTTGGCCAGAACTCAGTGTAGTTCCTTTTTGATTGAGCTGTTCATTGTCTTTAAACTTTGTGTAGGACAAATGCCATTCTGTCACCTGCAGTGAGAGCAGCTCTGTCTCTGGCTGGGAACTCTTACCTGGGTGCTGAGGTTGGCTTCTGGGCAGTTTGGGAACAGGCTGAGACTGGCATCTCAATTTGCACTCTCTTGAAATGAAAATGAAGCTGGCTTGTGACTCGTTTTGTGCAGAGCTTGGTAAAGAAGCCAGTAAATGCCCTGGCCCTTGAGACTGTGCCTCTTTGCCTGACTTTGCTTCGATTTTGGATGCTCATCACCAGAAATTGGCACTGGGCAGATGATATCCCACCACTGGCAATCTGCTCCCTCCTGGCACTTCCAGCCTCACGCAGAAGTGCCCCATGTAGGCATGGCAGCATGTGTGGCTATGTGCACAACCTTGCAGGCTGGCTGGTGTCTCTGCCCTCGTGAATGGAGGTTCCCTCTTAGAGAAGGAGGCTCTGTGCCAGGGTAGCAGATGGGCAGGAGCAGCAGCAGCTGGGAGACCATGTATGATCATCATGTGGGCTTACAATCTGCAGCAATGCCAAAAAGGCCACTTGGCTTTATCCTGCCTGTGGTCAGGGCTGTTTCTAAGCTAGCAGCTTATGGAAAGGTACAGGGGCAGGCAGTGGGCTCTGCCCAGCATCCACCATCAAGGTGGGAAGCAGCAGGTTCCTCATGGGCTGAAGGCCCAGGAAACATTTCTGTTTCTGTCTGGAGCACCCTGTGAGAGCAGCTAAGCTGAGCCCTTGCTGTTCCCTCTCACCCATTCAGGCTGAGCTCTAAGTAGAGCCTTGCCTCCACCAGCAGGACCTTACCCACTGTCCTGCCAGCCCTGGGAAGGGGGGTAGCTCTCTGTTCTGACTCACACTGTTAGTCTGGTAGAGTGGGCATGTCTACAGCAGCACAGGCAGAGCAAAAGCCCTGCTGGTCAAATAACAATGCAGGTGGCCATGAAGAAGCCCTGTGTTTGCAGCCCCACAGAAACCACTCAGGACTAACATCAGGAGGGAATAACTCTGCCTTTCCCAAACAGCCATCTCCTTGCCATGGCAGGGGCCAAGGATATGCTGAGGCATTTTGGGAGAGCAGGGTCTGCACAGGGTGGTTTGTGCTTGGATTGAGCCACCTTCGTATTTGTACATGATTCCAGCTTACTCCCAAAGCTTGAGCATGTGAAGGAGACAACCCTGGGAGTCCTGTGGACTTGACACAGCAGAATGGTGCTTCAAAGGTTCTTCTTCCATCTTGGCTAAAGGGTGTGAGTAGGAAGGATTCCAGGCTCAGCACATTTGCACCTCCTGAGTGCTGCAATGCTTTCTCTTGCTGTGGTTTGGAGAAGAAGTTGATGCACTACTGAGATGCCATTACTGTGTGTGGTGTTATCTGATGCTTGATACTTGCAAAGCCAGAGCAGGCTCAGACTTTCCTGAGGGACAATCTGAAAGGAGAAACAGTGATCTAACTTGAGCTGGTCCAGCTTGCTTGATACTTTAATGCAGGATGTACTTTAATGCAGAGTAGAGCACAGGCAATATTATATTTCTTTCTACTGATAAGTAATTTGAAAGATGACCTGTAAATGGCAAGGGAGGGAAAATATTCACTGGATTTGTTCCCTTGAATTTGCTTCTTTGCATTGAGGAGAGAAGCCTTAAAGGAGCAAAGGGAGGGACTTCTCTCTTCAAGCTGGCTTTTTAAGAACATGAATCTTAAAGTCTTGTGATGATTTCACGTTTTGGAAGAGAAATTGTGATGTCCCAGATGTGACTCAGAAAGCTCTGATAAACTCTGATTGAAAATTGAATCTGTAGATTAGTGGCTTAGGGTGTTTTGTTTGAAATATGTTTCTACCCTCTGTTACCTCAAAGGAAGAAATGCTTCACATCTCAAAAGCAAAACAAAAAAAATAACAGAAATGTTAATTTTGCCTCGATCTCCAAGTGTGAGACCTCTGAACAGCTAATTCATGTGCTCCTCCATTGACAGGACCTCCACAAAAACCTCAAACCTCTAACTGCCTTTGCCAGTGGGGAACATGTTATGGTTGATCCTGTCAGGACACTGCAAAAATACATTTCCTCTATTTGGGGAACTTGGTCTTCTTGTATTCTCATGGCAGTGGAGCTCAGCCCAATGCCTTCAGCTAGGAAGTGTTTCTCAGCTTTTTCTGTGAAGCTGAGTTATTGATGACTGTTAGCTTTCCAAGGAGTGCATAGCTTTGAATTGAGGCTCTCAGTTCATTGGTCCAGTGCCTGCTATTACAAATGATGCCTCAGATTGTGTTCTTGGTAAATAGCCTGACCATACCTTAAAAGTTTCGGTGTTTCTTTGCCTTCTCTTCTTTCTCTATAAAGTTGTTCTTGAACTTGGATGCCAGGAACTTTAATGTCCTCTGAGATTTTGCCTGATTTTAATCTGTAGGAGTTGATAAAATTTGAGTCCAACAGTTATAAAAAACTGGCTGAGGACTTGTGGAGCACTCTTGTGTATATTCTGATTGTGTTTTGGAACATTAGTGAGGACTAATAGACCTTGAATGAGTCATTGTTTCATTGCTTTTCAGAAAAGCACACAGATTGATTCTGGAAGTGCTAGTCAGTTTGGCATTGATGGTGGGTAAAGACATAGCAACAGGGAAATAGGATCCCACATCAGTCAAAGAAAGATTTGATGGTTTGGCTAGAAGGTCAAAGTAAATGTCGGTTGCTTCTTCAGTTTCTATGTCTGTTTCATCAGTTCTCTATAGCACAGTTTGACTCACAGCTTGCCTACAGTACCTGACTATTCAGTCCTGAAATAAAAAAAAACCCCTAATGTCATCCTTCAAAATAGTGTGGGACCTAATAAGTGGATAGGAGCCAGTTAAAATGTGAATTTTATGTGCTGGGTCTTCATCCTGGGCTGTTTCTAGTTGATTTTTTTTGCACTAGTAGGCTATTTCTAACCTAAGTTCCCTGTCACCTTGTGGGGTGGCAGCTGAGATTGGAGCAGGTGTTGCTCTGAACTGCCTGGGCTGTGTTCTAAGATGGAATGATGTGTGCAGTGTTCACCTCCATAACCAGATTCAGGGTTTGGCTTTGGGATGTGGATGCCCACAGGTAGTGTCTGCAGGATGGTTTGCAGCAGCTCAGAATGAAGAATATGAGAGACCAGGTAACCACTGAGTGTTTTGCCAGTCCTGTGTAAGAAGGGCTGTAGGTAAGAAGGGAGGGTATGAACACCAGGATGTATAAAGGAACAGTAAAAGAGGAGTTACTGTTCCTGTATTAAGAAATTTGTAAGTTTATAGCCATCTATCCTCTATTTGTGCAGCTCGCAGCACAGTGGATGCTGTGAGCTGCTTTTTCAGTAGCACAAATCATAAAAATAAACACAGAACTGGGTTTTACCATCCCCATTGCACCAAAGTTAAAAATCTGAAAAAAACTTGAGGTAATTCCAGTGTCAAGAAACTTTCTTACAAGGATGAACTCTCTAGTCTCCAAAAAAAGTGACTTGATCCTGGTATGAATGTTTTATCAACTTCTTATTAGCAGGAGACTGCTTATTTTATTAATGAGTTAGAGGATGAGTGAAATCCAGGAGTGAAATCCAGTAGCTGGATGCAGAGGCGGAAAAGCATAAAGTAGCCATGAGGTGTATGTTTTATGAATCAGCATAATTAATCTTGAAACAACATATCGAGGGAAGGCCTGAACCTGAGACTGGGCATCTCCTGAGAGATCCTCTCCGAGTCTGCAGGTAGTGCGGGTTTAGCCTGGTGCACAGGACCCGGCGAGGCTGGGGGCGAGCGGAGCGATCTCTGTGGCCCGCCCGGCGTGGGAATTGTGGTCTCGGGGTTTGCGGGGCACCTGCGGGACCGGCCGCGCTCCTGCAGCAGCGGGGCCGTGCGGCGCTCGGCTGCGGGGTCCCGGCGCCGGCCCGGCCCGGAGCGAGG
>VZTZ01004133.1:1495440-1575819 GCA_013400955.1 Drymodes brunneopygia | reverse complement strand
CTGAGGAGGGTGCGCGTCTTCCCGCAACTTGCCGGCGCTCGCAAGGCTCCGCGATGGAAGGGAAAGGTGGGTCGGGCGCGGGGGGGCGGCGGCGGCGAAAGCACCGCAGTGGCCGGGCTGGTGCGGGGCCGGGCGGCCGAGGCTGCCGCTGTGCTGGGGACATTGCAGCACCGGCGGGGAGCGGGCGGGAGGCGCGTCCCTGCCGATCCCGCGGGGTGCTCGGCCCGCTGCGTAGGGAGTGAGGGGAAGGGTGGCCGGTTTTTTAATTTATTTTCCTTTAGGGCGAGACAGATGTTAGTTGGTGATTTGTTTTCTTAATGCTAAGGATTTGCATAATAAATATGAGATCTGTCCCGTGTTTTTTAGCCAGTCAGCAATGGGGAGGTTTTTAACAGATGAAAAGCATTTTATGATTAGAATGGGTTTTTAAAAAAACAATCTCATTTTTCTTTTTTTTTCTGAAACGAGATCAGGGCTATAGAGCTCTGCCCTCGTTACACTGCATATTTAATACATCAGAACATCCTGATAGATTGGGAGAAATGCAATGAGTGTTGTGCTATTGAACTGTCCACCCTAGAAAGAGGAGATAATTAAATCTTGCCTGGCTAGCTTGCGTGTTTGCATACGGAGATATCTCATCCACGTATATCCCTTCAGGCTGAGCATATGTGTTTTGTTACCATACATAGCTGTGTGGTCCTGCACACTTATTTACCTACCCACCTCTACAATTGCATTGGAAATCCCACATTCAACTGGTATGTGAACTCAAAACCTGTACGTGTTAATTGCCAATGAAATACTGATGGTAAGTCAGTCCATGCAGAGGAAAGGCGAGTTGCCATTTCTCCCAACGTAGCTGCCAGCTCTCCTGTATAACACAAATCTGGGAGCAGTTTAATTGATAGTGATCAAGGCAGTGGGACAATATGGACTACATTAATTCAAGGAAAATTATGGTAGACTTGTATAACACAATACTACATACCTTCCAGGGAGACAAGCAAGCTATATTTAAACCTCAGGTCTATTTTTGTAACTATCTTGTCAATCAGGGCTATAGTTCTCCTGTGTGGGAATATCTGATTATATGCTGATTAAGGAAGGAAGCTATTTCAATCATAAGGAGGCAGTATGTCCTATAAAGTACAGTTTCTTGTGGGCAGTGATCAATAGACATAAGAGGGCTTGGGGACAGGTAAGTACCTCTTAAGAAAGCATGTCTGCAAAGACTTTGCTTAAATTAAAAAGCTCACAGCAGTTATGTTAGCCTTAAAGATAATTTTTTTTACTATCCATGCTGTTTTCACAGTTAACCTGAGATGGGCCACCTTTGCCTTTTGAATGTCCTGTTGGTACTTGTCTTGATGCAAAACAAATGGACTGTGACTTTAGTATAACACACTGCGTGCCTTGTCATGCGCTACACGAGCAGGCAGAAGGCTCTCCGTGCAACTTCAGATGGAGCTCGTGTAGCTGGAGGAGTTGTGCAGGGAGCAGGAAGGAAACATCTGCAATAAAACAAGGGTCCAGGTAGCTGGTGGCAAAAGCACCTCTAGAAGGAGGGTCACCCAACTCCAGTCCTGTACAAACAGTGACTGTTACGGTGCAGTCGCTGCCTGGATTGGCAATTAGTGTCTCACGAGGCAGCTTTTGGGAGTGCTGATACTTGTGTTTGTTAGTTGCAAGGTGGGCTCCACAGCAGTCCATGTTTTCAGGTGCTTGGCTTTGGTGGGAGGGATAGTGGGAATGAGGCAACCCCAAGAGTCACTACTCATTTTTGAGCAAAAAATTCTGAGCAGTTTGCTGTAACTTGAGATTTTCTTTCATGGGGTAGAGGTAGGGAACAAATATTCTCAGAGTTTCCTCTAGCTATGTAAAAAGAAGGGCTGTCGAGAGGAAACCCAGCAGAAATTAAGGCACCAAAATGGGACACGTCCAAAGCAAGGATGACCTTAAAGGAAATACACAAGGAACTTTGGCATCTCAATGAAGAAATGAGAAGGCAAAGGAAGTCTTCTCACAGCAGGGATCCAGTTGTGTTGGCACTGAAGTAATTTTTGTCACTTGGATGTTGTTGGAGTGGCCTGAGAAGGCCTGTGGTGCACGGGTCTCACGGAACAGTTTTGTGTAGATGTACAGTGAGGCACAACGCAGGACATCTCCCCAGAGGGAAGGTATGAGCAAGACTAAACTCTTCACATCTTCACATCTTCAGCTTTTGAGACTAATCCTGGATAGATTTGTAACTGTATTGCCTTACTAGGCACTGGTTTACATTTTGTTTTTGTTACTAACCAGGCCTATGCATTGCGAGTCCTCTGTTAGGAGATTGTTGCTTGCAGATGATGTTTCTCCAAAGTCATCTCTTGCTTTTTAAATGCTTCCTCCTGCAGCCTTTCTCCCACCCCTCCAGTCTTCCTCAGTGCAAATCTTAGAACATCTCCAACTCAGTGTTGTGCAGATACTGGGGAAGAGTGTGTGCTATATTAGGCAACATAAAGTCTGTTTGAGAAAACCTGCCGTCTGGTCCCTGAATTCAGCTATCCCTGATGACTGCTATGGACATTTCTGCACAGGATTTGCCATCAGTAGAACTTGATTGTCTGAATATGGCTGGAGCTGATGCTTTGCAAAGCCTGCAGTCTGCTGTAAAAAAATGGGCTAAAGAACCATCTCTGGCACTGCTCATAGCAGCCATAACTGATTTCACTGGTTGGACTTACTCATGAGAATGAAGGGAGAAGGACATATCTTGATTTTTGTGCAGTGGGATGTGGGACTAAGGACTTTACTGTTAGGACTGTAGCAGTAAGAGTACAAGCCAAGAGGGCTCTGGTGAGGGTTGAGGAGGTGGTGCAGCCTGTGCCATCTTCCAGCAGACAGAGCAGGCTAGAGCCAAACATCTCTATCTCCTCACCATGCCTAAAAGATAAATAACACTCTATGGAGCTGCAATGTTACCAACACATCTTGGAGATCTAAAAGTAGCATTTGGCCTCATCTAACTTACAGCTTTTCTGACTTACTCTGTTCTGCACATTCACTGTCTCCAAACCTTTTAAGCAGAAGTAAGGAGCTTAAAAGTTGTAGCTGTTCCCAAAGCTCATTAGGCAATGGGGGGATGGAGGGCACTGTGGGTGAGAGCTCTGTTTTGCTTCTGCTACCTGATCCCTGTTCTCTGAATCTCGCCACTACAGCAGTTCCTGTAGGCTGCAGCAGTAAGAGATACCACACCAGGCATCCCGGGAGCTGGGCTTTGCCAAAGCTAACAATAGTTAATGTGGAGGTTAAAGAATACTTGGTCATTTGCCAGATTCTTCAGTCACAGTTAGAAAGATGCTTAGCAGAGGAAGGAACATCATGCAGTGATGTTCAGACTCAGAGGCTGGAAAAGAAATCAGCCGAACAAGAGTCAAGCTGCACAGTGTGGAATGCATTCCTGGGCTTCTGGATGGAGTAGAGAGGGACTGCAGGCTAGCCTTGCTGCAGAGAGGGCTCTCTTCCTCTGAAGGTGCTATATCCTTTTCTGTACTCCTGAAAACACAGAAATCACTTTCTCCCTCACTGCTAGAAAATACAGATTACTACTTTCATCTTGCCTGAGGTGGGGATTGGGGTCTTGATATGTCAATGTTGTATGGGGGGCAGGCTGCCTGCCTGAACCCTTCCTCGGGGGCCCAGCCAGTTTTTGGTGCTCTCTGGTATCCCTGGAGGTCAGTGCTGGGCACTGGTGGCTCTGGGGCAGTTTCACTGCCTGTGTGCAGGGCAGGCTGCTTTCAGCAGTGGATGCATGCTGTTAGCTAGGAAATACAGCAGGTCTTGGTCTTGTCAGCTGGTCTATGGGGACAGCAAAGCTAAAGCATGTCAGCTGAGATGTGGAGATGCTGTTGTCAGTCCCCTGAGCCATGGTCCTGCCCTGGTGGAGAGACATTCTCCATGACGTGGGTCTTCCCACAGGACCGTCATCCTCGTGCTCAGAAGGCTGTGTGGGAGAAGCCAGGGAGCCTGGCCTTACAGCTCTCTTCTGCTCAGGGTCCCATAGCAGCAGGGCTTTGAGGAGATGTCTGCAAGAGGATATCTCTGCAGTATGGCTGTCCTAGGCAGATGCTGTCACAGTAGTGCTACCTGAGTCATGTTTTCTTCCCAGTCACAGAGCTGGGAGCAGGAGTTTTGCTTTGTAGAAAAGCCACAATGCTGCTGTTCACAGACATGGGATGTTCAGGCCTTTAAGTGGGAGGCCTTAAGCAGTAAGATCCTGTTTACTCAGGGCACAGAGTTCCCCTTCCTGGGACTGGCGAACCGGTCTGAGCTCTTTGCACAGTGCTGTCTTGTGGGTATGAGAATGGGCAGAGTGGTTTGATCCATCTTGTCCCACCAGAGGTGCTGTGAAGCCTCCTTGGCCAGCCCCAGCCTTGTGGGCCAGCTTCTTCTGTGCAGCTGCCTGCATGCTATGCCTGAAAAGGACAGAATCTTCACCTTGAAGAACTTGTGATCAAAACCCAAGAAGAGCCAGTGAATGTTAGGATTGAAGACAGACTTTGTGGACATGGTGAGAGAGGGTGGTAAGTGAGAACATGCAGTTCTGCAGGTTACTGTGCACTGTTCCCACCTTTGTGGCCTTCTTCGACAATCAAAGGAAAGACCTTAAAGATCCAAGACACAGTTCATGTCCTGAAGCTGTTTGAGATGCTCAGGTCAGACTGTACCCCATAATACACCTTCCTGACAAGTCCTGTGTTTGTTAGAGGTGAGTCTGCAGCACATACTGTCACACATGTGTGTGTTTGACTAGTGCAGATTGCTTTGGGAAAGTCTGGGTCGCACAAGCCATCTTATGTGCTTGTTTGTAATGCAAACAAAATAGTGGCACAGTTACTTTTGTTACAAAACTGTTTTCTAGATGGTCAGAGGCTTCTTTGAGCAGTGCATTTTCCACAGAAGAGGCAGCTCCATGTTCTCAGCCTTTCACAGTGGTGTGCTGTGTGGCATCCAGGGCATGTCACTCAGGCCAGCAGTTCTCAAACTGGCTGCTTGAAGTTTGACACAGGGAAGCATGTTTGGGGTGGTATACAAATAGCCTGATTTTTTTTTGTTTTCTCCCCCATGCTCCAGGCTGTGCATTTCAATGTAGGTACCAGCTTTCTGTATAGCAGGGGAGCACTTTAATTTTCTGACCTTAACACCTTATCCCTGAGGCTGGAGTGGGGTGCTGTGAAAGACTACTTTGGTGCTGTGCTTCAGACTCAGTCTCCACTGAAAGAGGAGGGGAATGTCAGGCACTAAGTTAGCACTGCAGCCTTGCTTTTCTTTAATGCATTTTGGAAAGGGAAAGAAATGTCTGTTCCCATTGCTTTAGAAATCACATTAAACTCAACACAAATATGACTGCCCTGGGAGGGCTCAAACATAAGAGCTTGGGTTGCTGTGTGGTACTTGCAAAACGAGCCAACCTGGGCTATTTGCTGCCACCTACAAGAGCAGGTAGCAGTCCAGTACCTTTATTAACCATCATTTGGTAGCTCTGAAATACTGTGGGTGGACATTGCAACTTCTGAATGAGAAGGGTGATACAAGTCTATCTGATGCTGAGGGAAGTAGATATGGTGCCCCAGGAAGTATCTGTGCTCTCACAGGCCTCAGACGTGCTCAAGTGGGTAATGGGGGAGGGAAAAGTAAGTGGCCATGCTCACAGTCCTCCATACCAACAAACTCAACACGTTACTTTAAAAGGGGGAATAGGACCCTAATAACAGTCTCAAAAGAATTGGTGCAGGACGGTCAATCAGTCATCTGGCTCTTATGAAAATACCCAAATCCTTCAACCTGTTTCCACAAGTTACATGGGAGCTGTGGATGTTGCACTTAGACTGAATGAAATGCGAGAGTAATTGCAAGTGATTCTTTTTAATGCATTCAGTTGTTCTGACATACCATTTGTACATAGAGTGGCTGGAGGCATAATCTGTGGATACTCTGACTAATGACCTGCATATAGCTGTTTCATCCCTAGGTCACTTGGGGTCCAGAAATTTTAAAAAAAAAGAAAGATTTTTTTAAAGCTTTTTTTTTAAAAGCTTAGCTTACCACAAGATTTTTCTTATCTGCTCTTATCTTTCCCTCTCTATCTACTCAGCTATTCAAATCTTGTCTGAATTGCACTCATTTCTAATGTGCCATAAAACTTGATATGCAAGAGCTAGTTATTTAGGGAGAATTGCAGAAACTATTTTAGTCTGTGTGTTTTGACCTATAAATGAGGTAATGTTATTAATTTTTACATGCAAATCATGGTGTTTATTAGCATGGTAAAAGGCAATTTGACAATGAAAAATATTCCTGATGGGTATAGTAATTAATGCTTTCACTCAAAGTATAAAGACTTTAATAATGCTGTTATGCTTAAAATGACTGAAGAAAAAGTTGACTATTTTCCTGTCGGTGATACAATGATGTTTCCTTTTAATATAACTCCTCTATCCCTGCTTTTTTCAAAGTGTTCTTTATAGTCAATAAGCCTACAAATCATCTGGCTAATTCATTGAGTTTCTTCTCCCAGGTCTCGGGTTTGGATGAACCTTCTGATTTGATACTTGCGGGGGATGCACATTGAAAGCTACGGCTTTTTCCTTCAGATTGAATTAAACCATTTGTGGTGTCGTCATGTTTCAGGAGAGATCTTGTGGCTGGGGATGATGGCTGCTCCGTGGAGCGCCGGAGCGATCCTGCGGCGCGCCGCGTGGCCGAGGGAGGCTGGGTGTGCTTCAGGATGTGCACTTGGAGAAGTGAGGCGTTTCTGCTTGCTATTTTTAATAGCATGTGCAAAGCAAGAAATCAGGGAGGCATGGAACAGCATTTCTAATTTGGAAAATGTTTTTTTTTTTCTTGAGCTGTGCTTCTTCTTCCTGTGTTCCATCCCCCCCACTGGAGGCTGGCTTAAGGCTGGCTTTGTCTGCCATCAGCCTTCAATAGGTGAGGTTAATTTGCTGAATGTAGCTACTTGGATTTTCTTCATAAATCCTTCAGAAGTGCTGAATGTCTTATTGGTATAATGAGGGAAAGTTGCCTTCCTTTCCAGTCACTGAGAATGTATTATTAATGCAAAAACACTTTCCTGGCGTTTAATGCTATTTCCAAAAGAGGCTGACAAACAAGAAGGCCTCTTCAGGAAGACTGAGGCCTGTCTGGTCACCGAGAGTTGCATGCAATGCTTACTCCAATATAAAGTGCTATCATTGCTTATTTTTCTCTCCAAGTCCAGGCAGACAAGATTATTGGTAGGATGGGCGTGCTTAAGTGTTGTGACAGTCACTAATGCAAGCAAATGTGGAATCAGAGACCCTGAGGGATCTTCCAGCTGATGTTGGTCTCTGACACAACCCTAATGAGGAGCTTGAACTCTCTGGTTCCAGATTCTGGACCTTGCCTCTTCCTCTTCTCATTGGCACACTGGTCTCTACTTCCTTCTCATTTCTGTGTTTATCATTACCTGGGGCATTGAAGAGCAGGATCCAGGTGTTGTGGTGGTTGTTTGGCTGTGATTTGTTTGGGGTGGAATGGAATTACACGTGTCTGTGCAGTTTGAAAGATCAAACCTGTATGAAATTGAGCAGAATGGAATAAAGTTCTGCTTTAAAGGACAACCCTCAGAGCTTCATCCTTTATTGATACCTAGCCCTGAATATATATTTTGGGGCAGCACTTTAGTGAGTATAAAACTTGTTAAGAATATTTTGCAGCAGTGGCTTTAGAAAGATAAGAAACAAACACCAAAATATTCCACATATTCAGAATTATTGTTTCATCATAGATGATATTATTTTGAGATTCAGTTTAGTTTTCTAAAAATTTTCAGGGAGAAAATATACAGTATGAATTCATTCTCTGCTTGAGAATCTGCACACACTGTGCTTGCTATGATGCAGAAATGTCCATTTCTCTGCCCCTTTAGAATAGCCCTGAATTCAGTCTTATACATGCTAGTGGCTCTACCATACTGTAAATGACAGGGGAACAGCAGTAACACCAACAAAATGAGGAAAAATGTAGAATCCAGCACCTTCTAGTAAATGGAGGGGAAAAAAAAGTTAATTATACATGAAGGGAGACTTGGATTTCCTAATTTGATACTAACAAGCCATTGCAGCATGACTGGGTTGACAGTAGAATAAGCTTCCTCAGCAAGACCTGCTTTTTATAATATTTCCAGCTTATTTGATCTCTTTGAAGGCTGAATCTGAGCTTTTGAGATATTTTCTGGCCTTGAATTCATATTCCCTTTTAGTATTGACCAGTGCTCCTGGTATTCTGAGACTGCCCGTTAACCAGTGCCATACATTATCAAATAATTGCATTGAAAAAGTCATCTGTTAATTTTTAAACTTTTTATTCCTATCAGTGGGCCCCAGTGGAGAAATATCATACTGCAAATTATAACCATTTTGTTGCAATATGAGGAGTGCTGGGGGAATCAGCAGAGAAGTTTAAAAATTACTGTCTTGAGTCTCCTCTTCCAGTCAAGATTTTAAATGAAGTACATGGATCTATTCTTAATTAGAACTGGTGTAGGTAAATGCCTCATTTGGTCAGTAGGCAAAGGCCAGGTCTCTAGTGCCTTACTGAACTGAAAACAAAGGAAATAATACTGATTGTATGGTGTAAGACCTATTTAACTGCCTTTAGACCTCAATTACTAACTATTGAAGAAGCAGTAAAGGTTTAAAGAAGTCATTTTATATTGGTTCAAGGTGATGCTAAAAGAACAAACACTTTGCCACTTTGAAGGCAATTTACTTTATTGGTACAAATTATATAGCCTTGAGACATTTGTGTTGGCAACTGCTATTAAAATTGCTGTATGGTATCTTCAAAAGTCAGATTATCCACCCCATCTTAAAAATGACTATGAATTACATTTACAACAAGTGTCTCTGTGCTGAGACATGTCTCTGCCATTGCTACTAAACATAGTGCCAGATATCTAGATTTACCTGTCAGTTTTATTTGCATGGTTCATCTCTCAGTAACATGCATTCCAGGCTCTCAGACCTAAATGGTGCTTTTAGTGCTTTCTCCTCTCAAAAAATATCAACATCCAGGAAAAGCAAGACTTTGTGGGGTTTTTTGTTTGTTTCCTTAAAAAAGGAAAACTAAAGGCACTAGGGATGAATTTTCCACCTCCTTTGATTAGAAGGTTCCCAGAAATAGTGAGGACAAGCCTGACATACTAAAGCATACAGCTGTGGGCAGTATACAGAGACAAAGAACAGAGTGTGTTTAAAATCTTAATTATTTATAGTAAGAAAATACTGGTTTTGGTTAAATTGTCCCTTCTGTGGCACCGTCCTAAGGTTGATGACAGCAGATCTGAGTGCAGAATTTAGCCTCGTGCTCTGCTCTCTGTGAAATTGAGAGCAGGGCATTGAGGCTGATGCTGAGCTTTGCATGCAAGGGGATCTTCTAGTGCAAGCAGTGCCCTGTGCTGTGCAAGTCAGCCAAACAGTGGGAATTTTTGGATGGATGGCCCATTATAGGTATACTGCTGTATATATGAAAACACAGGCAGTTCCTTTTTTATTTAAAAGTTTTTGGGAACAGTGAATCCAGAAGAGTCTCGCTGAATCTCAGCACTGTTAAAGCTGGCATCACCACCACTGAAATGCATTTATGCTCATGTGAAGCATGAGTTTATACTCAGTAATCTCAGAGGTAGGACTGGTGCACAACTGCCTTGCTGGTCTTGTATTCCTGAAGTCAGCTTTATTACCCAGAAGCTGCATGGTGATTTGGTAATCCAAACCAAATAGAGCATGTCCTGACTGTGGCTCCAGCTGATCTTGAAAGTAGCTGTGGTGGGCAATTGGCTTGGAGAAAATTAAGACCATATAGGTGGAGATCTCCCACTTCAGTCCCTCCCCAGTCACATCAGTTCTGTAAGCTTCACATCGGTTCTGTAAGCTGGGCTTTGTCTTGGAGCCTGCCCACGGCACCCAGCAGGTGTGCTTGGCTCTCCATCCTGCCTCCTCACACGTGTGAGGACTTCTGAGATTTCCCTGCCTAAGGACAGTCCCTCTCCTTAGGGTCTGGAACCTCAGCCTTAGGGGGAGTCAACGTTCTAGCAAAGCTTAAGGTAGGGTACTTTGGGCTGTTGTCTGTCTGTCAGGAGCACTGGAGTTAAGCATCTACCTCTTCTCCCTTCTGTTTGCAATGGAGCTGCCTAAAAATCAGATCTATTTTGCAGAAAATCCAAGTTTCTGAAATTTCTGTGCTGAACTGGATTTGACCCAATATTTCCCTTACCATTCAGGCCAGTCAAGGGCTTCCTGGACTCTGCACTTTCTGATGGACCTTGCCTTGGATTCACAAGAGTTTGTCAACATCTCTGTTTGTATAAACAGCACAACTGAGAGTAAAAACTCATGTTTGGAAGCTAAACAATTTTACTGTGTGCTGTTTTTGGAAGGATGTATCTCAATAGCCAACTCTTAGAGATTTCTGAGGGATTGTGGATTTCATGGGATGCTTGTAAGGCCTTTCCAGGTGGAGGTACATATGGACTATAAAGCTTTATCACTGTTTTTAGCTCTTGTAGTATTTCCCTAATCAACCTTATACATCTTCTATCTGTTGAAGTGTGGAGCTTAAGTTGTTGGGAAAAATGGTTATTTCCAGGTTTCCATTTCAACTTCCTTTGTAGAAGAGAGACAGTGCTGTTTGTCAGAAAGGAGAGATACATCATCAGAAAAGCCTGTGTATTCTTCTCTTCAAAAATACTGAATTTTAGTTCTAAATAACCTGTTAGTTTGAAGCTGTTTTGAAATTATTTCCTTTGGGGAAAAATGTTATTAATTACTGTTATGTTATTTTTATTAATATTATTAACAAACATTAATAAGTTATTGAAAATTTTAGAACTTACTTTTTCCCTAGGATTTCCCAGGACAGTTCAACAGAACTGATCACTAAATTGCAAGTGTTAGAACTGTATATCATGTATTTCTGTGCAGAAGATACCAGCTGCAAATGTGAAACACTTTAGTTCCATGAAGATGTGACCTCATCTGGATAGATTGTCTTGTACTTTTACCAAAAAAGCACCATTCAAACCACATTGTGCTGTTTTGGTTTATGAACTACATGGCTTTCACCCCATGTCCCAGAATAGCCCCAGCTGGCACTGATGGCTATGAACTCCATGTATTTATAGTGGTGCTGCTTGGTCCCAGAAATAGTGACCAAGGTGGCTATCAGCCAATGACTGCTGAATGCCCTGAGTGTAATGAATTGAAAAGCTCACGTACCTCCTTGAGGGGAAAATACAATCAGCTTGTCTCTAATTATGACCCCAGATAATGAAGGAGCAATCCAGAAATATCACAGCATGGGCAGTGAACTCAGTGAACTTCCTTGATAGAAGACAAACCTGGATGGGTCTGATATTGGATCCTTCTTTTTTGCTGAAAGACGTATTGGACTGTCAGTTCTGTTCCTGCAGGGGCTAATTACAGCTACATGAGGCAATAAATCAGCTCCTGCTCATCTGGAAAAGAAATCCCTTGGCTCTCAGATTAACCCATGCTGGCAAAAAACTGTGGGGATGGAGAGCCAGAGTTTCACATAGCTGTGCCAAGTTCAGTACACCAGTTTGTAAATCACCTGGGTTCAGCCCCTTATGTCTGTACCCTATGAAGAAAGAATGGCTACAGAACCCTCTGGTTTCTGGAGTTACTGTGCCTGGGGACTCTGGGACTTTTGCTCTGGACTTAAATGGGAGGCTGTCTGGACAGTATGTGTTGATGTGTGCTCTGGGGTTGAAGTCTTCATTACCTTATGCAGGAGTAGTATTAGGGACCCAATGTGGCTTTAGTGCCATACCCTGCTGATCTGAGAGCTTGCCTGGGTAGCATTTACAATTTGGGAGTGGTTGGGTCCAGCTGTTTACATTGGATTGCTGACCAGGGAGCTCAGGGAGCTTTGGAAAAATCATCTTGTTAGTGATAAGGAAGAGGACAGTACAAAACAGCAGGACTCCTGGATTAAACCCTACCTCTGAATTTTCAAATGTTGAAATTGCTTTTACATCTTCTGTACTGCTCAGTGGAATGAAGATTGGTGGGTAATGCAGCCCTGAAAATAGGGCACTGATGGTTTTTTTTCTCCTGCTTATCCAAAAGGTATTGAGGCATTATACTACTAAAGCACACATTCACTCCCAGCTTAGTGGGGTTGATGTTAGCTTCCCTCTGCACCTTCTTCTGAAGTTCATAGCTCACAACTGTTCTCTGAAACATCTCAGATGAATTTAAACTGGAGAGACACATCCCATGCCAGCAGCCATCATGACTAGCAAAATTGAAGTTTACTAGTTATTTTTGTATAAAGAATCCTAATAACTTCTCACCACTTCAGGAACAAACAGAGCAGCAGTGTTTAGTAACGGTGGGCAAGATCACAGTGTTGGGCTGGAGGCATTGCATTCATGCTGCAGCAGCCCAAATGGTGGTTGAAGATTGGAGAAGGTTCAAAGTGCATCTGACCTGTTTTAGACAGGGACACAAGGAAACCTATGTTCTGTTTTTTTTCCTTTCAGGTGATCACTATTGTAACATCTCATATTCTGTGTGTTGTTTCTTAGCTGTTGTCAGGCCTGTATGTTTAGGCAGTCACCTGATGTGGGTCTCGTAGGGGTGGTAATGTCCCTGCTGTGCCTCAGCCCTCATCTTGTCCCTGGTGAAGATGGTGATGCAGAGGCATTAGGAAAACATGGGGTCTGAGGAGTGTTCCTGTAAGTTTGCTGTGTTCTCTAGGCTGATCTGTGCTCTCACAGGACACCCTTACAGAAACACAGACGAAGGGATGGCAGTAGCAGTCTACATAATTGTCCCATTCCTCTTACAATTGCTAATCACCTGGCATTTCATAACATCTTTTTCCCCTCCTGTGCTGTCAGCTCCAATACCTGCTGTACAGTCTTGCAATCATTGGGATGGCAGAAGATTGCAATCCCATAATTGCTTTATAGCTGGTTTGCTGCGAGGCTGATGGATGAAAATTCCCTTCAATGGTAAATGAAGTTTGGAGTGCGTGTGATCCAACGCCCGCGTGCGTCACTGCCCTCTTCACGTTCTGTCCTGCACGTGGAATGTTTCCATTAACCAGGACTGAAGAACTTGTGCATTTGTCTGCACCATTTTGCAGGGTATGCTAGACTTCTGTGTAAAAGATATTGCTAATATTTTTCCTGCTAAAAAGAGCTGATTGATACGCCCTTTCCTGGTGGGACTGAAATCCTTCAGGATAAGAGAGAGTTCTCTTACATAAAACATTTAATAACTTTAAATATCAGAGAATTTTTATAGAGCTATGAAAATGTTATGAATTGTGTATATAATCACTCTTAATTTTAAAATCCACACATGTTTTATAAAGTTGTTACAGTGACCATATTTTAAATTTAAAATAGTGTAGTTGGTTTGGCTTAATAATCTGTAAAGGTTCCATACACAGTAAATCTAATTTTTCATGCAGAAAAAGATCTTTGAGGACAAATATTTACAGTAATAGAAAAGGCAACATAGAGAAATGATGTGAAAGAACAGTATTCTTTTTTCTCATGGCTCTTTGTTGGAGGTAAATACCCAGGACTCTGTGTGGATGGGTGTGCTTCTAACTGGTGGCCATTTATAATCACCTTTCCATGAGGGAAGGGAAAGGAGAGTTGTGCTGCTTTAATTTTGAGGTCTCTCAGCTACTAGTTGCATGTTTCTGTGGGTGGTGGATGTATTTGGAACTGTTCAGAGAGATCAACGAGTCCATCTCACCCAACCCTGACAAGGGCACACCACTAATTAGTAACACAAAAGTGTACATTTGTCATTGAGAGGCCCAAATCAATAATTACCAGTATCAGTGGGTGCTTTTCCTGTATTTGCCCTGTCATGTTCCGTTTGACTTTTGCAGCCACACCTGTCCTGGCACTCCCACCTGTGCCAGCAATACAATTGGCACACCTCAAGTCAACATCTCAGGCTCTTATGCATCTGGTGCTGCTGGTGCTTAAGCAAAGGTGCTGTAATGCTCCATACCTGATATTGTCTGTTTGAATATGGGGTAGAACCCAAAGAACTCAAAATCTTTTCTGAAAATGGTCCATTTTGTTCTGTTGCAAAGCCCAGTCAGGAACAAGCAATGCCAGCTCCTTATAGTGGTGGTGCAGCTCACCTTGGATACCCAACAACTGTCCCAGGAGTCAATTAGAAATATTGGCAAAGGCAAAGCCTTTCAGCTCTGGTATAGACTTGAATAATTTTTGAAATACCTATTTCCTAAAAAGTTCAAATATTTCAATACTAGCAGTTGTCCAGACTAAGAAGAGATAGAATGCGGAATTTTTTGAATATGAAGTCACTTCATCAGTATTGAATTGCTTTGTTTTGATAGTTCTATTCAAAACTAGATCAGCATCTCAAGGATGTTCAGGTGACACGTGTTCATGTGACATTTCATGCTTTGTCGAAGGAGCCCAAAAGATTCATTCTCATCAACTTCAGTATTTTTCCTAATGCCACGTGGCTTCTGGAGCTGGGTCTGGCAGGTAGACTCCATTCTTTCCTCCCTTCAAATCAGTCTGCCTGGTGAACTGCCAGCCTTTGTGACAAACAACACTAAATTGTTGCATAGCTCTTTGCATTCGTGGGTATCAGTGCTACAAAAAGGAAGCCAAGAGCTTTAGCAGTGTTACAAAGGAAAATGAAGCACAGAGTAAAGCAACTTACTCAAGGTCACCCTTGAAAGTGCTAGGAAAACTCTCATTCTAGCACAGTTTGGAGTAAAACACCTTTTCCATGAAACTCGGAGCTAGAACATCAGAAAACTCATGTCTCTAATGAACTACAGGGAGACTCCTTATTGCAATGTGAAAGATGTAGCTCTCCAGGGACTTTCCCTTAATAAGAGAATGGGGGTGTGAACCACAAGTTTGAAGCAGTGTGTTAGTAGGGAAAGGCAGCTGAACTTATTAAAAATATTCTTCAACTATTTTTGGGTTAGTTGAAGATGGAAGAACATTTTTATTTGGCCCTGTATGATACTTCACTGCAGTCACCCTGATGAGATTGTCTTGTTGGAAAATGTGGAGTTGTTCTTGCATAACTGGAGGGGTTGGGGATAGAAAACCAAATGACAATTCTCAATAGTGGTAATAAATAAAGTCTGGGGGCTTGTTGAGGAAGCATCTGTGGCCCTGGTTCATATGACCTCTCTGTGTGAGGATATTGTTGCCCTCCTTTGGCATAAAGAAATGGAGCAGCAGTAAGTCAGCACAGTAATTATGCTTGCTTGTAGCCTGTATGACTCCCAGGTTTAGGGGCTTTGAGGAAATGTGATGTTTTCTGCTATTGGCCCATATGTACATATCTCAGTGTACATGTAGAGATTAAAGGATGCAGCTGTTAGTCTTAAATGAAGATTTTTGGGGAGTTAAGAGAAAGCTAGATCTCTAGGGTGTTCACTTTCTCCCTCCACCTGCCAGCATCCTGACCATTCCCACAGGAGTGCTGTGGTCCTTACAAATTTGAGTTCAGTACCTGCAAAGGTTTTGGCTGCCTTTAAGCATCAGGCTGTCTGGAGGAGTAACACTGACTCAGAAGAGGGCTGCTCTGAGGACAGAGCAATGCCTTTGCTCGGGGTGGCAAGCAGGGAGGTTGGGCTTTCAGAGGTGTAGGCCATCCTTCAAAGACAGTCTTTGAATTGCAACTTCAAAAACAAGTTACCTGCTGGAAAATCGGGGAGTACAGGGGAATGGTTACATAATGCAGGTTTAAAGATGTGGTTTTTTGCCAGAGATGGGTGTAAACAGCTCAGAGATTGAGAGGTGAGTGCACATTAATTAAGATGTGCCTTTCAGTAAGTAGGACCTTGGTTCCCAAGAAATTAGTAGAAATGGAAGTATGCAGAAATATCTATGTGGAGGTGATACTGCTGCCCGTTATGGAAGTGGAGATATCAAATCATAGTGTTTATTTCTGTGGCCTACACACAAGGATACACTTTATGAAAAGACAATACTGCTTTCCTGGTCCCCCATTTTTTATGAAATGTAATTTATTAGAAAGCCTAGACTTAATTTAGAAAGTAGCAGATATATCTGGGCAGATTTAGTTTTTGCCTTTACTGTAAATTGAAACTGTTCACTTTCAGTGGTTCATGTGTCTCATGGTTGATTGCTTGGAATGGAAGATGGATATTTCTCCAAGATCTATGCACAGTGTTCACAACATCAGCTGCTGTCTAATCTCTGCTCAGATAGTATTGAAAAGCAACAAACAAATAGTAAGACACTCCTCAAAACTTGAAGAAAAAGGCTCAAGATAAGAACTGTTTTATAGTGTGTGCTTTCTTCAAAAAGCAATGTATGCCATGAGAAATGATTTCTTAAATTTGTGTAGATCTGTGCTGCTGTGGTTAGTTATCTTCAGGGGTTTCACCTGGGTAACAGGTTGCTTCTTATAAGCAAAAAAAAACCCAACCCTGGTTTTGTTAAATTCCACCTAAAAACCACCCAGAAGCTCGGGGTAGACATAAGAATGTTATTGCAGTACATTCTTGCATGGACTGTAGGCTGGCAGGACCATGGAGTATTAGTTTAAACTCTGGGTACTTTCTTTGTGATGGTGTCTTCAAAGCAAAGGGCTGTGCTCCAGTCAGAGTGCGGGCAGTGGTCCTGGCTCCACTGGAACAGCTGAAAGGCAAGGTTATTCTGGGCTACAAACTGAGCTACCTGAGTCAGTGCAGAGCTCCTGGGAGCTCCTGCTGCTGCAGCACTGATCATACAGCTGCTGCAATCCCACTTTTGTCTGGGCTTTTCCTAGCCCAGGGTCTCATAGACCAGGGGATGTACTGAGCTGCCCTGGGGGTGTATTGCACTGGAGGCAGCTCCCCATTGCTTGTGGGAGTGCCTGGCTGGGAGCCCCTGCAGCAGAGGTTGGGCTGTGCAGGTGGAGGGTGGGATGCTGGCCTGCCTCTGGGGCTGTCTCACTCTTGGCTGTGTGAGAGCTGCATGTGTGGCCACTCTGGGAGGGTTTGTCTCCTCCCACATCTGCAGTCCTGGTGGGACAAAGCCTGGCTGCTGCACTGAGCTGTGAGAGAACAGCTATCAAAGGTGTCAGCTCTGTGATATGTGCTGTGGGACAGCAGAGTTCTGCTGCCACTGCTGCCTTGCCCCGTGCCAGCACTACTTTTGGAAAGCTGTTTAACCATGTAGACACTGACTTAATGTCTGGCCCTGTATGAATGACAGAAAAATGTGCCAGCACTCCCAAGTTGCTGGGCACCAGCCTTACAGATTAGTTTGCCTTTGTACTTCATTCTTGTTTTTGAATAGGAAGCACTATGTATAGCTATTTATAGATTTGCCAGGCCTTTTCTGAGGCTCAACCAACAAGACATTAATGGATGTTTCTGTCATCAAGAAATTCCTTCCTCTTGGTTACTTGGGTTTATTGATTTATTTTGAACTATACTTATTAGCATATTGCACGGAAGGATTATATTGAAAAGTATCTGATATATCTAGAGTTTCTTTCCTTTCAGTCTCTGCAGAGTTATTTGAGAAAACAGATATTGCAACCTAAACCTTCACTCATTTGTAGGCCATCCTGCTTGCCAGGCAGTAACAGGGATGCCCAGTGGGATGCAGACACAGACATTTGGTATCCTTATCTGTCCAGTGCAGGACAGTTTCTTCCCCATTCTAGCTCTGATAAAGTGTGGGGATAGCCAGAGCCCTTGGGATGGATGTTTGAGAGGGACCTGCAAGTCACTGACCAAAGCCAAGCTGAGCTGAGGGCTGTAATCAGTTGGAGAAGGGACATTTTGTTTTGGAGAGACTCTGCAGCCCCTCTCAGAGCAGCAGTGCTTTGTGTGTGTGTATTTCCTTCCTGTCTCTGCCTAAGAGAGGCAAAGGAACCACAGCAGATGCACTTGAGTGTCCCGAGGCATTCCCATTGAGCTGCTGTTAAAATGCACTTGGTTTGAATGCAGAGAAGAGGGGTCCAGTTTGGTTTCCAGGAGCACGAATTACTGCAGCTTTATTGCACGAATTTAGGGTGAGAAGGTCAAGCAGATGAGGCTTAATGGCACACAAGTCATTGCAGTTAGTGGCAGACGGGACAAATTAAAACCCCCCATGATTTGATGCTGTGCAGCTTGAGCAGTTCACGACCCATTCTTGAGTGCCTTTGGCCAGCAGAGTTTTACTGGAGAAAGAACAGCATCAGATCCCTGCCCTGAGTTTGAATTGCCCATAAAATTTGTACATCTTGGATCCTCCTTGGGTGCCTCAGAGGAGCTAAATGAATAATGCACAGCCTTGAGGAGAGTGGCACTAATTGTTTACGAATAACCCTTGCTAAGGCAAATATATTTTAAGTAGAGTCTCAAATGTCTGCCTCAGCAAGCAGTTTGCCTAAGACACCCTGATGGGTGGGTGCTGAGCTCCAGCAATTCTTTTGTGTGGTTATGATGAGACTGCTTAGGTCTGCTGCAATATGCAGTATGGTGTGGTCAAAGAAATTACAAAATCATTGTTTGTCCTACAGAATATGGATCTGTGAAAGCCTATTTTCCAGCTAGGCATTTTGGAGAAGTTTGAATGTGGATCTGAACACTGCCTTGGCATTGTATGTGTGTTTGTGCTTTTGCACCCCACAGAGTCTCATTTGTCAAACAAATTAGTGTCCCACAGACTCTTTAGAAAGTGAAGTCATCCTTGAGTGGTCACTACCAGCCAAATCTGCCCTGAAATAGGAAAAAAATGCCCTCCTTCTTGGATGCTTCTGAGTTTCTTCTCCTCAAGCCTCTTTTGCTCTTCTGGAAAGTCCTAGAGACCAGGATACGGCATTATTGATGGTGACAGCTTGTTTCTCTTCAGAAGAAAGGAAAATTTTTTTTTGATTGATTTGTTAATTGCAGATCAGGGTCAAACACCGTGGAAAAGTAATTGGCTTATCTTGATCCAATTCCATGTTGGATAAGTGTGTCTATTCCAGCATTCATTAGCTCTGGCACCTCTGTGCTATGCAATGGAGCTTGAGGGAATGAAACAAGCTGGCAGTGCCCATTGCTGGTGGAGCACATGGTTCCTGACCTGGCAGAAGGTCATGAGCTTCATTCATGTGTGGCTGCTGCTCAGACAGGCTTTGGCAGCACAGTGTTCACAGGTTTTCAAGGTGTTGGTGGAGTCTGATTATCAGGCATAGGTGTTGCTAAACCTGGGCTGCTCTGATGTCAGGACAGGCAGTAGCTGTAGAGAGAAATATCAGGGAGGTGGGGAAAGGTGATCAACTGATTCCCTGGTCTGAACTCCCAAAATAACCCTGAAATCTATTTTATTCTGCTCTGAAAGAATAATTTCCTTGCCTGGGAATTAACATAGCTGTGATGCTATTCTAGCACCATAAATGGGATTGAGAATGTGATGTTCCCTGCCCTGGAGAGTCACTGCCTCAGAAATTTGCTGGGGCTGTGCAGTTGTCACTTCCACATTGTATCAGCATCCTCAGCCTCATCAGCGTTTCAGTTTGAAGCAGCACAGGCTTTTTTGATCGTAAGCCATTTTACTTTTGGGACAGCATGAAGGAAAGCGTGTTATGCTTTGCTCAGAGAAGGGGAAGGAGAGGTCTGTGGCTTTCTGTGTGTATTTTTGCAGCACATTGAGCCAAAACCTTCTAATTTAGCGGGACAGATTTGCAAATTCACACCTGCAGATTTCGCCTTCACAGGGTTTTCATGCGCAAGCTTTTTATTCGTGCCCAGGAGAGCAGCCTGCACCTGCTTCATCTCGCCTGTGAGACCAGCAGCTCAGATCTATTGACAGTTTACGCTCTCTGGTAATAAATAAATGCCTCATCCTGCAGCATGGACCCCTTTTGAGGGTAGTAAGGCTCTCCCAGGTGAGCAAGGGCCAGAAACACAGCCCTGCCCATCTGTACTGCAGATACTGTCACAGCACAAATGCAGTGGAACATGTACATGACGTTGTTGCTGTCTAAGCCTGCAGATCTCCAGGCTGTCAAGAAAGTTGTTTGGTTGGTTTTTTGTGCCAGTGCCCGCATGTAAAACATCAAGGAGCTGTTCTATACAGCTGCCCAGAAGTCTGGCCTTGTTTCTGCTGCTTCCTAACAGTGGTTCGTGCATTGCATTTTTCCCAGAGATGAGTAGCTCAGGCTCCCATAACCATGGAAACCTGGTTTGTCTTCCCTAATAGCTTCAGCTGAACTCAACATCTGTCGGCCTGGGAGAAGGAAGGCTGCAAGCTACAGGTTAGTTGTGCACACCTCCGGGGATGCTAAAACCCTTGAGCACACCTCCAGAAGCATCCTGGTGCACCAGGATGAAGCAGCAATGCTGAGATAATGCTTGAGGGGCTTATAAAAGATATTCCAGGCAGGAGGGGAAAGCAGGGAGTGAAGGAAAGCTCTCCTGAGGCAGGAAGGTGTTACAAAGCTGCCTAAGAAGATACTGCATTGTGGTTGTCTTGCTCTCTGTGTGTTGGCTTGACATGCTGGGCGTGTGGAGCATTCTGTTGTGACTTTTAAGCTTTAAAAAAGCCGTTTTCCATTTTAAGTTAGAAACCCTTTAAACAGCTTGCTTGTAGCAGAGAAGGAAATCTGGGTATAAGCTCATGAGCATAAAATAAGCTTTGAGATGGGGTAAGTGCTTCTCTGTGGTAACAGCAGGGTTCCATACAGCTTTTCACTTAGTTATTGGAAGAATGGTTGTTGATAAATGTGTCTCATAGCTCTATCTTGGTGCTAGCAGTGTTGCTGGGCTAGTTAACATGGGGAACAGTGGGGAGGAGTGTTTTAAAAAAAGCTTAAAAACTAATTCAAGAGGGTTCATTCTGCCGCATTTCTGTATAGATATACATACATTTCCTATGGGCTGCAATTTAAACTTTCCTCTTCGAAGCACAGTTCCAGCCCTGGACTCCAGGCTTCCCAGAGAAGCCCTGAAGGTTGCCAGCCTCTCAGAAAAGTCGTTGCAGGAGCTGCCAAAGCTGTGCTTCTTTCCTGATGTGCCAAATCCTGTGTCTTTGTTAAATTAGGAGCAGGCCTGGTGCAAGCTTTTGGAAGCGTGTGGAGAAGTTCTGCCCACACCAGGGAGGTGCTTGGTGCAGGGACCTGTGCCAGGATGCTCTGCAAGCTGGAGCCAGTAGCAGGAATGGAAATAACATTATCCACTGGCAAATGGCAACCTCAGTGTGTCCATCTGTGAAAGGGAGGTAATAATATTTCACTTTGGGTGCCTCAAGGCTTAGTTAGTGTTTATGAAATGTTCTGAACTTTGGGATGGTGCCTACTGTAGAGGGCACTTATAATGGTCCCCAAATGTCTTTGTTGACACAGCAGGCACATAAAAACACTGGCATCTTCCTAGTGCATAGAACAAAGAGATGCTGGAATTACTCTCCAGTAAAAATCAGACACTTCTAAACCAAGCATTTAATATTAATCTGACAGTTATCACCTGCAGGTATTGTGAGAATGAAAAAGAAAATAGCAGGTAATACCTAGTAAAATTCTGGGTTGAGATTAGTGCCTGAACAATAAAAGCTGTTTGGGAAATTCTTCATATTTCATCCTTCTTAATATAGCTTAATAGATATTCTTAATATATATTCTTAATATAGCTGTTGATGTTCTACATCTAAGCACAGACACATCACACTTTCTTTGTGGACATGACAAGCATAAATCTGCTTTCTCCATGGCAGCCTGGGAGGAGGGTTTTCATGCTAGTTGCTGCAGTGTTGGAAGACTGGGCCAGATCAGGGAGCCAGTTCTCCAAACTCGCCCTCTCAGTGGGGACTCTGGCCAGCACAGCCGTGCAAGATGCAGTCTCACAATAACAATATGCTTCACAGAAACAGTTCTTGGTTTTATGGCTCCTTGAGTGTTTGGTGAGCAGGGAATCAAATGCTTGTCTCTTGTCTGCTAAATCCAAGTGAGATCTTGGGAATTATCCTGCCTTTGTGCAACCACATATAGAGCAGCTGCTGCAGGTTATTTTACAGGCAGTTAAAATGGAGGTTTTTTTTCCCCTGCAGCTTTTTCTTGATCCTTATTTACACAGAGTGGAATGGTCAGGATACCTGGATAGCCCCATCTGTTCAGAGTACTAGTCTCTGTTTCTAACCTGGACCCAAGAAACCTTTTCCTCAAGTAAATTTAATCAAGATTGCTTCTTCTAATTAAGCTTCAATTAAAATGCATTTATGACCAAAAAACTTATTTCAGAGCCAGCTGGGAGCACTTTTTCTCCCTAGGAGCTCCTGGGAGCCAGCAGTTCCAGATGTTGTCTGTGTCAAATGTCAGAAGTGCACCAAAAGTACACTGAACTGCTTCAGTACTGTTGGATGGTACTCTGAATTGCTCCAGGTCTGAAGTTTTTTCCTCTTAGGGAATTAGGGATGTCTCTGGTAGTACCAGACAGCAGCTGTATTTGGCCAGTGACTATGGACAAGAATGTATGCACTCTGCATTTTTATGTCTACATATAAGTACAAAAAAATACCTGTGCTTATTAACTACAACAGCAGCTGTTTATCACACTGTCTGTGCAACTGATAGGAAATGACTCCCTGTCAAATGGCAAATGTTATCTGAACTCTGATAGCAAATTAGCTTATTTAGAGCAACATTGCAAAAATTGGTTTTGGGCTTTTTTCTAAGTCACCTCGAGCATTTATAAAGTTACACAAGTAAATTCAAAGCTAATCTCTCTATCAGCACCTCAGAACTGAGAGTGCAGCTCCAACAACATTCAGTTGATCTAACATAGACATTGTGGGGGTGTGAGAAATAACCCGACTTGGAAGCAGAAACAAAGTTAGTTGGACCTTCTGTGTTGTGCTAGAAAATACAGAAAATACCCATTCTGTCTGTACCTGAGATCTGGGCAATGACTTTGAGTTGGGTCTCAGCAATGGGGATGGGAAAATGAATGGAAGTTATTCATGATGAACGAGTTGGCATCAGGAACTGGGCTGGTTATTCTTGTGCACTCATTGATTTGAAGTTGCCAGGGGTGACTTTGGTGTGCTGGGGGTAGTGATAGCTGCTGATTCTGTCTGCTGAATTACATTTTCCTGGTGACCTGTTTCTTGCCAATCCAAGTCTATTTTTGGATCAAATGGTGAATGAATGACTACTGTTTGGACTGTTTGTGGAGCTAAGCACCCAAAATGAATGTTGATGCAGAAGTGACAAATCATTCTGTGGCTTGCTGAGAAGAATATCTGATGATGACTGCAGCTGTGGTGCAGCTCCACTTACTGTTAACATTTCTGCATCAGTAAGATGGGTCTACAAAGAAGTTACAGGCAAGGGTCAAATTCAGCGGGTTGGCAGGTGGGCAGGGAAGGAGAAAAAGCTGCTGGAAGGGTTTCAGGACATGCTGGAAATAATTTTGCTTGTCCACTTATTTGCTCTGACACCTTGATTGGGTTTTATCCCTTTACCACGCTTTTGATGTGCAGTCAGGGGTTTTTTTGTTTACCTGTTAAAACTGCAAATGCTTGAACAAGCACTGTCCCTTTTGTGTGTCTGGGTCTGATCCCTGGTGCTTTCAGCCCAGGTTGCAGTCCTTCCTTCAGGGCATTACTGCTGAGAAGGATCAAGAAGCAGTTACAGTGCATAAAGGAGCTGAATGTGAACATCTAGGGAAATTTTCCCCCTTCAGGGAATATGTCTTTAAAGAGTTCAAAAATGGTTTATGTTTCTGCAATGTCTAACAACAAGCTCTCTAAAGCTGAGGGAAATCTGGAGGTGGTGGTTTGATCTTATTAATGCATAAAATAGGGGAGCAAAATGGGCAAAACTTCAACACCTTTGACTTCCAGAACTGCTGCAAGCTCAGGCCTCCTCACCCCTGTAGCCTAAGGCCAGGCAGAGGTGGCTGTGGCTCATTCAAAGCAGGTCAAAACAGAAGTGGTTTGTAAAGCTCTGCATGTGGCTCAGCTCCTCCCTGCAGATGTTCTGCCTCCCTTCAGTGTCTTTAGAGCTGCAGCACATGATTACACTGTGGCAGCCTGGACTCACTGGTCAGTATTACTGACCGTCTTGAATTACTGCCTCCTAAATCTCACTAAGAGGGTATGGTGTAGTTACAGATGTTACAGCAGGTGTGCCACATCTGAGCCCCAAGTGTGCAGATGGAGCCACGTGCAGAGGGAGGTAAACTTGATGCTGCCCACATTAGAGGGTGAGGACTGCAGAGAGCTAAGCAGGTATTAGGTTTGATTGTGGAAAAAGTAGTGCTGATCTCAAGATAATGAGACAAAACACAGCTTTGCTTCAATATGTCCAACCCAGATATTCAGTGCTGTGCTTTGCAGTGCAGGTTAAACCCAGTTACTGCAGCAGCTTCTCTTGGACTCTCAGGCTAAGAAGTGACAATGGCTTGGCTTCTAGCATGTCATAGTATTCTCTGTTAGGGGAGCAAGTGTGCAGAACCTTACCGTGTCAACATGCTGTGTTCAAGGAGCATCTGTGGCTTACCAGGAGATCTTCAGCTGGATTCAGGGTCTGGGTTTTCAAATGATGATCTAGTCTTGATTCCAAAAGATCCAGGGACAGACAGTTTAGCTTGTACAGCACACAAGGAGAAAAGGCAAGGAGCTTCTCTGCTTTTGCTGTTGGCTGCCTGTTCCCCCATAGCTTGGTGCTCAGCTGGGCCTGAAGCTGTGCCTTTCCCAGGAGTGAGATGCCACTGATGGGCTGCTTGCCACTGGCAGGGGCGTGTGGCTCCTGGCTCTGGCAGCATGGCAAGGTTGCATGTGCTGAGCAGATGCAAAAAACTGCTTATCTGGGCCGAGGGAGTCAGGGAGGGAACCAAATGGATCTGAGCTGTAATGCCAAACTTTTGGCTGTTCCCAAGTTTGAATTTTGCATAGGTTCCACATATAGAGATCCTTTTTTTAAGGAGCAATTCTGATGCACCCTCTTTTTAAAAGTATTATGAATGTCCCCATGGGATTACTTCTGTAATTGCTGCCCTGGGTGTGAAAATGTACATTGGAAAGGTGACAAGGTATGGGCAGGAATTTTATAGTGGTTGGGAGCTGTAATGCCTCTGTGAAGAAATAAAGTTGATGATGCTTTGAAAGGTAACAGATTTGATAAATGATTGCACACTCTTTTAAATGCAATTAAAAGCCATATGAAGAGTCTCAGTTTAAAGCATCCTCAATCACTAGTCACTTCTGGAAAGTAAATAATGTTTCATTTCTTTAGAACTGCATACAGAGCTAGAATTATATAACTGAATCTGGAAAAGAATGATAAAAATCTCTATCACTCCCTCCCCAAATCAAAAAAGCCAGAAAACCATCTCTAATTAAAAAAATTAAAAGGTTCCTTGGCTGGCTGGCTGCTTGTGTGTTCTTTAAAATAATAGATTATTTCCATCTTCTTTCTGGCAGATCTCTCACTGCATGCTCTGAGTACCTCTCTTGCTTTACTCTCCAAGATTCTTAATATAGGAGAACCAAACCCTCATTTTCCTTTTTGAGACGGCTTCTACAGCAGCTGAAGTTAATAAGAGTGAAGATGATGTAAACCTAAGGCCATAGAGCTTCCACAGCTGGATAAAAGCTTTGAGTCTGTGAATTTTTAAGTCTGTTTTGACCATGTGTTTTCAGCTTCTAGTAGTTACACTGCACAAGGCAAATCAGCCACTGAAAGCCCTGGATGTCCATGGTTGGAGTGGGGGGTTCTGCTCAGAGCAGCACCCAGAGGTGCCAAACATCCCTTGCAGGAAGGAGATCTTGTTTGTGTTCTGTCCAGCCCTGTGATAAGGATGTGATAAGGTGTTGCTGACCTGCATGGGGCTTGGGGGGTCAGCAGCAGGTGGAGTGGGCTCCACACTGCAGCTCTGCTCATCAGGCTCTCCTTTAATTGGAGTAATCTCTTCAAGTCAGGCTGGGACTAGGAGTTGGTCTTTACTCCAATATAGAGGGGGTAAAGAATTGGCTCCAGCTGGTCTAGCACAGCTTTCCTTGTCCATGCGGAGCTGAGGGTTGTGCTGTTTCAGATGACTAAAGGCTCACATGGACTGACTGCAGAAGCCAGAGCTCATGTGAGCATCTAGTGATGATGCTCCAGTTTTGTTTCTAGTTATTTATGTCTGCTCGTGCTTTGGAAACTTCTTTGTGGGTCTCAGCTACTATGGAGCTTTATCAAGGAGACAGATTTAAGCCTAAAAATTCAAGGGCTCTAGAGACTGAAGTCAGCCTCTAAGGGGAAATGCAGTTTTCCTCAGCTTAAAATAACTTTATAATGTCCTTTACTCTCCAAGGTCTCTTTCAAGGCTCTGCCTGGGTTCGATTTTGACTTGTGCGGAGTCAGGCTCCTGTGAGAAAGGAGGGCCAGGAAATTCAGAAAAGGCAGCTGGGGAGGAGAAGGAAAGGGGGAAATGCTGATAAGGGTGACGAACAGTTTCACCTTCAGGAGTGATGAACTGTGGGAGAGTTGGCTGCATTGAGGGTCTGGCACAGCTTCAGCACACGCACGTGGGGATGGATCAGCTGAGAGAAATGACTGCATTTATTCAATGAATTTACATGAGGTGCCTGCCTTGCCAGAAAGGGACGGGCTCCCGCCCCCTCCAAAACATCAGTGGCTCCATGCAGGAACAGGGAGTGGAGCAGCAGGCTCAGCAGAGGGACAGGGCTGGGAATTTTTCAGCAGAGCCTTTGCTGTGAAGGTTGCTGCACGATTGCACTCATGTGCAGAGAGGAGTTCAACTCTGCCCTGGACTGTGGCTCTTATAAACTGAATCAATAAATAGTTAGACATAGCCAGCCTGCTGCTGGTTGTTCTATAGGCTGCTTTTGCCCCTAGCCAAACTCTCTCCCCTCTTCCCCCAGGCCCTCATTCCTAGAAATCCACCAGCAGCTTTTTGCACTTCCTATTTGAGGTATTAGGTTCTGTTCTGTAGTCGTTTCCCTTAAAAACAGTGCCTGTATGTGATGTGTAGGGCAGGAAATATTGATTTGTATTTAAATGTAAGGGACAGAAGAGGAGGAATAGGTTTGTACCAAAAGGTTGGAGCTGCAAATGCTTTCCTAGCATGTGGTGAGAGAACTGGGGCTTGAGGTGGGGAGTCCAAGGCCCCTCATGCATCCTTAGGGCTCCCTCAGAGTGTTCTGCACTGCAATGCAAGCCCTGAGGAGACAGAGCTCTGGCACCCAGGAGTCAAGGAGCTTGTTCAGAAAACATGCTGAAGAGCTTAAATTACCAGAGGGATGGTGGACTCCCCACCCATGGATATGTTCAAGATCAGGCTGGATGGGGTTCTGAGTAACCTGGCCTAGAGGAATGTGTCACTTGGAACATCTTACACTTACTAGATGATCTTTAGGGTCCCTTATAAGCCAAGCCATTCTGTAATTCTACTTATTCCTTAACCCTGCTGGGTTATTAACAAGGTGGCTGTTAAATAGGCTGCCCAGGCCTGTGACTGGGGTGTGTTCATACCAAAGGCTCTTCTCATAAAACCTATTGAACCAGCAGCAGCTGGGGGTCCTGCAGCTGATGCTCTGCTCCCTCAGCTGCCAGAGCCAAAGAGCATTTGAAAGAATGGCACATCCCCCAACCCTTCTAAAAACAACCCACAATAAGCAATGAATATTTCATTTTAAAATGGGATTAAATAAGGATTGGATTCTTCACTTTATGCCTGTCATAGGTGTTGCCTTTCTGCATGGCCCAGGGTGCTGCAGGATGTGACCTGAGCTGAGGGTCCATGGAGTTCAGGCTCCATCTGAATGTGCACGTTCTATCCCAAACAGTCACATTTTGTGGGAGATGCTGAGGGATGAGATACTGTGATAAATACCAGCTTGGTGTGGGAATGTTGGCCAGCCAATGGTACAGCAGAGAAGCTTCAGTTTTAAAACTTTAATTCCTGATAGATGCCAGAATGACAGAGCCTGTCCCTGGCAGCACATCACAGTCCCTACCTTGGAGCACTGCTGCTGGAGAGGCCTCATGGGACACACAGACTGCTTGTGTAAAGTCTGTGCTGTAAAATTCCCTGGCTGCTCCGAATTAATTCCTTTTTCAGCTAAAAATTTTTCTCTGAGTAGGGGGCAAAAATTATGCCATCATGTTTTTAATGTGTTATTTAAAATCTGTGACAGCTTTACTGTCCTGCATTCAGCCTTACTGACAGGTATCCATACTGGTAATCCTGTCAGCATCAGCTTTAACTGGTTAACCATCATAAACATATCTTTGTTTGGGTGTGAGTTTGTCTGAATTCTGTATTACCTCTTGTTGGACCAGATTTGCTAAAGGACAGAGCTCTTTGATCGAATTTCTGTTCCTTACGTAGGTGCTTGCAAACTGTGATCAGATTGTCCTATTAACCTTCTCCCTTCGTTAAGGAGAACAGATGGTGCTTCTGGAGCCTTTCTCTAAGCTGAGCTTTTGGTCCTTTAATCATCCTCCTAGAGCTTCTTTGCACTGGGTTCAGTTTTTCAATATTTTTCTTGAATTGCAAGCATTCAAACTTACTATAATTTTGACAGTGCTAATGCCACATGCCGATTTATTTTTTATTTTGAGCATCCCACATCCAAAGTTCTCTGAGCTTCCCTTGAGCGCAGGACCATTCCAGCACAGTGGGCTCAGCTTCTCTAATTGCATGTTGACCATGAAGTTCCAGCCAATATCAGTGGCTTCACAGGGTGCTGCCCCACTGTTTGTGTTGCTCTGTGTGTGTGGCAGTGCTGAGGTCTACAGTGCATTCCGTGGTGGAGATCATTTAGCCATGTGGCTCTGACGTTCCTTTCTCAATTATTTAGCAGTCCTACAATGTTTGCCATTCTCAGGCTTGATAAATAATGATTTAGACTCTCTTCCACTCATTTATACCACAGGGCCCCTTAAGGAGCAGCCTCTGCCAAGTCCTCAGAAGAAATATGCATGTATACGTGTGACTGTTCAGTCACCACTTCATGAAATTACTTTCAGCTGTTAATGCATAGCATATTATTTCCACATCTTAATCAAATAATTGCGTAGCATGAAGCTAAATTCTGTATGGAATGTCCACGGTGTCATTTTATTGACTAAACTATTGTTAAAGTGTATTATTTTATAGTTTTTAAAAAACTGTAATACTAGGTACTGTGTGTTCTGGAGAATTTCCAATTTATACAGATTAATTTTATCACATTCATTTATTGGAGATCATTCTTAGCATTTTCTATTTAGTTCTTAAAATACTTGGCACATCAGCAGGTTTTCTTTCCAGCTACTGTGACTTTCATGTACCCAACATATTTAAAATTGATATCAATAATAGAGTGTTTCAGGATGTTCTTTTAAAACTGTGGTGCAAGTCATCCAAACCTGCTGAATTTAGGTTCTGTTTAATTGGCTGCACTTTCAAATTCTGCTTAGTTGGTAATAGAATAAGGAGTGTGGAACTGATGATGTAAAACATGCAGACACCACTTAACTACTGCCACTCTGCAATGAAAAGCTTTAAAAATGTCTTGTAATTTTTTTGACCCCTACCATGTGGAACTGATTGAAATAGCAGTGGAATAATCTTCAATTGCCTTAAACCCCACCTATATGGTTCTTAATTTTACTAGCTAAATTTGCCTCTGGGCCTTCCTTTATTAAACTTACAGTTGCTAGTTTTTGGTCCCTTGTCATCACCTTTCCCTTTCTCTGGGGTGATGTGTGTTTAATCCTGTGCTCCCAAGAGGCTGATTGTTGGACACAGCATTTTTGAATTAGTACGTTGTCATCTGGGTGGTGGTGATAATGTTTGGAGGGCATTTTGGTGGTAGCCACGTGGAACCTCCAAGTTTTCTGTGCTGAAATCCCCTGCAGTATCTCAGGTTTTATTCTCTACCCGTTCTTGATGATTGTTAAAGAACAAGGGTAAAATCTCAGCTTTATCTTTTATCTGAGCTATCATTGACTCAAGGAAATACTGGGAGTCGTTCCATTTCTTCCAGATTTGCCATTCACAAATACATTGAAACCAATTATTTCTCCACATTCCATGTTTGCCAGCATGCAGCACCGTTGAGGAGTGGAGTTTCAGAAATGAGCAATTCTGGCTTCTCCGGTGTGTTGTAGTCTTCTGCTGCCTAGACAGATAAAACAAATTAACCATATGAGAGACAGAGAGAAAACAAATCTGAGGTTTATTTGCTTCAAGTTTTTTCCTTGGGTATCCATGCTTTGCTGTTGGTTTCCAGTGAGAAGCCCAGAAAAAAACCTTTCATGTACTAAACTGTACATCTGACTAACAGTTGGTGGAGCATCATTGCACAAAGTGGATGTTCTCTGTACCCCACAGGGCTCCCTGGTGGAGCACTTGCTAGCTGAGAAAGATAGATATGTTTGAAAAAGAGAGGTGTTACCTTCCAGTGAATTGCTCATATGTGGTTATATGCAGTGAAGCACTATTAGTCCCTTGAGATATTTGCCAGCCAGCTTCAGAAGCCCTGAAATTTTCCTCTTGTCCTGGATGTGGTAGGACAGCAGGTTGTTCTGTTGTTGTCTTGCCACCCTGAAGAGCACTCCATGCAAGGTTTGAAAGCTGTTGGTACCAAGGGCTTGTGGGGATGAAAATTCCTCCCAAGCACATGCATTATGAAAGCACCATGCATAGTTAATAGCTAAGGCTAGATTTCACAAGGACAGAATAGTGCATTATTCCCAAAATACGTAGCTTGAGCTCACCTGTATGCACAAGTCAGTGCAGTGCATAGTGAGAAAATCAGCTAATCCACAGCATCCACTGAGTGCACAGCCTTGGGGCAAGGGAGCAAATGCAAAGCAACTCAGGCATGCTCAGCTTGCTTTCACTTAAAGCTGAAATTATTCAAATTGTTTTGTGTTGGGCTTGAGCTTAGGGTTTCCTCAGCTTGGTGTAAACAGGGTTCCTTGTTTGTCTTGTGCCTCTTTTGTCTTATTCTTTGAACAGTGAGGGAGTTCTTTGATGATTTGTGTGGCACTTAATTAATGGGATTTTTATAACTAGAATCAGCTGATTTGTAGAAACAAATAAAGAAAATATTTTTTAAAGGCTTCCTTTGTGAAAACCACGTCTGAGCATTACGAATGACCTTGATATCAAAACAACAGACACATCACACAGCTTCTAAGTTAGCCTTTCTGAAATCTCATCCATACTCTACCTTTGAAGCAGTTCTTATAAGGATTATCTCTTCCACCCTCAGCCTCTATCCTCTATAATTGAAAGTTTATACAGCAGCCATGTGATTTCAATATGGGCCGCTGGCAAATGTGACTTCTTTAATTCTCTCCCTTTGCCACGATGTGATGGGAATGAAGACAGGAGTTGTTACACTTGATAACTGCAAATACTGTTAATGTTGTTGCCAGACAATACAAGTGTTCAAAATTGCATGGATTTATTTCCCCCCTTTTAATTTTGACCCTCCCCCCTCAATTGGGCTGAATTGAGATGTGATGAACTCAGTACTTAGACCTACCTGCTTGATGCTGCAGAAGATTCTCTGTAAGTCGGAGTGTCCCACAGTGGGCAGGCCTGTTAGTTCTGTATTATTGGATATTCTGTATTATAGGTATGTCTGCCTTCTGCACTGTGCTGTTCTGTAGCTGTTAATCAGTAAAAACACACAGAACGAAATATGGCCCTTGTCAATGCTACTACTGAGGTGCACTCACAAGTCGGAACCCTTGAGAGTAACTGCAGGTGTTGCCAAGCACACACTGTACCTGCAAAAGGGAAGATGTCCTTTGGAAAACAGTCTCAGGTTGTGGGTGGTTAGGAACTGATGCTTTAAATTGTAGTTTTGTGCAGACAGCCAACATAAACAGCATTTTCTGCCCTTTTGCTTTATGGTGTTTTTTTCTGCTCTGTAAGTCTGCTTCATCTGAATGTGCCCTAAACTTACAAAGCAGCAGTGGAGAGGGCAGCCTCAATTGTCCAGTTGGCCAGGGCTGGAGATACTGTATCTCTATTAATTAGAGCAGTGTGGCAGGATCTCTTCATTCCCTGAATAGTGGCATGCACAGTAGTGTGCAGCTGGAATATTTTCTTCTACCAAAGACACATCTACATTCCTTAAAGTTAATGTAGCAAACCTGACTTTAAAGATGCCTCAGAGGTCTCATTTGTTATTGCAGATGGTGCCTCTGGTGTATGATGATTTATGAGAAATGGCTCCTGTCTGCTTTGGAGAAAGTACTCTGTGCCCCTAAGCAAGTCTCTCTGACACCTTGGTGGCAGTGGGGTGTGAATTCATTGCAGGGGAGATGTTATTTGAATCACCTCAGAAGTGACTTACAGTAAATGATCCAGGTCGCCTTCAGAAGCTGTATTTTCGCTATGCTTATTGTTTAAGGTTTGAGATCAGATTTTTGGGATGTTTCCTGCTGGAGCCAGGATGGAGGCAGAGTGTTGTGTACAAGACGTGCTTGGGGGCTGGTCAGACCCAGTGGACACTGGGATTCTGCCTGTCTTCAGCAGGAAGCTGGAGCATTTGTTCCTGGGGTTCGGTCTCAAAGCTACCGCGTGCTTGATGTCACAAAGCCACCCAGCACTGAGGTTCCAAGAACTCTTGTTGCTGGAGCAGCTGTTGGCCCCAAGGATGTGTGCTGTCAGCAGAGCAGGTGACTTTGGACGATGCAGGTTTGTGGTCCCCCAGACAGAGTGGGTGTCTCTGAGCATCACCAGGCTCTTGCTGCAAACCTGTGCTGACTGTGGTCAGAGCCTTCACTCCTGAGTCCCACATCTAAATCATTGATACTACAGCTGATTTTGGAGATGAGATCCTGGCCTGAGATTGTTGTGAAATGGCTCAGGAGGGAAATTCCCCTGAGCTACCCTGCAAGGGGTGTGGGCTCAGCTGTGGGAGGTGATGTGGTGGAGGTTGCATCCATCCCAGGGCAGCTGCACTTGTCAAAGGAGAGGTGAATGGGATTAGTGAACACTGAGTTTCCTGAGCATTATCAAATAATTGATAACAGAATCATTGGTTCAGCAAACTCTAAAAAGTGAATATAAGCATATGGGGGCAGGTGGCTAATATGTGGTGAGTACCTAGATACTTCTCCCTCTCTCTGCTAATACACTGTAGAAACAGGACACTGATCTGTGCAGCCCATCTTTATGCTGAGAATGGAGAAATCTAAACAAACTGGAATTGTTTGTGACAGTTCACATTTTGTGTTAAACTTCATGTTCCTCATGTGCTAATCATCAAATACCATGATGCCAGCTATGTATTTTTATTTTAAGCATATTAATATGTCAGCTGCTTCTTCACCCTTCTCTCTTGTCCAGAAAGACAGCTCTTGTCATAGAAGATAAAATGTATTTGTTTTCACTGTTAATAAACATCCAGTTACATTCATTGACAGGACAATGAATCAGTGCAGCAACATGCCAAGTCTGCCGAGGCCACTTCAGGAATGTGATGCTGCAGTTCCCTGCAGACCAAATATGAGGTTCTCATGGGTCTGATGTTTTCTGCTGTCCTGCTCAAAGAAAATTAATTGCAGAGCCATGAGAAAGGGAACTTTTTCACAAGCTGCACATGCAGTGAGCAGAGATGAATGGAAAAGGATTTTGAAAATACCTGAGTCCTCGTTTTGGAAAAGGTGGAAAAATGATCTATTTTAATTCATCCCTGGTGGGATTCTGCCAGTGTGGGGTAAATCACAAGACAGATTTGTTGTCCTTACAGTGTTATCATTCTGTAACAGCACAAACTTGCTTATTTGGTGGATAGAAAAGGTTTTACAGCTTAGTTATTAAAGAAGTGAGAACCAACCTGGTTGCACTATGAAACAGATGTGCTAATGTGATTTCAGTGTGAAATGGTCCCAGACACTGTGCTCCTTGAAAAGCTTTTAATGTTTGGAAATAGTTTCTACTTCTAGGATTTGTGAGGAAAAGGTGATTAGATTTTTTGGTTTCTTTTTTTCACTTAGCTTCTCCTTTCTTTTTTTTCCCCCTTACATTTGAACTAGAATGTAGAAGTTAAACTGTTTTGCTTTAGTTGACAAAGACAAAAATTTCCCTTCCATTTTGTAATAGATTTTTTTGTTGTTTAGAGTAATTATATTAATTTATTTTTGTCTCCAGGCTGAGAATATTTTCTTGTCCTCATCACTGAAGTTGAACATAGATCTTGAAATCCGTGTCTTGTTTTTTCAGCTTTTTCCCTGTGGGCAGGCTTTAGCATCAATAGGGCTTTTTTCCACCAAGCTGCTTTGATCCACAACACAGGTAATGATATCCAGGGCTCACCTCCCTTCTAAACTGGAGCATCTATCTTCACAGAAAAGAATCTAAAGAATTACTTGTATCAAGGAAATAAATTCAGCCTCGAGTTTCATATCTGATTTCAGCTATGCAAACTGTTATCTTGGCTAAAGGGAATATACTTTGTCCTTAAAAACAATTACTTCAATTATTTTTTGCTATGCTGCACTCTGCTGATGGTATGTGTGGCCAGTGGGACTTACTTAAAATATGTATGCTCTTAATATCAGCTCAGAAAGAAAGCTATCTCAGCTGGAAAAAAAAAATTAATGTAATGTAAAAAATTAGATTATCTTTCCATCTGACCTTGCCTCTATTTAGTTATCTTAGCTTTTGATGTTGAATTTACAGATTAATAATTGTAGCTGCTTGAGCAAAGTCAGGGCAGAGAGCAATTACAGCTGCAAACAAATCCCTCTTCAACTTTGCCTTTCCCTCATTCAGAGCGCAGTGTCTACAGCACTGCTGTAACTGTGCATACAATTACTCACTTTCCCAATAGCTCTGGGAAAACGAATTACTTTTGCAGAGCCATTTGCAGCCAAAGGAGGGTTTTCTGCTGCTGGAGCAGCTGAGGGTCTGAAGGGCACGTTTACCCTGCATCATCATGATGCCACACCTCAGTTTATTCCGTCCTCTCATGGCCGCAGCATCCCAGCAGCAGCTCAGAGGCCTGGGTAAGGCCACAAATGGTTTTTCAGCTGGTTTTGCACTCTGTGCTGAGTTTTATTCAGTCCTTGCTTAACCTGCTATGCATCCCTAGTTCAGGGCTTTGAGACTTGCTTGTTTCCCTCTGATACATCCCCAGGCAGGCTTTTGGTGCTGTGCGAGGGCACATCTTGCTGTGGCTGTGATGTTCCAGCTGTGTATGTCAGTCACTGTCACAGGTGCTGGCTGAGCTTTGCTTTGGCTACTTCATAGATAACGTTTGGAGATTGGAACCAGAGGTGCTGCAGTTATTGCAGCTGTGCAAGAGCTGTAAAGGTCAGGTCCATCAGCCCCACAGCAGCTGATGGCATGTGACTGCAGGTGTGACTTGCTGGAGGTGCTGTGGCAGGCACACCTTGCAGTGTGCAGAGTGTCTTCAGAGTACACGCTGTTCTTGGAAACCAGACCTGAAACTGGCTTTGCCTTCAGGGGTTTGTAGTGGAACAGCCTGTTATAGCATAACTACCTGAATTTTGGACTTGGAAAGCCTCTTAATCATCTCATAAATCTCATCAGTGCTGTAATTTTTGGAAAACTCAGGATTCAGCTTGGAGCTGAAGCCAAATGTTCTTGGAGAAGATCTAAATCTGTTGGAGAAGGTGGATCCTTGAGCTAGAAGTGTGATACAGAATAGGCACCTGTCCTCGCTGTTGCTGACAGAATTGAAGAGCTGCTGTCCATGCTGAGCAGATTTTATTTTGCATCTGTAGGTTTGAGGGTGCTTTTGACCCAGAGCACTGCTCACCAGATTAAAAGCATGATTAGAAAATTAGATGTTTAATTATTGTCTCATTAGATATATGCACCTGCTGTCAAGAGCCTCCCTGTCCTGCCCCCAAAGTTGTTTCTAAAGCTTAAACCTTTATAGGGGTTCCCTGTGTACTCTAAGGCATTTTTTAGAATTAAAGACCAACTGATTTGCCTGTAATTTGTAGCCCAGCTCTCTGTTTGATGCTAGTGGAGCTTGAGAGCTGACTTAGTGCTCTGTCCAAGCAGGAATGAACCCCCTTCTGAGGAAGGGGAGTTCTCCTGAGTCTTTCATGCCTGCCTCACTTCATCTCTGCCTGGATTTCCATGACTGTGAAATGACTGATAAATTGTGGAGCTGTGAAGGTGCAAATAACTGCAGTGCTCTGAGAACCTTTCCTGTGAAGTGGTAGTGAAAAGCAGTTTTATGGCTATTGCTCCTTTGTGCTTTGTGCACACCAGCCACAATTACCATGACACCACAGGTAGCTGCAGTGCTTCTATAATTAGCTGATGACATGGGGAGCACTGGTGAAATAAACTTTCCTTAGGAATACACCAGCTACTTACCCAAACACATATTGCCTTTTAAAAGACATCATGGAAGGGTCCTTTTGAGTCACAACTAGGACTATTTCACATGTTCTGTATGTGAAAGGAATTCAGTTTTCTAACCTAGTGCTATAGCCAACTAACTGCCTCACTAAGAGAGCATAAGGGCATTAAAGTGCTGAATTTAAAGCAACCTTTAAAATTATTTTTGTCTAATAAATCATTCCAGGAGCTGGATTTTGCCATATGCCCATGTTCCTGTTCCCTCCAGCAGCCTGTTTGGTCTCACAAGTGGTTTTGCACCATGTCATATCCTGTCACAAAGTTCGCCCTTCTCCCTACCCAGTCCTATCACTGACTTCAATGTTGCTTCATGCAAGTGTGAATGACTCAACATGAAGGAAGTCTTGAAGATGGGGACAAAGCCTGAGCAGAAGGATCCTCCCTCTCTCTGTTCCCTACTGCCAGCCAAGCCATCAGCAGAGATAAAACTATTTTTCTTTGCTCCTCTGTTTGCTTCAAGTTTGCCTGCAGTGTTTCACAGCTGAGCACTGCCTGCATCTCACCTTGTGCTGTTGGCTGTGTGGGGTTTTGGAGCAGTAGAAATAACTAAGCTTGGATTCTGGAGGGAGGCTGGTGGTTCAGGAGGCTGCAAAGGTGATGTCAGCCCTGAGCATCCCAGCACTGTGCTCCTTGGGGCCTGGGAGGCTTGCCCACAGCCCTGCACTGTTGACCAAAATGGGCTCTAGGCAGGGCAGCAGGAGCTGTGCCAGCCCCTTGACTGGGTTTGAGGGCAGAAGTGAGGGTGAGATTTTGATGGGAAATCCCAGAAGTGCTCACAGGGCAGTTAGCATGGCAACCTGCACCCCAAAAACACTTGATATTTGTCTTGGTCTGCTTCAAAGTTTGTATCAGGATATCTCCTGACGTGAAACATGGGGATTGAACTCCATCTCTGCCAGGAGCTGCTCAGTTCTGAGGTACCTGTTTCTGTAGCTTCCACAAACCACAGCAAAGGTAGGAGTGTGGGATGTAGGAGAGGTCCTTGTGTTGACAAGCTGGTGAAACACTTGAGTAAACACTTGTTCCTTTCTGTGGTCCAGGAGAATCTCTAATTTAAATGCTGGTGGCTGCAGAAAAGATTCTAATGAACCAAACCTAGCAGCCTCATTTACCCACATGAAATCACTATCAGTGGATAACTCATTCTCCTGGAAAACACAATAATAGTAATGTAGTATACAGAACACAATGCTGCCCTCTAATAAGTCTGACAGGCAGATTGCAGTGTATATTTAGACTGTATTAGCCAGCCAGTGATTTCAAATGCTTTTATGTGCAGACCTTTGTTGCTCAACTCCTGCTCTTTGCTGGCTGAACTAAACTAATTAAAGAAAAATGTACTATAGCTGAGAAGTCTGGTAAAGCTAAAAGCAGGCTTTCTAAATAAAATAACCATCCTAAATGAACAGCTTTCAGTACTTTTTGCAGAAATGAAAGCTTCTTTGCTTTTCTTTGGGAATGGACAGGGTGATTATGCTGTTTTGTTCGGGATCTTGGGTTCATAAACATGGACCTTTATTGCAGACTACAAGCACTCAAAAAGACCAGCATTACCTGGCTCTTTTGCTCTTACAACATGAAGTGACAGTTCTGTTGAGACAAAAAGGGTACTAAGTCATTTAGTGCATGATATATGGCCTGTAGCCTCCGAGCAGCAGCACTTCTGGTGTGTGTCTAAAGGTTTAAAGCTCATTGTGGCTGAAGTGTGCAGTGCCTGAGGGCTGCCTGCACAGACTTCCCAGAGCAGGTAACTCTGCTGCTTCTCCCTCGGTGTGTGTGCAAAACTCTGCCCCTCTGCTTAGGCTGGTGCAAGCTGCCAGGCACAGGGCCTCTGTGTCCTTGGTGGCTGCAGAGGGAATGTCTCCTGTATCAGGTGCTGGAGTGCTGCTGGGGACCTGCTTTGCTCCAGGCCAGGAAGTGTGTCAGGGCTTGTGCAAGGAGGGTGTTACCAGTGAAATAGTGTAAAAACCTGGTGTTGCCAGGTGTTTGTAGAGCTGTGTTTAAAGGGTGCCAGTTGGCTTGAAGGCCTTACAGCAATGGGAGATGAGTTCCACAGGATGTCTTCTCCTCACTTGCACAGCTCCACAGGGACCAGATATAGGTGGGGTTGGGGTCTGTGCATTAAATTGCTCAGCAGAAGCACCAATCTGGATCAGTCTATTGGTGAAAGATGGTCATGGTCTCACTGGTGCACCCACACACCTAGAGGAGTCTTTTCCATGTCCTGTGCTATAGAGGAGTCTTTTCCATGTCCTGTGCTATCCCATGGGTTGGAACAGAATCGAAAAATCCGAATTTCGTCTATTTTTATGAAGACTGCTTGTTTCTTTTTTGGATATTTTCTTCTGAAGAGATCAGCTTTCTGAAGCAGTGGACTTGTGCTTTTGTCTCTCCAGACTGCAAACACTGATGTTGCTGGGTCTGGTCTGATGTGTGTTCATCTGGGGTAAACCATCACAGAGAGACTTGGGCAGGTTCAGGATCCCTGTTGTCTGTCTGAATTTGACTCCAGTAGCCTATTCTTATTATCTTGATGGTGAAAATTGGCCCAGAGTAGGAAAACTTTATCTGTGCATGTAATGTAGAGGCAATATCTGCCTTGAACTGTAGAAGCTGCAGGGTTCAGCCTGTTCCCTCTGCAGCCGGAGTTTGGAGGGTGGATTTGGCGCTCGAAGAAATACTGGCACACTGTGCTGTTGAACGCTGGCCCACTTCAACTGCTGATGGAAAGATAAAATACATTTTGCTCTTGGCTGGCTTCCTTGCTTGCTGATGCTAATAACATCGTGAGCTAAGCATTTCAGGGGTCATCTTGAGAGAAGCAGAGACCTGAATCCCCCTGATCACACCTTCCTGATGTTGTTGCCGTTTCAGAGAAACATTGTCGGGTCAGAGATCAGTGTTTGCACGTCAGCAGAGTGGGTGCCAGGTGACTCCAAGGGCTGCTGTGCAATGGAAGTCATGATCCAAAGCAGGAATGGTGGTGATTCTCCTGACTGGCAGGTTTCTCCATGCCCACCTCTTAATTTTTGCACTTGTACAAGGGTCAGACTGAAAACCTGCAGGACTGCAGCTTTCACAACCATCTTTATAAGGTACAAGTCTGAGGAATACCTCGTCATGTATGTACATCTTTATTGTCCTCTAGGAAGTTTTGTAGTCTCTTCATCATTTTGTAGCACCCCAGGGAGCTTTTCTGTCTCTGCCAATTAATTTGCTGTGGTTATTTCAATTTTGTTCACAACCTGCTCGGCAAAAACTCCTCAAAGCTAGACTCTTCACATCGAGAGAGGAAAAACATGAAGCTGGTCTGGATCACAAGTAACAGTAGGAGACATAATGCTTAGCCATAAAAATTACATACGTGCTTATAAGCTGATGCATTGAAAACTCAAGTGCTTCCTCAGCTGCCTGCCACTGTGAATGTTAAAGATGATAGAAATAAACTTTAATTTGTTCATTAGTGTGAAAAATCAAACAACTGCAAAGCCAGCTTTTATTATACCTTGCTCAGAGGGGTGTTTTGACAACTCCTTAATGCCAGTTATTTCTTCATCTGTCATTGTCCCACAGAGCCATCACTTTTCTTTCTTCTAGTCCCATAGGGGGAATTTATGCTTTCAGCACCTGATTATGGATACTTTGGTTTTGCCTGGACACCCAAGAAAGATGGAAGAGAAGGGGAAACACATGGTGTCACCAGTCACTAGTTCTAAAACCATTTCATTGTGAAATGAACATGCAAAGTATCGATTAAATGTTCCTCTCCATATGTCCACTGTCTCCCTTTTCTCCACGAAAGAGGAATATTGAATGAAGAATTGCTTAGAATTTCCATGTGTATGCTGCTTCAGTGCAGGACTTGGCAGGTGGTGGAGGGCTGCTGTGCAGGTGCTCTGGCTTAACTTGGGGAGGCTGTGCCATCTCCCCTGCTCATGCTGTCAGGCAAGCTTTGACTCATGGATGTTAATTAACCCCAAATTGTTTTTCAGCCTCTACTGTGGAATTTTTCTTTCTCAGCACTTTGGTTTCTGCATGAAATTGGTTTATTTATCCCACATTCCCCCAGAGCGGAGAATTTTAATTCTGTAAGCACCAAATGTCTCTTTTTCTTCCTCTACACAAGGCCTTTTATTAGCCTGCTGCTGCAGATCAGTAATTAGCTGCCGAAGTGATGTTTGCAATCATATTTTCTACCTGGGGAGGTTGCAGTAGGTGCTCAGCCAGTCCATATAGAGACACCTGAGTGCCAGCTCTGCTTCTGCTTGTGCTCTGTCTCCTGGCAGCTTTCTCTAAAGGTGCTGCATAATTGCTCTGCTTGGAGGTATTTTCATCAATAATGGAATTTAACTTTTTAATGTGCTATTAACTAGATTCCCCTCCCTTAGGCTGATATTAGCTGTGGTGGTTTTTGGGGCTTTTCATGTGCACACAAATGGAATTGTGTGCAGAATTTGGACCTGTCACTCAGGGTGATGAGTCCCAGGGCTGTCAGTGAACTTTGCCAACTGACCTGAGGTGAGGCACTTGAATCCTGTGAATGTGAGTTTTTTAGGAAGACTTCGTGTTATTGAACTTTAAAGTTTTGGAGGCTGCTCTGGGAAAAGGAGGATGTCCTGTGACTCAGTTTTCTCTAGTAATTTTAGTCTAGATGATAAAATAACTTTGATTGCCTTTAGCCTTGATGCTTCAGACAATTTAAAATGGTATTGCCTCTGTTGAGGATTTACTGCCATACAAACATCAGCAAGCTCATCTGCCCTCAAGAAAAGATATTTTGATAAAGCTTCCCCATGCAGGCATGAGGAATGGCAAGGATATCCAGTGAATCCAGGGGGACTTCATGTCCCTTCCTGGGAGAGTGGCAATAGGGGCTGTCCATGTCCCATCTCAGCTGCTTGGCAGCCGAGGGACTTGATGTTTTCTTGAAGAGCTGAAAGTCAAGTCAGATATGCTTATCAGGAAAGGCATTTTGACTGGTTTCAGGTTCCTTATATTTATTAAAATCTGTTTTTCTTCTCCTGGTTATGAATTAAGGCAGTGCTTTCAAGACTCTTTAATTGGGGCTGTAACAAGGCTCATCGTATTTGGCAATGATGAATAAAGGGTTTGACTGGAGCATATGTTAATGCACAGAGAACAATGACGCTTAAAATAAATGTCCCCAAAGTGCCATATTTGGCAGTGGCTGCAGGAAATCTGTAGTAAACGATGCAGTGGTGCTGTTGTGCTTATGAGGGACAACAACAGTTTATGGCTGCTCCAAGGATTTCGTTCTGCTGAGCTCCTGTGTGAGCAGTGACCTGCAATGAGTGTCTTGCAAACAGGTTTTCAAAAGTAGCCACTGGTCTGACCTGTGTAAGGGTTTGTTGTCATTCTCGCTGCAAAAGGCTGTGGGAATGCAAGGCAACTCCAGCTGCAGGGACTTTGGTTTGAAACATGGGCTGGAATTTGATTATTTATTTAAGGTTTCCAAGCTGCATGGTCAAGGTGCTGAGTGCCTATTTCTGGAATCCAGATCTCTCTGCCTCTGTTACAGGATGCCACCTATCAACTTGTGGCTCTGCATGTTTATTTGCATTTCTGCTATGTAGCCTAAACCACTTGGATGTAAGAGCAAAGTGCCATTTGCACTAAGACACAGCTCTTGCACCGGCCTGGTGTTTGTATCACAAGCAGAGCTATTTAAGCATAATGTAAGCCACTTCCATTTGAAAAATTGATCTTTTACCTCTTTTGCTCATATGTTTACTGCCTTAACATGTAACTGAAACAAAAAAGCCCCTCTTATTTATCACTTGCAAGGGTTTTAGTGGTGGCAGTATGATGGCCCTGGAAAGGCACGTATTAAAAAGCCTGGGGGAGTTGTAAGCTTTTTGATTAGTAAGAGATTTATTTCTCATCTGTGGGCACAAAAGTTCTGTTACACATCAATTCATTAAGCAGATTAAATAAAGCCAACTAAGTTGGCTGTGAGCTGTGATCATAGAGCTGTTCTCACATGAAGGGTGGATGCACTGACAATTCACTTGTCGTACATTAGGCAGTAAAGTTCAGCTCAAGGCTTATGCCTCCCACCACTGCTTTCATTTTAGGGGACAAAAAACCACATCTGAAAGCACAGGTAAAATCTGTAACCCTGCATTTCCAGAAAGGGGGTTAATGCAGAGGGCAGGGCAGCACAAGGTAGAGAATGGGGCTGACTGAAGTGTGCAGGAGGAGTCACCTTCTGCTCCAAGAGGCTGCAGCCACCTTGGCTTGCAGGCTTCCCAGTAACGCATCTGGAAGCTGAGCAAGGTGAGGGGAAGGAGAGGGGTAGCACATGGGTGTGGATCTGTGTTTGTGGGCAGTTTTGCTGTTGCATAAGGGTGTGTTTGCACCTGCAGCATGAGTGAGGCTGTGCTGGGCTGGCCATGGGCAGCAGCTCTGCCCTGGCACTGGAGCAGCTCCAGCACACCCATGGACGTGGCAGATGGGACAGCGTGTGGCTGGATGCTCTACACAGGGTGCTGTGGCTGGGCCGTGGAAATAAACATTGCAAACTGCTTAAACTGAACCTGCCCAGAGCCTGGGACTAAAGGCAGGCTTTGAACCAGATTGTGCAGAGCCAGTTGTGTTTCTCAAGCAAGCACACCCAAGCCCTGTGGCAGCAGCAAAAAGTGTGGCAATATTTTTTTTTCTCTCTGACAAAGCAGAGCTGCTGCAGATGCCACAGAGAAGATCAGTGTTAGACAGCTTGTAGCAGCACCCTTGCCCACAGCTAAGAGTGGACTAGGGAAAGCTGGGTGGGAGAAAAATCTGCATGCCTGTGCCAGGGAGATCTTTTGCTTAAAGGAATTGGGAGAATTTTTACTTGGAATAGCTACAGATATAAACTTACAGAGTTATGGAAACAATTTGTATAATTGTCTTAAAGAACTGTGACTGAGAGTGATGAGGATAGAGGATACTGGGAATAATAGGAAAGAAAAAGACCACTAAACAAACAACAAAAATCCACCAAAACCCCCCTCCAAGCAAAATAAAGGACCCTGGCTGCTAGAGGGTTTCCAAACCTCACCTGGTTGTCTTTGCACTGTGTTTCTTGTTGTTCCATGTTCTGGGAGTGCTTATTAAATCAGCATAGTGCTGTAGAAGGTTTGGCTGACAGGTCAGATTTTCCTGCACCTACTAAGTCAGGCCAAAAGTCGTGACAGTTGTGACAAACCCTTCCAGATGTGAAGTAGCCTCCCAAAAGGAGTTAGGGGTTGTGGTACCACTGATCTATGCCCGGGGAGCCTTCCCAGGGCAGAGTTTGGGTTTCTCTGGCAGAGCTATGCAAACACCCAGGAGACAGCAGTGCTGTTGCTGAAGATGATCTAGAAAAAGAGAGTTGTTTTTCCTCTTTTCTGAAAATAGATCTTGCCTAAATAAACTCCTAGTTCTTTCAAGAACACCTGACAACCAGCCTGGCTTTTATAGCACTCTGGGATTCAATGCTGAGTGAAGGCTTGGTTCACTTTCAGTGGTTGCTTTCTCATTAGAATTGTGCTAGGGAAATGCACTGTCAGTTCAGCAGGGACAGAAATTAGACTAATCCTTTGGGGATTTTCTTGTTCTTACTCCAAGATATGGCTTCATTAATGAAACAGAGGAAAATAGGGGATTTTAGACTTTCTTTCTTTACAAAGAAAAGCTGATAAAATGAGCTGGTTACAACTTTTAACTTTGAATGAAGAACTGATATGAATTAACCAAAATATTTGTTCAGTAGTCTTGATTTCTGATCACTGTGGGAAAGGTAACAAGCAGGGATATATAGCAAGACCAGAAACCTGAGCTGGAAAATCACCTTAAGACAAACTCAATTTCTCCCCAAGTCACAGCTTCCAACTCATCATGGCTATTTATACAGCAGAAACATGAATTTGTGTTTGTCCTCGCCCACCCAGTTGCGGCTCATCTGTAGGTATGACATCTGCTCCCAGTCACTGGAAGCCAAAATCTCCGCTTTTCCTCATGCTGTTTCTGTCACGTAGCTCTAAGCAGGCTTCACTGGAGATTAACATGTTTAAAAGCTTTTCCTGTAAATTATCTTCAGCTGTATTAATTGACAAGTTCTTTAGTTCTTGCTAGTGTTTCACTGAGCCTGAGCTGTCTAAGAGGGAAATAAATGTCACTGCCTTCTCTAGGACAGCAGGACTTTGTGAGCTTGCAGTTGAACTGAGACATCCCTTGGGATTGCCTTACAGGCAGAAAAAGTCCTGCAGACTGCATATTAAACTTCCTATTTTTAACTTTATGTCAGGTTTAGAGAGCATAGCAAGACAACCCGATTTCCCCTGAGGATTCAAGTAGAAATATTACTGTCATTTCAGTTCACTACTTGGGGATAATTAATTACCGCTGAGGACAACTAATCATTTTAAGGAATCTGTTTTTTTTGAGAAGGGCAGGGACAAACACAGGGTAAAAGTCTCTGGCTGACCCCACATGAGGCCAAGCCAAGGCACTGTGATATACAAAATATAATAATTATTTGCAGCCCTGAACTTGGGTGATTCAGAGTGGGTTTGGTGTTTCTTGGTCCTGTCCTTGATGGGTGAATCGACAACTCAGTTGACTTGGACAGTTTGTTCAGTAGTGGTTCCTGATTTCAGGTGACACTGGAGAAAACTCTGCCTGTGGCAAGGGCCAGAAGGACTCAAAGCTATGTAAATTACTTGTTCATTTCATGCTGCTTGGGCAGTTGAGGATGAAAGGGCCTTGAGCTTCCTGGCTTTCTTCTCCATCAGGCCAGCACCACAGGCCCATCCAGAACAAGGTCTGACAGCAGCTGAAAATCCTTTGCTGTGGGTGTGATGGCTCAGGACTGAAAGATCTCAGAGCACTTAAACCTCTCTGATACCAGCTGCTGCTCTCCTGCCTATCATCCCATCTCACACTGATTGCTGGATGCTCTCTGTGTTGCAGAGCCAGCCTCCTAATGACATGGTAAAAAATGAGCTTGATATGAGCTGCTTTTTGCCAAGTTCAGCTATGTTCCCTTGGTGGTCTGACAGGCCTCATTGCTGTGATAAACATATCCACAACTTTATGGAAAAAAAAGGGTCATTCTTCTTCCAGGACTCTCAGGCATGTCACAGTTTACTGGAAGAAGACACCAGTGTTCATAGACCCCACACCATCCTGAGTGTATCTTCACAAAAGCGTCTTTCTGCTGCTGCTACTGGTACAAGTTTGCAGGCCTGTGGTGGCCCAGTCATTATAATCTGATGGTGGTTTTGAGCCCTGACAATCCTCCTAAATGTCACATATGATACTTTTAGATCATGTTGGCAGAGCAGGGGCACACTGAACCAGAGGGCACACGTTTTTAGCTTCAGGGTTTTCCCTGTGAGCTCAGGACCACCTGCTCAGGTCCTGATGCTGTTGGGCATCTACAAAGTTTTCCCCCTGTTGTTTTTTCAAATATCTACCAGGGGTCTTGAATATACTTGCCATTGCTTCTGTACTGACTGCTAGGGAAGTTTTGAAAAATTGTCTGCAGGGGGAGAAGCAAGAGTCCATTCCTAATGCAGCCAAAGAGACTTCTGTGTTGCAAGATGTAAAAGGAGAAACAGATGAAAGGCTTTCCTTTCTGAGAACTCTAGCTCTCCAGCAGAATGTTAGAAGGGATCTATTTTCCTGTTTAATTGTTGCATTTTATGAGCCCATGAAAACCACAAAGGTATTTAGGGTTTCTCAAGCTCTGTTTCACAAAACCCTGTAACCACCAGAGGCTGTGCAGTCCCAGGTGTTGGGGGACTGTTCGTGAGACAATCCTTTCCTGCCAGTACAGGAGGCCAGCACTGGCACTGCTGGTGAGCCTGAGGATGAGGAAGGGGGGGAAAAAGACACACATGTTTAGTGTGCCCAAAGAGGCCTGTCAGGGTCAGATACTGCCCTTGAGTCATCATGGTGCATGTCCTAGGCAGTCTCATTGGTTTATTGGAGGATTTACTCAAGGGTGATGCAAACCTAGACTTTTTTCCTCATTGCATATCCATCATCTCTGACCTACTTGTTCTTACAGCATCAAGAGCTATGGTGTGTACACAGGACAATGGGGAAAAGCAAAGGGTTAGTGAAGCCAATTGTATAAAGACTTGTTTTGTAAAGTAATACTGTAATTATATAATGTTTAGATCACTGGCCCAGTTGAGGATGGGTCTGATCCAGCACTGCATATACAGCATTTCAGAGCATGGCCACACCATCCATATTGTGGGCTCATCCCAGGGCTCTTACTGAGGAAAAACATAGTGTCCCTCAGGTGGGAGAAGCCAGGTACTGGTGGTACTTACCACAGGCTTGTCATGCCTGTCGTTCCTTCTGTTTTTGTCCTTAGGCCATGGTGTAGGTGTTAATGTAAACCCACAATTCTTTCAATGTGTGTGATATCGTAACTTCCATAGATATGTACAGGGCAATTATATGGATTGATTTCCAATAAACAGACACTTCAGAGCTAAGTGGAACATATTCTGGTAACGTGGCAGATCAAGAATGCTTTGTAAATAAGTCATAGCTGTGATACGTGGTGTGAGAGTATCTTATGAATAAATTAGACTGCCTGGGGTCAAGCATGCTTGCTTTAGGTCATTGTAAATGTGACAGAAAAGTCAGTTTTCTACCTAGGCTGTAACTTGCCTAGGGAAGTGGGACAGACTGGATGGTGGGAAGGAACACGGGCTAGTGGTAGAAAAACCAAATAATGTTGCCTAGAAAATCTTTTTCTAGACTGAATAGGTGATACTTTGGTTTCTCAGCACAAATCCCAAATACACTTCCTTCTTGGTTTACACTGTCCCCAGTTAACCTGGTTTTGTCCCAGACTGGCTTCTCTGAAGGAGAGTCATGTTGGAGTAACCTGGTGGTTTTAAATGTTCTCTGCAAGTGCAGCCTGTTATGCAGCAAGCTCATCTGCAATGGATTTTTGGGATTTTGAGATCCAGGCATTCGGAATTGTTTCCTGAGGAAGCTCACAGAATAATCCTAGCATGAAAGTGTGTCTCCAAGTGGAAGATCTCTTATTTTGCAGGCACTTAAGTAGAAAATGTGACTGACTGTGTGCCCAGACGTCTGTCATGTACCATCCAGCTGGTGTCCTCTCCTGCCTGGGGAGTTCTTGCTAGACTGAAGTGGTGCTTTAGCATTTGACCTGACTTAGAGGTGAAGTGCTCCATGGGCAAGGACAGTGTCAAGGCTGGGTCTTTGCTTCATTCATGCAGCAAAAGGCTGTTGCAGGTGCTCTTGCTGCAGATGACTTCCTCAGCCGTGGCTGCTTTGCTGCTGGCTGCCTGAATTTTGTCCAGAGTCTGCAAAAACTGCCAACAGATGCAGCAGCTATTTTTTTTCCCCTGCACACGATTGAGGACAGCAGAGCTTTTACATAAGTAAAGTTTATTCCTGCATGCATGTATGCAAGTCCCCAGTGCTGGCTGGTACTTGCAGCTGGTTCTAGCCCTCTGTTAAACAAACTCCTGAGTTCCTTGTTTGTTCTTTTTCCTGTCAAACCTGTGCTGAGCTGACTGAGCATTTAGTAAGAATAAATCTGTAAGAAACACTAATAGAGAGCAGCTGTTATTATCTCGAGAGAAGCATCAATGTGAATCTTCCCTCAAGGTATTTATGTTTCAAAACTGAGAGAAAATGTTTAGACAGCGGCTGGGCCATAGGGGGGGAAATTAAACACATTTGTAAAGAGGGGTCTGATTAAAATCCCCCTAAATCTTCACAACCTGCCATTATGCCAGCCAAGGAGGGGCAGAGACCTCCCTGGTCAGCTGCCCTGTCTTCCTTCCCTTGCTGAAAACCTCATTGTACACCATGTTCGTGAACTTCAAGTGCCCTCTTAAAATCCATATTTCTGCTGGGAACCTGCTTTGAAGCCATCTTGCGCCGATCAAACCTTGCTGATTTCTAGGTTATGTGTATTCTTGGCCATATTTATCTGCACTGGGCTCCAATGCTGTCCTATAAATACCTCGGGGAGGATCATATTCCCTCTTGCATTCTTCTTTGCTGGGTTTAAGTGGGCCAAGCTGCTTTAGTCCCTGTTGTGCACAGCTCTGCTTGCAGCTGACCCTGCTCTGCTCCAGATGGGCTTCATCTCACCCGAACGCTGCAATGCAAGAAAGCCACTTCTTTAAATATAAAAACCTTTCAGGTTGATAGGCTTAAAGATCAACATCTTGTCTGGCATAAGGCTGGAGTCTGCGAGTTCAGCATTTGGACTTAAATAGTTTTTCATTTTTCACACATTTTAAAAAATTGCAGTATACACAGTAAACAGATGATGCTCAGCAGGGCACTGCATAAGCAGCTTTCTGTTGTGTATTGCTCTCAGTGATGGATGAAATTAGGCTCCAAGAGTTACTGGCAACCCTTCCCCAGATCTGTGGCAGAGGATGTTTTTTGGTGATTTTATTTTCAACTCTTGCGCCATCGCTTCTTAAAGTGCTTGTTTAGCTCTGCCAACCTTCACAGAGGCTGAGGAATGTAGAAACACTTGGATCCAAATACCTTAAAGGGTTTGTGAAGTTCAGATCCAGCTATGAGTCTGGCGAGTGCCAACTAATGGAGGCTGTCACAGTAGCTGAGATTTATGGCTGGTTTTGTCCATTATCTCTCTGACTGTGTCCAAGGGCCAATGCCTCACCAGAGCTCTCACAAAGCAGCCACAGATCAATGCTTCTGTAGGAAAAAATGTCTTCCCAACCTCCAACATTTGGCTTATTCCCTAAAGCAGGAGTGTTATTCTTCATAAAATGTGTCAGCCAGTACCTTTGGATGTTTTTTCTTATAAATAGATGATCCTTTGTGGATTCCTGCCAGTCTCTTCCAATATAAGGCACTATTACACTGAGTTTCAAAGGTTGTTATAGCTGAGTCGTGCAAGGAGAAAATAGGGTGAATTTTGGAAATGCTGTGATCCAGTTATAAGTCAGACTTCTTTAAATTTATGAATTTTTATTGAAAAACGTAGTTGAACATACTATTGTGCAACACATTTAATGAAGGCTGAGATTTTTGTAATACAGGTTTTTCTCTGGTCGTTTAATAGACAACCAGAATTACATGAATTTATTAGGGCTCATGTTAATATCCTTAGTTCCACTTTGTTACTGAACCTTAAATTAAGCTTAAATAATTGGTAGAATAAAAGATTACCAGGAACATGGGACGTAAATGATTTCTGATACTTGTGTGGAATGAATGGATGTGAATGAAGCAGCAGAGTAGCAGTTTTGAGGTGACTGCTTTCCCAAGCTGGTATAAGCATGCTGTTAATTAACATTTTTGCAGTGCTTTGAAAATGTAAATTGCTCCAGGAATGTTAAGTATCATTATTATGGCAGTCTTGAAAAGTAATAGCTTAATCTATGAAATTGAGTCCATTCTTTAGAATTACAAGTGGGACTGTGATGTGGCTGCTAGAGTAGCACACTGCAATTTAGGACACTTGGTTCAGCTCTTGGGGCTTTTTAGTGGGGTCTGTCTGAGGTCAGCTGGTGGCTGTTTACTGCTCTGTGATGAGTGACCTGGAGGAAAGGCAAGGAAGATAAGGACAGGTCTCTCATGGAGAGCCATCAGGCTGCTCAGTGAATTAGCACAAGGAAGTGGTATGAAGAGTGTTACTTGTAAATCAGGCATTTTGGACACAGAGAACTGAGAGGGTGGGCTGTTTATGAGAAGCAGAAAGTATGAAAAGGCACAGGGCCACTCACTCAGTAGTCAGGTGAAGCAGAGCCCTCAGGACTTGACCTGAGCACTGTGTTCCCATCCCTGGTGCCTGTGGTAGGAGAGTGATGGAGCAACTGCTGAGCCCAGCCCAGGCAGCTCTGTGCTGGGAACTGAGCACAGCAAATTCTGTCTGTGGGAGGGCAGGCACAGAAATCTGGAGAAGTAGGAAGGTGAATATGTTTTCTCTGAAATTAGCACTGGTGAGATCTCTTGTAAAACACCTGAGGCAGTTTCTGATACCTGTAATTAGAAAAAATATATTGGGGGGAAAAACATATCAGAGATAAGTCACAGAATAGCATGAGAATGATCATAAGGCATGACTTATAATTAGAGGCTGCAGGAATTTGATTAATTGAAGACTGATTTGATCTGTCTGGTATCTAGATGGAGAACAGTTTTTAATATACTGCAAGATCCAGTGGTTGAAATGAAAGGTGGACACATTCTGACCAGAAATAAAATGAGGTTTAACTGTGAAGCTAATTAGCCATGGGAACTGTATCTGATGCTGAAGATTATGGTGACCTCTTCATCTCTAGAAATGTTAAAATGAAGATTGAATGCTTTTCTACTTCAGTTTTCATCAAAATTGATTCAGGAGTATGTCTTGGTCTGTGTAAGGTAAAAGATCCAAACAGATAAAAACAGTGGCCTTATTCATCCACTGTGCTGCTTTGGGCAGGTTTAATGGGGGATGTTGTAATTTTAAGTACTATCAGTGAAGTCGAAGCTCTAGGATTGTTCAAAGGCAAAATTATGACTGAAATTGCCAGGATCGAGATTTCTCTGATGCTGACTTTTTAAGAGTATTGAATCCACCAAAGTCTCTTCATTTCAACTGGAGTTTGCTCAGCAGCTGTGAAAATACAGCAGTCAGCTGGAAAAACGAGTGTCTCCAGAACTAGAGGTCAAGAAGAGCCGTGTCTTCAAACCCACATCTACAAATTTTGCCTTATTGTTGCTGTGAGAATGAGGTGTTAGGTTCCTGTGAAACAACAGTTAATGTTGACCATTGTCTCCCAAGGACACCTATGTGACCTCAGGAGCTTTTGGAACAGGTCTCACAGAAGGGTGGCTGCGCTTGCACTGCTGTGAGAATGAGGTTGACGCTCGCGGTGCTGCCTGACGCAGAGCAGCTGAGCTGACCTGCTGTCTGCCCAGGGACCACGAGGGCTGTCTTGCAAGCAAGAAGGAAAAAAATCCAGAAAAAACAGTCAGGATTTAGTGTGTGCTGTCCTTAAACGCTTTTGTGTAAAAACCCAAGGAGAGGATGTGTGAGTGTTGCATCCGAGTGCTGCTCCAAGCTGGGACAAGCAGGATGAGCAGGACTCTGAACAGGCAGTGCTGCAGGAGGGGACTCAAGCATCACTTCTTCCTATTTTCTTGGATTATTTTTTTTGTTTGTCTCCATTTGGTTTTGGTTTTTTGTTTTTCTTGTTGTGGCTTTTTGTTTGTGCGGGGTTTTTTTTTTTGTTGTTCTGCTGTGTTTTGTTTAAACTGTAAGCTCTGGTTTTAACAGCAATTCCACTGAAACAGTTTAGTCTGAATGAGCCGGCGTTTAGCAACAATGGCATTTTTACCTAAGTGAGTCTTGGTAACACCAGAATGGTCCCTGGTCAAGGGGGGGACCCTTTGAAGTCTGGACACTCTCACATGGAGGGAGCTGGTTTGAGGCAGGTCAGCTGGGCAGGGATGGGAAGGTGTTCCTTGCATTAGTGTGCATGTTCCCTGGTGCACAGTGAGAGGATAAAGGGAATTTGTGTTCTTGAGGCTCCCCAGGTTTGCCTGAACTCACCTCTGTCATCAGGGTATCTGCTAAGTGAGGGACAGGGCTGTTAGTGCTCTCTGCTATGGTGCAGCAAAGACCTGGTTGTCACCAGAAGGTGACAGTATCAAAACGAGACCCTGTGTGCACAAAGTGCTTTTATTTGCATACAAACTGCCTAACCCGGTATTAATGGATACATCTTGCATATATGGGAACCTAAGCATGACCAGTCACTCCAAATGTACAGGCATCAAAATTTGACCTATTCAAAGTCACACGTTGAAGCGGGAAGCAAAAGCCAGGAATAGATTCAGGGTCCTGAACTTCCCCAACCTCTAGAATGGGAGCCAAATTTCATCTCTCACTTGTAATTATGGTCAAAGCCTGGGCTGGAAATGAGAAGCACTAATTTCTGTTTCTGCTCTGCAGTAGATTTACTGTATGACCTTGGAGGAAAATGTGTCCTTCTGTGTCTCAGTTTACCTCACACTAATGGCAACAATTGCACACAGTAAGCTTTAATGGACTCTGTTGCTGCACCTACTGAACTTAATAGCTCTCCTTGCAATGGGAGGGAGACCAGATGCCCTGTTTGAAGTGTCTGGATGAAAGGATGTTGCAGAAGGGGGACAGATACTATTTGTTTTAACATATGGGCCCAGGTACAAGCCACATACGCTCAAGAGTTGATGGCTTACAGTAAGGGTTCACAATTCAGTCTGGAGAACAGCAGCTGTCTTGACCTTCCTTGAGCTGCTGCTGTGTGTGTCTAGTCTCACCTGGTCCAGGTGCTGCTGGAGCACCTGGGGGAAGGTGAGAGTAGAGGAATGGAATTTATAAGAAATCCAAAACGCAAATTTGTTAAAAATTCACTGAGACAGGTGAGTGCTACACCTTGATGCTATAGCAAATACAATATGTGGAGGGTTCCTGGCTGAGCAGGGTTCTGTCCTGTGCCTTATTTTCCTCATGCATTCCTCCAACCTAGTTGTTTTTTAAGTATGCAGAAACTACTTGCAAAGATAAAGCTGAACACTGACTCACCATGGTTCATAATGCTGAGCTAGAGGAGTTATCAGTCCCAGCACCATGGAAATGAGTGCAGCACCACTGGCTGCTCTGCGTTGCCTCCTGTGCATTGCAGTGCTCTGGCTGACTCTTTGAAAAGGTAAGCTAATGTTGCAAAGTTTATCTGATGTGTTTTGTGGTAAATGGTGTCACCAAGTGGAATATTTCTGGCAAGTGGAATAGTGTTTCTCTATTCTCTTAGTAGATTAGGTCTAATCACTACTATCAGTTTACACCTTTTGTGCTGATTCTTTGTTTCCTGGGCCAAGGGGTAATAAATCACCATCTGATCTGCTGACCAACCAAAAGTCTGTTCAAATAAATTATCCCACAAATACTATTGCTGTGCATTTTACTTTTCAGTTTTTCAAAACTTGATTAAGAAGTCCCTATTTTGGAGTATTGAGGCTGGTCAGGTCTCAGTGCATCAATACCTCCTCACCTCTAGTACTTCTAGAGCCTTCACTTATTGATGAATTGTTGGTTTCCATGCTCAACATGGACTGTGGTGCCTGACAGAGACATGCAGCTACATCCAAACCTGTGTTACTGCTCTGGTTTGTCAGAAACTGAAATAGATTCCTTTGATCTTACCAGGTGCATAATTGCATGCTGAAGACACCCTCCATCCCAAAAAGCTTATGACTTGGAGAGGGCAAAGGGAGATTTAAGCCTCCAAAGTTCCTGTGTCAGGTAGCAGTGAAGGTGTTCTATTCCTTTCCAGGAGGAAGGACAGGATTGTTCCTTTGCCATTATGAGGCTTTACACATTCACATACACCCTCGCCACCACTTTTTTTTATTCTAAAATGATTTTCTTATAAAATTGCCCTTGATCTCCAGCCTTGAGACATTGATGCATATTTATAACCCTTCCTCTGTACTTTTCTTCTCCCTTGACTTTACCAAGTCCCAGTCCTTGTCTGACTTGGGGATACAAAGCACAAGCTGCAGCCTGAGTGGGGATGAGGACTGGAAGGACTCTCTTGCTCTGCTTTTACTCTGTTCTGCTTTGAGCTCCAGATGTATAAAGGGGCACTGTTTTGCTGCCTGCTAATGAAGACAGTCTGTGGGATGTAAGCTGTTCTTATTCAAATCCCTCCAACTCCAGGACACCTGGCTGACTGTCACTGCACAGCTCTCTGAGGTCCTCTGTGGGCAAACAAAAAGTGGCAAAGTCCCCCAACAGAGGGAGGACTGCCTCCTCATTCTTTCCACAGATATACTCCTAAGAGATTGCAGATCAGAGGCCAGCTCTCAGCCAGTGTTGATTGTCACAGCTCCATCACCTGATTCAGTTTGCCCTCACAAAGGACTCGTGCTCACTGTTTGGCAATGAAAGAGGAATCAGGGTTTGTCAGAGAGCTCCCAATCTCTGAAGTCACACTGGGGAAATTGGAGTCATGCACCCCCAAGCAGTGAGCAAAGCCTGCACAGTGTCTGAGGCTCAGACTGTGGCAGTCAGGGTGCTGACAGCCTCACAGCTTCCTCTGAAAAGGTCTCTCTTCTCCCTGAGAAGCAGGGCACAAAGCAGGACAGCATCGCAAGACCAGGCCCCGGGGTTATAATTCAGCAATTCCTGCACCATGATCCCAGGGACTGTTAAAAGTGTGCATTGGGTTGGTGTGAGGCTGTTAGGAAGAGCTGTAAAAGCATGTTTTACACTCTGCCCTTGGATGCAAAATCCATATTCTGAGGGTAGTGAGCATTTGTATTCAGATGATTTCCCAAGCTCTGGTGTTGAATGCTGTGGAAGAAAGTGTTTGCTGTTGTTTTTTCAGGCAGACACAAAGTGCAGGGTGGTCTAGCGAGATGCTTTCTGAAAGCTGCTGTTAGAGATGTGTTTATTGGGTTCTTTTCCTTGTTCTCTGCTTGTACAGAGACAGTCAGAGCATTCTGCTTTTTTTCACCTACAGTTGAGGCAAGACAAAACCTGATTCTCTGCACAGGTCTCAGCAAAAGGCCCAGTTGTGCTTTGGCAGGTGGATTTCTACCTGCTGGTCTTTGTAACTTAAATACTTCTGGTGTCTGCTACATATGAAGCATATTCACACAGCAAAACACTGCCTGCCTTCAAGAGTATCTGGGTTTTGGGATTTTTTTTTTGGTAGTTTTTGTTTGGAGGGTTTTTTGTGGTGGTTTTTGCTGCTGTTGGAAGTTCCACCCATTGGTCATCTATCTTTTGTGATTTCCTTGTTTTTGCTGTGCTCCACAGCAATATTCACATAATAGTGCTTCATCTTTGACTTGAACACTTCTTATTCCTCCCTAATTTGCCAGATTATGCATGTTTTGGAATGGGATTTGCTAGAATTTTTATTCCATCTTATTAAGTGAAATATCTTCAGCTGCTGAGGAAAGTAGGATTTTTACCTTCTCACAGGGAGGCAGAGTTTAACTGCAAGACAAGTATTTGCTGTGGCTTGGACAGGGGTGTACCTTTTCCTTTTCTGTCTGAACTGTCCATGTCAGGGCCTTGGCTTCCCGTCTTGTGGGGATGAAAGAAAAATGTCCCTCCTGAGCTGTGCTGCAGAGCTGTCAGCCAGGCATTGCTGCATGGGTGTCCTCTCCTCTGCATCTCTGCACTGCACTGCCATGGTGCTCCACTGGAGCTTCTCTTCTGGGCCAGGCTTCTCAAGAGGCGCTGGAAGGGCAGGGCAGCCTCTGAAGGCATGGCCTTTGCATCTTGGGCTTCATCCATTGGCACAACACATCTTGTGATGGTGCAGTGATAATTCAGGCCTGGTGCTGAATGGGACACTCCAGCTGGTGCCACAGATCAGCTGTTGAGTGCTGGCTGAGCACACTTAGGGCCATCCCACTGAGTTCACCAGCTGTGCCAGCTAAATGACGGCTGCATGCTTCGTCAGGAGCTGCTGCCTGCTGGAAGCCATAGAAGAGATCATCTCCACTGGGAAGGCAATTTCTGAGCTTCTCCTGTGGAGCAGGTGTGAACTGTGTAGAAGTGGGGTCATCTTTAGTTAAGTGCCCTCAGCATCAATCAGTTACCAATATTTCAGCTCCCTTCCCTGGTGCCTTTGGAGACATCCGACATCCATCAAATGAAGCAGTCTCCAGATGGCCCCAACATATGGTCCATGTCTCGGAATAGCTGAAATCTAAATGCTTACCTCCTTGGGAAGCTGCAGCCCCTTGCTGAGTCTCAGCATCCAAGGGAGATGCCTGCTGCTTTAATCAATGTGTGTTCCATTTTTTTTCTGCTTTGTCATAGTCATAATAATAAGCAAGTCTCACTTCAGCATCCCTAGCTGCAAGAACCTTTCTGTGCTTGAAATACTAAATGTGTGTCAGTCCCTTTCTTTCCTCTTGTCTTTTCCCTCATCACCAGGACCCTACTGATCTTCTGAATCCTCACAGCACTAATTACCCTCCTCTTCCCTCCTGCTACTGCTGCTCTTCCTGCCTTCCTTCTTCTAATCTCTTATTTGTATAAATCACCAAGGGTGAAGGCAGAGTAAATATCAATAAAGCAATTCAAGCCACTCATGATGTTTCTAAGGGCTGCCCAAGGGGAATGGCAATTAATGATGGCTGTTACTGGTCTGTCCCACTTCACACCAAGGTTTGTCTTGGTCTGTAATCTCTTCATTCTTTTGTCCTCACTCTGTTTAGCATTGTGAAATGGCAAACCAGTTCCTGAGCCTCCTGGGATAGGCCTCCAAATTTGTGCTCCTTTAAATATTCTGTCTGATTTGAGATGCTGTAGTCCTACTGTGTCTAGGAGTACTACCAGCAAAAGGCCTGGGAGTTGGGCAGCACCCAAAGAAAAGTAGTCTTGAGTCTATAATGACCATTTTCCTTGTCCCTGTTCAAATCCGTTTGGAGGGAGAGTCTCCAGAGGGAGACACACTTCTGTAACTCCTGCTCCCTATCAAAGCAACAAGTCTTTAAAAAATAATTCTAAAAAGTAAGTTAAATTTTTGGAGTTGGATGGAAAAAAAGTCCCTGCATGAGAACTTCAGATGGAAATCATCCACTAATTCAGTAAATATAGAAGGAAAAAATAGGGTGTTCCTTTAAAAGTGGCACGTGGCTAAATATGATGACATTGCTGCATTTAAGGTATGTAAGTACATACCTTAATATTGTACATACTTGCTTTGTGTGCGGAAGCATTTGGTCAAGACTTACCTAAATCAACTAAACCTAAAACTGCAATTAAAATTCCCATTGATAAAGGGCCTATCTCTGCCAATACAAGCCCTGAAGAGGAGCTGTTTGTGCTGCAGTAGATCTCTGTCATCCTGCAAGGTTCATAAACTTTATGAAGTTTACCTTGTGAGTGAAGTAACTCTGTGTTGCAGATGTCAGAGGCTGAACAACTTGCCTGGGACTCGTGCCCTGGTCACCAATGGCCTCGACCTGCTGAGCTCTGCACAGGTTTGTTATTGCAGAGCTGAATTCACACACCCTCCAGATGCTGATATTGCCACTCAAATGGTGCAATCTATTGGTGTGAGATCTGGCCTTGTGTACTCATCTGTGTAATCTGTGGCTCAATTAATTTAGCCTGTGGCATCCACTCAGAAGCCCATTGCTTTTTGTATGGCTTGGTGGTAGTTCTCTGCCCTGTATTTGAAATCAAGGCAGATGCTTCCTAGACTGCACCTTAGATTTTTAAGGTTTTGAAAGTGGAGAGCAGAATGAGATTCTGCAATGTGGGAAGGAGTCACTGATACCCTGGTTTTTTTTTAATTTTCCATGAAACTTCATGTCTTGTGGAGCCCCAAAGTCAAGGAAAACAGTCTCACTTGTTCCAGTCCAGGCTAGTCATGGCTGCAGAGAGACATGGGTTGAAAGTCCTGAGGCTTCATGTCCCACCACTGTGACACCAGACTGCCAGAGGTGATGTGCAGCCTTTGTCTGGGCTATCTTTTGGGGTGAGACCTTTCTTCATTGTTAGCTGATACTTGTCCTCTCTGCTGCAGCTGCCAGCAGGGACTCCTGTTAGCACACACGACTTTGGGAGATTAAATCAGATATATCCAGTTTGTTACCTAAGTCACCAAAGAGCCACCACGTAGCAACAGCTTCCCAGCATGACCCTACAGCTGTCCCCATCCCACCCTCTCCCTTCCCCAGAGGTACCAACACTTGCACGAGTGCTGTGGAGTGAGCAGCTCCTTTGTGTGCAGAGGGCAGAGTATTCATGTCTCATCTAAATTATGTACAAGTCTTGATGATCACATGCAGGAGGTATTGTGCCAGTATTGGTATTACATTAATGAATTTAGTCTTGAAGTTAGAAAAGAGTTTGTGGTGAGAAAAAGGGCATAGCAGCCTTCTGGAACAGCTTCCCACAGGAATAGTAAACTGGTTTTTTTCTGGGTTCTCTTAAAGCATTTATGGTGAGCCCATATGAAATGATGGTGTGGGACAGGATACTTGACATTTTGGGACCATAGAAGTTTTCCATGGGCCTCATTCAACATTATATTTGCAGTGGCTTCACTTTCTTTCACTTTCTGCAATGAAGTTCAAGTTGCCTGGATAACCTGTGATCGCTTGCCCAGCTTGCAGGGTAACAGTGCTCAGGTGGGTGCTGGGGTGGTTCTGAGCAGAGCAGCAGGGCCAGAGCCTGGCACAGGGCTGTGCACATGTGGACATCTGGCTTTGGAGATGCTTTTGTACCTGCAGGCATTTCAGTGCCATTTGTGTGAGCATGAGGCTCTGCGGCTCTGTGCTGATTGTTACCTTTGTGCTGTGGACACCTGGGCAGGCTTGACTTCAAGGAGCTCCTCCTTGGCTGCATGGGACAGACAGGATTGGTGGGGCAGCAGCTGAAAGAGGTGAGGAAAGTGTCTGGAGTGTCTCTGCATCCCCAGTCCCATGTTTTTCTCTGCCTAAATCCCTGCTCACTTCCCTCTGCTGCTCCCAAAAACCCCATCACTTCCAGTTACCCCCTTCTCTTGCAGCTCAGTCACCCGTCTGTACCCCACACCTCACTGCCAGCAGCAGAGTTGCTTAAGTGGATCCTTTGCCATGTGCTGGTGTCGTCAGTGAGCAATGGGAATTGCAGGAAGCACTGTCAGCCCGGAGCCTTCCCTGCACCTCACCACAGCAGCTCCAGTTCTTTGTCACTGAAAGCAGATGCCTTTTTTAATTGCTGATAATGGTTGTAAGACATGTCCTCCACAAGATGTGAGGTGGTACTTAGCAGAAGGAGAGAAAACTCTTTCAAACCATATGGTTGTATCTGCACTTGTTTGATGCCAAGGTTGGCTCTTGGTTAAATTGGGATCCCACTTTGCATGCCTACATCTGCTCAAGGAAAAAAAAGTTTGAGTTGGGGCCATAAAATGATAAACTTTTTTCATGTTTATTTCCATGCTCTCTTTCTACATGTAAAGCACACAGCTTAAAAAAACACCTAGAGGTGTAATATTTTAGACTGTGGTGCTGTACTAAGATGAGTCAATTCTGTCTCCACTGAGAAGTAGGAAGAAAATCTCTGTGGCTATCATGCTCCATCACCTTTTCTACTTGCTTTGAACATACATTTCTGAAGATGCCCTCCCTATTGTCTCATACAACAAATGATTTATATTGTGCTTTGAAGACCACCACTGGTGTAAGGGAGTACACTACATCTCTGGAAAGCACTCAGGAAGGTTTAAAGGGTGGCAAGTTCCTTATTTCTGTGGTTATTCTCTGTGCATTTATTGGTAAGTTGATGGGTATGAATAAAAGGTTGTGGTTTTTCATTGAGACCTTGTTTGGTCTGTTCAGGAAGATGATGCATTATGAAAGAGCAGCCTTTGTTCTTTTAAGTTCACCCTTGAATAAGAAAACATAAGAAAATTGTTACTTGTACAAACAGATACTGGAAAAAAATCTGTTCTGGAAAACGTCCTGAAGTAAAACTGGGACCTAGGGAAAAGGAGTGGTGGGAGGTGTGAAGGGAATTTTGACACAGTTTATTCATGTAGATGTGGGGTCTGGGACTGTGAATACAGGAGGTGTTTCCTGTGGGTGCTCTGGGTCAGTTTTATGCCCACCATGTGGTGTGCCAGACTGGCTCAGTGGCTTGGGTGGTCAGAGGTTAAACTGTAACTCACATTTCAAGGGATGCAGAGCCTTGTGCTTGTGTTTGAGACTGTGTTAAATTGTATGGATATAGCCAGTGTGCTTTGTCCCCAAATGTTTGACTTAAGTCTTCTTCTATCCCACTTTCTCTTTAAAATGCTCTTTTACAAAGCTTCATATCACAGTTTTTACCAGTTGGAAAGTTATAATTAAATCAGCCAGAAAAAGGAGAGACTGAACACTCAGCATATCTGAGATGGGATCAATTTAAGACAAAAAGGTTTTAATGCATTAGAAGAGCTTTGGGTGTCATCTGTCTCAGCCTGTGCCTTCCCCACTGCCTGATATGAATGCACTTAGACTGTTGAAAGCACACTCACAGCATGAAGTTACTGTGGAAGCTGCAGTCAGTGCACACCGAACCCAACAGATAGAACTGTGAATTGGATTTTTTTTTCCTTCTGATGTTTTATATCTTCATTAAAAAATAGAACCATACCTAATATCCCCAAATGGCAAACGTGTGAATCAGAAGCTTGTAGATATGACATTTTGAGGAAACTGCATTTCTTATGCAGCATTTAATCTGAAATACCATAAGAAAATCCTCTATTATCTCCTTCCAGAATTTGCAAGCAGGGCTTTGAACAGAAATAGAGTTTTAGTAGAGGCAAGTATCAGTTCTCCAGGTAATCTGATCAATCCTTTCCTGTAATACCACATGCTCTGCAAATGCTTTTTTCTCGCACAGTTTTTCTTAGTGGGAACATTTTTCCCCAGTCAGCCAAATTACTGTACTTCTTCCAAGCTGGGGGGGAACAAACCCAGGCCCAATTGCGTATTTTTGTAGAGAATGTCATAATGAAACAAGGATTGTGATGTCCCTAGCACTTCACTGTTCAGCCTGACACAAGGCTTTTAGCAGGAGCACAAGCATTTGCTGGCAATGCTGCCTAAACAGCTTCATTTGCATGGTGCCTGTCTGGAGGCAATGCCAGGCCTGTCCAGGAAGACTTTCTGGGTGAAGTTCAGTTGCCAAGCACTGATGTTTAGTGCCATTTCAGTCTCCCCAGGAAATGTAAGATGTTCACATTAGTGTGGGCAGATGTAACACCAGTGAAAGCAGAGCTAGTACAGCCTGCAGATGAACATGAGTGAAAACTGAGTCTAGGACTGGATATTAAGTTGGCGTAAGAGTTTCACTTGGAGAATCTTTATTAGTACAGTGATGCAAAGGTGCAAAGACTAAAATAATTGTAAGGACTCTCTTCTTGCTCTGTGTTTTGGGACTTCTCTGATAGCGTAATTTCCATTATGGTGAGATTTTAGAAGTTTTAGAGGAGAGGACTCCCAAAGAGCTTATGGTGTCAGTCTCTGCCCTCATGACTTGTCCATGCCTGCTGCTCCACATGGGCTGAGCTGTGCTTCACTACAACCTTTAGCTCTGTGTGCCACTGTTTGCAGGACAAGTCAAAGGTGAATGGGACAGGTACAATGTTGTGTAAGAGTCCTGTGTGTTGTATTGCTGCTGGTTTTTATCTTTACTAAGGCTTGTTCTAAACACTCTCTGTCTAAAATCTTGCTGTCTGAGTCACTCAGACAGGCTTCATGAGAACACATGCAATCTAACCACTGTTAGCAGGCTTTTGCTTTTATTATCCTTTGGTCCAGATTTCATAAAGTTCTCTCTAATTCAGATCTGAATGTGAATGCCTTTGTCTTCCCACAGCACTTCTGTGCAACTTCTGTCATGTAAACTTGAGTTTAACTCTTCTCTTTCTGTTGATTTGATCATATTTCCCTGCCTATTATTGATTATCCACTTTGACCCTGCAAAAACTAAAAAAAAACACTTTAGGAAAAAGCAGGCTTCTAAGAGTGGATGTGTCTTGAGTGAGAAATCATAGATAGCTTTTGTTTTTATAATTTGTTTGTTTGTTTGTTTATTAGGACATTGTCAATATCTCTCTTGTCTCATGTCTCCGTGCCCCCAGAAAGCCAGTCCAAGCTTGTTCTGTAAAATTGCCAGTCAGTTGCACAACAACACGTGCTCGATCTCCTATAGAAAGGGAGTGTTTTGCCAAGAAAGGGCATCTGCTGGGCAAGCAGGACTTATTAATGTACAGGCACCTTCTGGCCTCTGTCCCTGCCTTCAGGGCTTGATGCAATGTCCTCAAGAAGTCAGGAGCAGCAAGGCTGGAAAAGGGCTTGGGACCTCTTAGCTGGGTTTCTTGTTCCCTGAGCAAAATGTTTGTTAGGCTCCTTTCCTTCTCTGTGGTAATTGTATGTTTGTGCAGACGTGTCAGTATGGGGAAGGTTGTTGCCTTAATTGTGTTCAGTCATTACATAAAAGACTGTCAATGAGGATCTGTAGCTACTCAGGAGTTTTAATTATGCCCTGATGTGACGTTATTGTCCTGGCCTTGCACACTTCTGTGGGTGTATTTCTGAAGGAGGTGGCTTTTGTTGCTCCAAGCTGATGACTCTCAAGAAGTTGTTCTCTTCATCAAGGTGACATTCTGGAATGACAGTGTGACACGTCACTGTGGAGGAGGAGAGGTGCTCAACAGGGAACTGCGAATTCAATGTGGTTTCCCCATATTGCCAGTGTTTTGCAAAGGGGAACGTTTGTGATTCTCCAGGGTTTCCTGTGGCATCACTCCTAATAACCATCCTTTTAATCATGAAGAGAAGTTGTATCCTCTTAACAGCCGTACCTTCAAACAGTCTGAGAAGGGGCCTGTCTTGTCCCAGCATGTCGCAGACTGCAGGTCAAGGAGAACTTGGTTGAATGATTTATAATAACAGATTAATTCATATTAAATGTCCAGACATATTGGAGAGACAGGGAATCTCAAACTGAGATACCCATGCTCTGGCTACCCTATCAAGGATGCTCAGTGCTTCCAAAATATGTTGTTCCCTTGAGGTCTCCTGACCTCAGCTACAAGAGAATGAAAACACCTTTATATGTTGGATACTTTCTTTAAAAAGGTCTGTAAATGGATCTTGCCCAGAGTGTGCTCTTGTGCTGAGTGTCTGCTGCTTCACATTTGTAATTCATGCAGAGGCTGTAATGGAGGAGTGAGCTGCTGGGCTGGATTTAAATGATGCCATGGATTTTTCGTAACACTACAAGAAGGTGATGCTTCTGTCATCTTTAGCTTTGATGTCTGTTTTGGGGAGCCTGTGAGCAAAGGTGTCTGCTGCTGGTGGAGCAGGACTGATCATCAAGTTCTCTACAGAGGCAGAAGCTTTTTCCCAGAACTGGAAGTCTGAAAGAACCTTTCCTCTATCTCACATTGCTTCCTGACAATGTGGTAAAGGGCTGATCCTCAGGGCTGGCACAGCACCTGGGTAGAGCAAGTGGGATATTCCAATTAGGAGTACAGTTTGTGGAAAATGTACTTAGTGAGTTTCATCTGTCTGTAACAGGGACTGAAAGCAGCTGCACTGAACAGATACAACTTAATCAGTGCTAAGTGTCAGCTGCACTACAGTGTTAACCTACTAGGTGACTGTAATAAATAAACGGGATACATCAGGGAAGGTTAGTTTGTTGTATTTTTTAGCAATGGGTAGATGTGAAAGATTTTGTCGTTTAGGAGCTGGAGGGTTTCTTTGCGCGTAGGTCCAAGTGAACGGAAATTTTCAACTCTGCAAGTGCAGCTGGATGAATAATTTGTAGTGAATAATATATCTCAGGGCTTTCACTGCATTTGGGATTGACAGAAAACACATCACAATTTTAATTATTGGGAATGATTTGCTGAAATATTCAGGAGCTATTTTTGGGTCCTGCAGACTGTGCATGAAAAAGTTAGCTATTTAAAAGCCAGACTCTTCTATCCCCCACCCCTCCTCGGTGCTACTGTCTGGTCTCCTTTCTCCATATAAGCTTGCCAGAGCAGGGCAACAGGACTCCTTGCATCCTGGCTTGAGATTTAACACACAGGAACCTTCAAATAAAATAATAATAATTAAAAAAAAAATCTTGGAAGTCTTCCTACTCTTGCACTCAGCAGAGAGCACGTGAGGGGGATCAGGATGAGGTTGTTTTATTGGCTTCTTGAGGTGCTTGTGGAGCTGAGGGCTTTACACGTGACTCAGGTAGAAATCTGCAAAGTGGAGAATGGAGACTTCTGGAGAGGCAAAGAAAGCACTACAAAACTATTATGTTTCTTCCTCTCCTGTACTTTTCACAGCTTTGAAACAGTCAAAACCTCAGGACTGGCCATCAGCAATTCAGAGTGTTATCTAAATGTTGCACTAGCAAGGATGCTGGGGTAATCCAGACTCCTAATGTGGGGAGTTACTGGTGTAACCAGTTTCCTGAAACTGCTGGAAACAGCTATTTGCCCTCTGGACCCTCTTCCCTTCCTTTTACCTCCCCACAGGGTGGTACCCCCACTGAACCATAGGCCATCCCCATAGGACACGGCTTGCTGCCCACTGCTGCAGGGGAGGGATGCGGACACTGAAAGAAATAAGGGAGAAACTCTTCTTTCAGGGAGAAGGGTAGGAATAATTGAAATATAAATTTTCCTTCTCATCTGTGAAGAAAGAGAGGCAGCATTTTGAGAACAGAATGGATAGGGATGAATAAAAATGTAATTTTCTTGAATAACTGAAATAGTAACTGGAGAGTGTGGAAGAAGATGCAGGTACAGATCACGCCGCTGTGCCTGGGATTCTGTCAGCTGTTCTCTAAAATGCTTTGCTACCCTCTGGTGGTTTCCTGAGGATCTGTGCAGTCTAGTTTCCATTCCTTGTACAGTCCTCTGCCAACTTTCTGAGCTGCATTGAGGAACCCAGACCTCCTGATAGAGGTTTATATATTCTCTGATTCCAAAGCAGCAGTACAATAATAATGAAACAGCAGCTTTTTGGTTTTGTTTTGTTTTTATTTTGGGTTTCTGGGTTGGGTTGGGTTGGGTTTTTTCTGTTGTTTGTATGCACTCTCTTTTGGTCTTCAGTTAAAATCACAAAGGTAGCTTGGTTGGGATGTTTAAATGGAAGAATTACAGCTTTGTAGCTCACTTGTCTGTGTGGTGGGGCTGTTCAGTGTTTGGGAGCGACACAGGTTTCGTAGTCCTGCAGAATGCAAACCCTTGTCCTCTTCTTACCTGCAGAGGACACGTGTACCAGTGAAATCAGCGACAGCCAACCTCCCATTACCTCCAGGAGTCCAGAACAGGTCCTGCTCAGTCTGGTACAGGGGCAGTGTTCAAACCTCCATCATCCTTCACTGTGCCTTCATCAGTCAGTAGCTTCTTGGTTTTTCCCTTTTCCATTTTCCCTGTTCTTTAATTGATTTTCCATTGTGGCTTCACAGCAGAGAAGCTGTGGGTAGGGATTTAAAGGGCAGTGGTTTGACAGATTTTACAAGAAACTCCTCCCAGGTATGAATTCCGGGGTTATGGGGTCAGAGAGGCTCCTGTGATCTTTCAGTGTGACCTCCTGTGAAGTGCAAGTCACAGGACTGCCCTCAATTGACTCCTGCTTGAAGTGCAGTGCTGAATAAAGAAAACATCCCCTCTTGCTTTAAAACTTTCCAGTGATGGAAGATTCGCCTTGTGAAATTGTTCCAGTGCTTTATCACCTTCAATATTAAATACTTCTGAACTTTGTTTAGTTTCAGCTTTCAGATTTGGGGTTTTTTTGTTGCTTTGTGCATTTGAGAAGTCGTATGTTGCCAGAACTCTGTCCCATGTAGGACTCATGGTCTTGATAGAATTGCCAGCCAGGTGGAGCTCTGATAGGCACCTTGGTTGTAAGAAGTGAAAAGTTGTTAATGTTATTGACTGGGAAGGTGTGGGGTGGGATGTGAAATCACAAACTCATTGCCCACAAAGCACATGAAAAAAGCAATACAGGGGCATGATGGGGAGTGTGTGTGCTTTCCCCCAGTGTTTGTCTGCACTGGGTATTTCTAGGGTTTGCATACTTAACAGGGAGAATTTATGCAAATGAGATCTTACTGCAAAAGCCCTGAAGAGGTTGAGTTTCACGAGAAATCTGTTGAATTACGAAAACATTTCTTGTTTTGAGTGTGTTTTTTTGTAAATCAGCTGTGCTGAGGTCCTTTGGGATTTAGGCTGCTACATTCAGCACAACAATTGTTTGCTTCTTACGCTGTTCCAATTTATGATACATTTTATAAGCAGCTCCATCTATCTCACAACTTGGCAGAGGTTTGGAGTGGAGAGCAGCCAGTGCCTTTTGTGCTGGATTAGCCTACAAAAGCCCTGAGAGAGAGTATGACCACAAGCCTGGCAGGCAGTAAGCCCAGCTGTAAGGCCATCTTAAAGGAAAACAGCTTTTTGTGGTTCAGGCAGAGGAAAGGGGCGCAGTAGATCTGGGTTACTTCAACCACAGAATATGCTGTGACAGTAGATGACCAAACTTCTTCTGTGGCTTGACCTCCATCAAGCAAAACTTTCTGTTTTTAAAGCCACTCGAAACCCCACAGGAGATGGTGGGAAGTCAGGCAGTGTGGAGGTGTGGGACAGGCTTTTAGGTTCCAAAGTCTTGCCTCTTCCTGGCTGGGCACTGAGCCCAGCACATGGTAGTCCTCAGTGCAAAGCCACTCGAAGTACAGCTCCTTCCATGGCCTTGTGAGCTGCTCGTGTGAGGCTCTGGGAGCTGCTCATTCCAGTCCTGCTGTAAGATCCCTGCCTGTGAAGTGGGGACAGAAATGCCAACCTCAGCATCTCTGCCAAGGTGGACAGTAAGGATTTGCTAACGTGCACACCTGCTGTGGGAACAGCTTTGCTGTTGGTGTTCAGCATCCCCAGTCTATCTTCTGGAACTGATGCTTTCTAAACCAAAGAAGTGTTTTGAGCTGATGCCAGTAGTCATGGGTATGTCTTACAAGATCTTTTGCAGCCAGATGCAAACTTGTTTGGGCTGTGTTTTGGGCTGGCTGGACTCAGTCTGCTTCAAGACTGCAGGCTGTGCAATTACACAGCCAGGGTGTCTGAGCTGATAAATCCACTCTCCCAGCAGACCTTCACAGCCAAGTGTGGTGCTCTGCTGACATGGTTACAAGGCTTTGGGACTGGAGACAGTTTATATCCCTCCCTCTTAGGGAAACTTCTCACTTGACAATAAAAGAGTGTGGACACTTCTGAAAAGAAAGCTTGTGCACCAGCCTTTGAAAACCCTGTACGCTCTTCCCAGGAAGACTGAGGGGATGGCAATAGAGTATGAAATTGAGAAGGCTTTGACTGAGGTGTTTTACACTTTAAAATCACTTTTATTTTCAATGTCCATCTTGATCTTGTCAGACCACAGCTAGTTCTGGAGGAAGATAAGACACAGCCTGACAGCCTCAAAGTCAGGCAGTAAGGGAGGTCACAGGTATGTATGTGAGCACCTCTGCAGAGGGGACCCCAGACTGCTGCATCCCCCCGTAAACAGCCTGTCTGTGCAGTAACAGGAGATGATTTTCCTGCAGGAAATCATGAGTATTTCAGGAAATCAGTGTTTCTGCCAGTTCAGCAAGAAAGCACTTTGCAAGCTGAGGATGAGGGCATATTTGTGATCACTGGGACTTCCTGAAAGCTGTTTCTTCCCCAGCTGCCTGTATAACAGAGCATCAGCAACAGAGGTGTGAAAAAGTAGAGAAAGAAGCAAAGAATCACCTACCACTCCAAAAGGAAAGAGAAAGAGACAAAGGGAGAAGAGTCCTCAAAAATCAGTCTTTCCCATCGCTTTTAGAAACAAAACTGGCAATGGTTAGGAAAGAACAATCCCATCTACAAAATTCACCGGTGGGGTTTGGCTTCTTAGTACTGAGGGGAAAAATGCACTTTGGAATCTACATCCCTTCCTGTTTTCCAGGGCACTGCACCCTCTGGCTGCAAGTGCATCAGACAGCTTTCCCAAAAAGGCACTTTGGGGATGTAGCCTACATCTCTGGAAGGAATTGAATGGGGAGTATGTCTCTGCTAATGAAAGCTGCAGCCAGAAATAAGAGTTCTGGAGGTTGAAAACTAGGTTAAAAGCAGCCAGCAACAGAAAGCAGCTGAAGGTGGAGTGGGTTAAAGAGCTCTTGAGCATTAGACTGTGGACGGTTTAGCTTCACTCCCAACTCCTGGGTGATGCAGTCCTGGCAGATTGACAGGACTTCTGGGGTGAGTTGTCACAAGATGCTTCAGCTTGTTGGTTTTTTTCCCTTGGATTTTTATTTTTAGTTGAATTCTCCCACTTAACACACACTACAGTGACCCCTACTGCTACCAGCAGTCAAGGACCCATCTCAGTACAACCATTAAACTATGGGAAAGTATTGCCTGTAGTCTTAAAAACAAATAGGATCATTTATAACCCTTAAGTATGCAGAAAGTCTGCTGCTAAACTCTACACCACCAAAGAGGAAAGCTTCTGTAAACCCTTGTGATGCTTAGACTGTGGATACAGTGTTTGTGTAAAGGATAAGAATCAGCCAAAGCCTTCAGAATATATCTATTCTCCCTTTTCCAGAAAAGGCTGGGGAGGCATGCTGACCACCTGGACCTGCCCTACAACAAAACTGCTGGACTGCACCACATGCAGAAACAGCATCCTTGTGCTCCTGCTTGGTCCCAGCCACCAGGACTCTCTCCTATTTTTCAAGAGCAACTGTAGAGCAGGAAAATCCTGACAGCAGTAAGAATATGAAAGGGTGTTCAAGGCCACTGCCTTTAGGAAAGTGGATGGCAGTTCCTCTTTCTTTAACTTCTTGTGATGTATTAAGAGAAGAGCCTCATACTGTTCTACACAAAGCATCTTGTGTCTGTGTTAACTGCCCTGACCCCAGGCTGAACCATCACCTGCTTATCTGAGCTCTCTTTTCAGCAGGATTTTTCTGGTGTGTAAGGTCTTAAAGGGACATTAGGATCTTAACAGGACTTACAAAGAGATAGTGAGGAAATACGAAACTTGTAGTATGCAATAAAAGGAAGTTTGAGAAATTGGAATATTAAATGTAAGTAGCAGGGTCTCAGTGAAGTGCAGTGCAAACACAGCTGCAGTGTGGCAGGATGGCCAAGTGCTCATTTCCATCAGTCCTAGCTGGTGTAAACACCCCCAAGAAAAATGATAATTTGCCTCAGCAGGCATCCTCCATGAAAGCTTCCTTGGTGAGAATGGCACTGTGGAAAAAAATTATGGGGTACCAGAGACATGGCCCAAGAGTTTCTACAAGATGAATAGCTAGTGGGGAAAGCAAGTTGGGGAAGAGCAGAACAACACTTAAAAATGACATTATCCAAGCACTGCTGCCTGCATCCCTGACAGACCAGCACAGGCTTTCCCCTCTGACTTGTTCCCCAGGAACTACTCTGTTCTAGTTTTAGCTGTTCAGACTACCCCATCGGCTGGAGCAGATGTCAGCTCAGAGGTTGTATCTGATTGTTAATTTACTTTGTGTTAATGTAGGCCCATTACCAGATGCTTGCCCCAATGGTGTACAAGTAAAGCTGTTTCTGTTCTATCTCATCAAAAGCACTGATATTTTACCTGGAGACTGGGGCTGCCAGGTGTTCTGTGTTTGTTGAGAACTGTCCCCACTTCTGGTCTGCAAAAATGGGCAAAGAGACAGCTCAGGTGCCCTGCCTGAGCCCAGGGTGCTCTGCCAGGGGGCAGAGTGGTGAGCATGGAGCACCAGGAGGGATTCCTGGGTCTCCCCGTGAGTGATGCCTGCTCCTCTGCATGGACAGTCTGACCCATGGCCACGCTGTGTCCAGGGCACAGCCATGGGCTCTGGCAGCTAAGCTCCTCTCCCCTGCTGCCAGAGTTAGCGATGCTTTGGATCTGGGGAAAGGCAGCTGAGTGACTGCAGCTGTGTGGTGACCCAGGAGTCCCATTTATGCTTTCTTTCAGAAGTTATCTTTGGCCATCTGTCCTCTGAGAGCATCATCCTGAGACAGACCCTTCTGCTTTCGCCTGCTTGCCTTCATGTAGCTGGCTGTTGACACTAACCACCTTGGACATCTGTGGCCTTGCCTGACAGCTCTCACTGTACCCAGGGCAGTGACTGAAGGAACAGGGTGAGGAGCAAGGCTTTTCTCTGCCCTGCCTTGCTCTCACTTGCTATCACTGCAGTTCTGGGAGTGCAGCATATAAAAATGGGGAGCATTCTTGGTATCAGACTCTTCTCCTTCCTGCAATGCTGCACACTGTGTAGTACAGCTCTGCAGAGCTGAGCCAGAGTGCTTTTGTGCACTGCTGAGTGGTGCTGGATTCCTTATGGCTTCATTATGGCTTGACACTGAGCACTGGGGAATGAAAAATAGATGATGTGGTCGTGACACTTGCTGTAACTCAGCAGGGAAGAAGAAAAGACACCCCCTTGGGAACCTGCTTTCCCATTCCTCACAGCTTCCAGTGCTGTGTGCTGCCTCACAGAGTGCCGGGTGCTGACCTCAGGAGCTCTGAGGCTCTGCTGTCATGAAAAGCAAATAGCTAAACTTGTATTTTACAACAAGCTGCTCCTGGGAGACTCAACCAAGGACAAGTTGAAGCTGTGACAGAGGGAAGCAGCAGGAGGTCCCACAGAGAGGGTCTGTTTTTCCTCAGAAAGCAACCATTGCTTCCCTCTCCCATGTGCAGAAGCCCCAGTCCTGACCCAAGGACCTTCTGGAGACAGGCAGTGATTGCTCTATAGCTGGAAAATGTTGAGCTGTCATTCCCTGGTTCTGAGTCATCCTGCTAAATCTGTGCACAGCAGCTGGCTGAGAAGGGGAGTGGGAGATGGAAAATCCCCTGTGGGATCAGGATAACAGTGAAGGAACCAAAGTGACAGAGAAAAAATAAGTCAAGTCCCTGAGTGTAGGGATTTGAATGTGGGGCCAGCCTTCAAGATATCTTGCTAGAGCAAGGGAAGCCTCACTGTTGGGATGTAACATCTAAGGAGAGTTTATGGGAACCCCAATAGTTGAGATTGCCTCTGTTTTGGGGGTTTAAGCAAATGCCAGCTGAAAGGAAATAATTTTGTCAGTGCTCTGAGAATGTGGATGTATGACACACAAGAACTGGCTCAAAACAGCTGTGCTTTAATTGAACATTTCCCCCCAGTGTAACTACTGTTTCACTGCTGAGTTGCACGATGCAGCTTTTTGGGAATGGAAAGTGATGGCTGTGGTGCCACTCACTTGTGAGCCCCCTGTACCTGGCAGGATCATTTGTGCAGGCACAGAAATGGGGCTAAGGCAGCACTGGGAACTTGAGACGACTCAAGCCTGCAGTTGTGTTTTTTGATTCTGCAGAGGCTTTCTCATTAGAGAGAAATTCCTAAAATTTATTGCTGCCATTGGGTGATACTTGTTTAGATAATGTCTGTGACTGTCCCAGTGTAAACAGGCAGAGGGCTAATGCAGGTCTGGCTGGAGGTCAAACATGTCCTGCAGCAGAGCCAGTGCAGTGGCTCTGCCAATAGCCTGGCACACAGCACACTGTGGTGACTTCTCTCAAGTAGCTGGAGAAGGCATCCTGGCCACATGCCATTCACAAGCTAAGGTGAGAATTAGAAAAGGTGTGTTTTAGTGACTCATAAATAGCTTAGCACATGCTGACGGAGCAGCAGCTCAGCTTTATCATTTCGGCTTTGCATCCCTAAAGTACCTGTTAGAAAAAAAAAAATCAGTGCCTTAAATGTATGGGCTAAATTCAGACCTCATGGAGCAGTATCAGTTATAGCAGGTCAGAATCCACTCCCAGTTCTCTAACATTACTGGAAAATCCTCTGCACCCACCCCTCTCTCCTCTAATCCTTCCTCAGTCCATTCTGCAGCTGCAGTTACAGCTTCAGCTTGTGCTAAGCTGCATTTTGTGCTGTGCCAGGTCCATCACATGTGCTGTATGTGTGGTCTAGGTTTTGAACTTTGCTTGTGGGAAGGAGACAATCATTGCAGTGCTTGACCTTCAAGGCCTCTGGTAATGCCTGATAAAGAAATGCCTGGCTGATTTATCTGCTTGCTCACAGAAGCATTTGCCTCCTGTATTTTACTCCCCTTTTGGAATTCCACCCATTGGTCATCCATCTTTTGTGATTTCCTTGTTCTTGCTGTGCTCCACAGCAATATTCACAGAATAGTGCTTCATCTTTGACTTGATCACTTCTTATTCCTCCCTAATTTGCCAGATTATGCATGTTTTGGAATGAGATTTGCTAGAATTTTTATTCCATCTTAAGTGAAATATCTTCAGCTGCTGAGGAAAGCAGGATTTTTACTTTCTCACAGGGGAACAGAGTTTTCCAGGGGCTGGTAATCACTCTGAGCTGCCTGTGGGAAACAGAGTAAGGCCATTACTGAGTATGTCACACATCTGCAATGATTCCTGTCCCTGGGAACCAACCATGTTATCTGTCACTGGTGTGGTTATTGCAAACTGGTGTTGCTAACTTTTAGAAGATTTGGGACCTTCCTTAAATCCCTGAGCCATTATGCAAGAACTATAACTTGGCATATTTAGATTTTCTTGTTCTAAATGGCTGCAGAGAAAAGCTAACAACAGAAACCTTAAAAGATGCTGGACCATGAGTCAAATGCAAAAAGGAACCCAAAATGTGTTACTTAGGTTTGGATTTTCTCTTACAGCAGAGGGTGGAGAAAGTGGCTCTGCCTTGTAGCTGGCAGGGTCTGAGCCTGGTCATATCAACTGCCCTCACCATTTGTCCTGAAACTTTGGACAGCAAGAAATCTTCTCTATCCCATGAAGGCAGTGTGTGGTGCATGTATATCCATGTGCAGGGGGCTGCAGAGCAGTGGGGGACTCGTGGCCTAATGGGGAGCAAGTGAAATTCCTCTCTGTTCACACCACTGCCAGCCAAACACTCCTGGTGTTCTTCAGTTGTCTGACTGTGTTTGAGAATCTTAGGGAAATGTTTTATTTTGATAAGGTCAAATCCTTTCCTTGCAACTTTATTTTCATAATATTGCCGAGATACCTCAGCAAAGTTAAGATGCTTTAGAAAAATGTAATTTTAATGGCAATAACATGTTAATATTTTATTTTAGTTTAATTTAGTTTCATTTTATTTTATTTTATTATTATTTTTTACCACTGCCCCGAAGTAATAATGTGCTCTGAAAAAGGGATTTTTTTTTCTTAGCTCTCTTGCATTCTGGTGAGGACTACACTACATGAGTCTCAAAAAAGGAAACTTTTCAGACAAAAAGTCTTCTTAACTTAAGTTCACCTGGAAAAAATGTACCCAGTAGAAGTCCTGTCCTAACAACCCAGGATTTCAAGGGTGGCTCTCATAAAGGTCTTGCAAATCTCATCTTAAAGCCTCTTGAAACATTAATATTCCTTTACCTACACAGACCTTTTATAACTGCACTGTAATATTATTATTTAATACCTAGCTTTTGTCATTTTCTTCCTTTCAGAACCAGCAGGGACAAGTCTGTGTGTAGGTCTGATAAAGAACCTTAGCTGTGCTACACTGCAGGCACTGGGAATTGGATGTTCCAGAATAGTGGTCTTTCCAGAGAAATCTGTTTCAGATGTATCTCTGTGCACTCTTCAGCCATGGTGGCCGCTTAATGAGTGAGGGTCTGAATTGTGGTGTCCTGGTAGTGGCTTTTCTTTCATTGGAGCAGCTGTGAATTGGAGCAGAAAGTGTTTCTTGTACCATCATTCCCAAGACAGGCAGTTAGGCAAGTGCTTGCTTGTCTGGATGAGGCTGTGCCACATGAGTTGTATCAGCGTGCCAGAAAAAATACATTTCAGGTCTAGACAACAGTAAAAGGCTCTGTAACTGTCACTGGAAAAAGACAGATGGGGAGGCTCGTGCTTCCACAGATGCTGCTCCCAACCTCAGATGCCCTCTGGAACACCAGGAGTGAGTTTGCTGGGGGGGAAGGGGAAATGGCTTCTTGCATGGTTGGTCTATTGTACTTTCACCCCCAGAAAATCCCCTTTTTTAAGCCTGACAACTTTTCCCTGTGAGGTGGATGGACTGGTCCCACTCTGAGACGAGGAAAGAGGCCTGCCAGTTTGTGTTTCATGCAGGGAACCGAGGGGAAAGCCAAGAGCACATCCTGAATTTGGAAGCTGCACCTGTTCCAGCTCTTGCTTTGCCTTGGTGGCTGCCTGTTGAAAGCAGAGGAGCCAAGGGGCTGTGGGCAGGCAGAGCCCAGGAGCTCTGCTGGCCAGCAGGCTGGCTTGCTGCCCACCTCAAAACCCTGGCTCAGCTATGATCTGCTGCCCTCAAAACTTGGGTCATGCCTCAGGCAAAGCCATTGTTACCTACTTCAATTACTGGAGCCCTGTGGGTCAGATCTTCCCTGTGCTGGCTGCATTACAGCCCTTTGATCTGCTTTCCTCTGTCATAACCTCTGAGCCTGGAGGGGTCGGCAGGTGGGGGAGATCTGCCTTCCAACGTGTTTTCCCATGGAAGGGCTGCAGATGTGCAACAGCAGCCACAGCTGGCAGAGGACTTGAACCCACCAAAGAGGTGCACCTAGAAGGTGCTGCTTCAGCGCTCAGGTTCAAAGGACAAATGTGGCAACATCTGGAGTTTTGCCATGAACTACATCTGCAAAATATCACACCACCTATCCTGTGGGGGGCTGGCAGTCAGGTTTGGTCATCTGGGTAAGGGACTGCATGGCTCTTGGTGGGGGAACATTCCCCAAATTTCTTAATGTTCCCTGAGCAACTGGGTAAAGGTGAGGCAGAAGTCTGGATTTCTAAGATGCCTCCCTCACTGGGTGTTTCCTTTAAAGAAAAAAAGGGCAGGTCTCATCAGTGGGGAAATTGCCAGTGAAGAGGGACTGAACTGTGCTGTCCTGGACATGCTCCTAAAAGATCTTGAAGAGGGAGGGGATGAAGAAGAGACAAAATCTTTGGAGAAAGTGAAACAGAAGTGGACACAGAAGAGCTGCAGAAGGATTTCGTGATGTGGACCATCTGCTGAACTAACAACAGTACAAACTGGGGAGGAGTGCAGGGTAATGCACCCACTGATGAAACCAAAATATATAGGGGTGTGTGTGTGTATAAATATTATCTGTCTATCTATCTAATTTATGGTCACCCATGGTAAGGGGTGCTATTGGTGCTTTCCAGTGCTACTGGGAAAAGACCACAGAGAAAGCGTGAATCTCTCTGGAAGTGCTAGCTCAGCAGATGCAAGCAGAAGTTATTGGAAAAGGTACAGAGAGCAAATAGAAGCTATCATCCTGCCGTGCTAGAAATCCCTGGAGCACTTGCACCTTGAGTCCTGTGTGCAGCTGCAGTTAACCTGTCTCAGAAAAGATGTGATAGAACTAGAAAGGCACAGGAAACAGCGACAAGGTCAGTGGAGCGTGAAGAGTAGCTGCTGCCCAGGGAATGATGGAACAGATTAGGCATTTTCAGGTGCCGTCAGAAATGAAACAATTGAGGAGGGAAATACGACAGAGGTGTATAAAACCATGACTGTTATGGAGAACATAAAATTACCATTTCACAATATAATCTTATAATGCTGACCTTATAAGTTAAGGTGAGCATTAAATGGAACTATCGAGAAGGAGTTTTAAACTAATAAAAGCTTTTTCCTGGCACATGATTAACCTGTAGAACTCCTTGCCAAAAGACAATGAGGAAGCCAATGGTATTACTGGTTTCCAAAAATGAGTATAAAAATTCGGCAGGGAGAAATCTATAAAGGGTTCTTAAACACATTGTGAGACATCCTGTAGATGAGGGCATCTCCTGGGCAGTGGAAGTGGGTGGAAGGAACAGTGTTTGGCTGCCTCTTTTTCCAGAATATCTATTCTGAGCTGCTTATACTACTGCCAAAATGTTTGGAGATGCCCTAGAAGTTCAGGTTCAGTGGAACTGTCACTGTACTGAAAAATATTCAGAACAACCACTTCTCCCTAATTCAGACTGGAGACATTTGATACACAAAGCCTACTTTACATGTAGTATTAGATTTCTTCTTAGTGTCAGGAGATTCAGCTCCTGAGTGCTCATTACTGTAAGCTTTTTATGTGTCTGAGGATAAACCTATTAAATGATCAAGGCTATGGGACATCTTTTCTTTTGCTCCGTAACCTGCTTTGGTGAGCTCAGAGGGGCTGAGATTTTATGAAGTCAGTCTCTCTAGAAGGAGCTGGAGTTGGTGGTTTCTGTTCACTCTTGTTCAGAAAAGCAACTAAGAAATCACTCTTTCTTGTCTGATGTAGAAAAGCTGTATTTTTTTGGTCTCACCTTCTATTTGCTCTCAGGTGTGTGGTATTCTTTATCCATGGTAGAGTTTCCAGCAGAATCTTTGCTTTATAATGAGTGCAATTTTATACTGATCAGGAAGAGGCTAATCCTCTCATTAAATCACCAGAATGATGACTGACAGATGATTCCCTACTTGTCCACAAATTTATCGTGTGACCTTCAGCAAACCCCTCAACTTTGTGCTGCAGTTCCCACTGTCTCTGGTGTGATTGTGCTGTGCTTTGATTGAGCTGTATGTGGCTGGTATGTCCCTGAAGCAGGTCCCACCATCCCTCCTTGCCAAGAGTGCTCTGCTTCATAAAGAAGGGGAAAAGAGTAAGCAGAAATACCCAGACAGCACAATGGTGACAGTGGTTTGCAATGAAAAGGGCTGTAGTTTTTGGCCCATTGGTAGATTTTGCTCAAATGACTCTTGCAAGGAAAGGTGTTGTTGGTGGTTCTCTGCCACCACTGAGGAATATACAATCACTGATCACATATGGGCCCATAGAGTGAGCTTCCAGAAAAGAGCACCAAGTGCAAGGAGTTTTGTAAATTTATAGAGAGAGGGACAAGGTCCAAGTTCTGCATCAGCACCAGCTTGGACAAAGCTCTTGAGGTTAATGGGCCCTTTCTCATCATATCCGCCTGTGTTTGGCCAGAAAATACAACAAGGGCAGAGACTTGCAAAAAACCAACCAACCAGCCAAAAATACCACACCTGCACAAGCTGTTTGTCTGTGTACCAGTCACGATGTTCAAAGAACTGCCAGTCAGTATGGGTGAAAACTGAACAGCATGGACCTGGCACCTTGAAAGATTATTACTGCCTTTGAATTATTACTATGAACACAAGGAAATTACCTTTCCTGGCTAGACACTTCTTTGAGCTGTTGTAGATTTTCTCTTTTTTGGCTTTTGTGACTGGTGAACCTCATAGACATTATGCTATTTTAATACCTAGCAAAGAGCCTTGTCGGCTAAATCACCTTATTTTTCTCTGATCAGAGCACAGTACATTCCTCTTTTTAGTAGAAGGTATTAATTTAAATTCCTTAATCCTAAACATATTCTTGTTTCTGTTCAGTGCTTTAGAAGGCCAATGGCATTTTAATTTAATAAGGGAGAAACACACGTGACGCTGTGTTCCCTGAAAATGTCTTCTGACCTCAATGAGGCTTTCACAGCTTTCTTTGTGTTCCAGCAAATGCAATCCCTGCTTTTATTCGAGTGCACTATCATTTCTAATACCTGTGTTCTCCCAGTGGCTAAAAATTTAAATATCTGTAGCATTTTCACAGTAACTTTTGAGATGTTATTTGCATTATTATTTGGTAGTGCAAGCTCATCAATGGAGCCATAGTGAGATTTATGCACCCCTATGTCCCATTGAAGTATTGTTTGGGTACATGCTGTCCCTCTGCACTGAAATAAATTTTATTTTGGTTTACCTTGTTTCCAGATTAAAATGAGTTAACACATCTACCAATGTCTTGATTTATGTCAGCTCCATTTATCTTTTCAAATTATTTAAACTTCGTTTACTGGGCTAAGATTTATCTAATTGGGTACACAATATTACTGAGTATTTTGTGGCATGTAAACACTGCAGTCATATGCATCACAGTTCTTCCTTTGCCATTTTTATGCTTCCTTTTTGCTGTCTAAACTTACTTAAACCTACTCAGTTTGAAAGAATGTGTGCTTCTTGCAGTACTTATGGCCTTTCTTTGGAAATGTCAGGTAACATTCATTCTTTTCGCTGGTTTGGGTCTGCCCTCTTTTCCTCTAATGTGAGTCAGGAACTGACCCCTTGGAGTGTGCCTCACAAAGACTGGATTATCAGCCTTGCTGCAAGGTGATGGAAACTCCCCAAAGAAATGGGGATTTTATTTTATTAGTGGTTTTATGGGTTACTCTGAGTAGGTTTTCCAAGAACTGCTCTAATTTAATGAACAGATGAAAATTCATCTACCTGTTGCATTTTCCTTTTTTTATTCTTACAAACATCTGTATCATGTCCACCACACTTGCCCTTGCATGTTCATGTAATAAATCTGCCTGTTTCTATGCTAGCTTGATATGTACAACATCTAAGTGCAACTCTTCCCTCGTACCTCGTGCTGCACTTCAGTCCTGGTGTCCCTAAATGAGAGTCCCTCATTCACAGCTCTATGTTGGCCGCTAAGCAAGGAGGGCACCTTGACTTTAGATCTCACTGTACTGTCCTTGATCTGCCAGATCCAGAATTGTTCTCATCTCAAACATGCTGCTGATGCATTTGCATAAAGAGGACTATTATTTTTTTTTGTGCTATTACCAAAGTACCCGAGAATCGCCAGTTCTGTTTAAGGGCTTCACTGTGCAAACTACTTCTGGCCCTGTTCCAGCAGGGCTACAGACTTGCTCTCTGATGATCAGGTGTAGCAGAGGGCTGAAGGACATCTCTGGGTGAAAGGGAGAGGTAAGAGCTGTAGTCTCAGTTTGGTATCTGCCCTGACATGGCACTGTAGTCTTTCAGGACGGCTGTGGAGCAGGGATTGCTGAGGAGTGCGATGGAGCAATGGTCCTGAGGAACTGGGAACATGGAGAAGGGCAGTTTCATTTTGCTTTTTGCTATGACTTGGTGCATGTGCAAGGTCCTGTCTAAAACAGCTTATAAATTAAGATGGAGGGAGTGATGATTTTTCAGCCTAAGTTACAGCAGACAACAAAAACTGAGTTTAGCATGAATCCCAGGGATTAATTAGTAATACCTTCCATGCTTCTAACAGTCCTGAACTTTATGCTACTGGCTTCGCTTCTAGCTAAGTGCTGTTTTTCAGCATATGAAGTAGTGTTGACTGGAAAATAAGAGCTACCATTTCAATGAAACATTTAGCACTTCAACTGTTTTTTTTTCCCTTCTCTATTCAAGAGTAAAACTGAAACTGTGGAGTATTTATTGAGAGCATGAAAGACTCCAGGTGTTCTCAAAAATATTAGTTTTGCCACACATGCTTGATAGATTCTCACACCTAAATGGCATTGTTTTTTCTCTGCTTGGTTTATGTGCCTTAGTACTCTGATCTGGATGTTAACATCTAAGTCTGTATCCCCACTCTTGCATCCCTTTGAAGTGCTGGCCAGGAGCCTATTACATCCTAGAGTGCACTCTCTGGAAAAATGTCTATCTCATGAGCTGGTCAGAGACACCTGGTCACCTCTGCCAGGTATTAGGAGAAACACAATCAGAGAAGCCTTTAAAAGGTGGTGAGTAGGTAACCCTGCTTGAGCACAAGGTAATTCAGTTCGAAATTCACCCTTGTGCTGGGTTCTTATTTGTCCCAGAGGGAGATGCTTTTTAGTGCACTATTAGCGTTTACTCAGGTAAAGAGTTCTTTTGAATGGCTTTTGTATATGATGGTACTATTTTGTAGAAGGATTTTTCTGTGCTCCTGTGCTTTCCAGCCTTGTGTTGTGGGTTTTGTGTAATTTCATGAATTGGAGACAGTTCTAAGGAGAGCATCCTTCCCTAACCATTCTAGGATGTGAAATGTGTACCCTACCTTTCTCTGTGCAGCGCCAACACTGAGACTTGAGTCTGCAGCGCTGTAACAGTGGTAGTTTAAAAACGGGTAAAAAAGAAGGTACCTTAAGTTTCAGTGGAGCACCCATTGCAGGAGGCTGGTGCCTTGGGGTTTATAGGTGGAAAGACGGAGGCTGCCTCTTTCACAGGGCTTTCATAGAGGAGCACCCCTGTCTGGGCAGCCACCGGTGATTTAAGACCAGAGGTGTGTCTTCCTCCCGGCCACGCTGCCGGTGTCGTGGTTCCAGTCCCCGGGAGCCCCGGAAGGGCCGCGCTCGGTGCCCCCGCAGGTGGTGCCTTCTGTCGCTGGGGCACCCGCGGGCACCGATCGTGCCCGGCCCCGCACGGCGGCCCCGGCGCTGTCTCCTCCCTCCGTCCCTTCCTCCCTTCCCGCCGGGACTCGCAGAACTTGAGCGCGGCGGGGCCGTGCGGGGCTGTGGCATCGGGCCCTGGGTGGCGGGGGAAAGCGGCAGAGCCCCCGCCCAGCCTCGCCCCGGCGGAGCGGAGCGGCCTCGCCCCGGCGGCGGGGGGGTCCCGGCGGCGCT